>CM054179.1:18148139-18578139 GCA_028829895.1 Sinotaia quadrata
GAAAATAATTTGTACTCTTGTAAATAGACACTTAAATACATTTTATATATAAAATATGTATAATATAAGAATTAAAATACAGTGTTATGGGTTTGTTTGAGAAACATCTCTATGCCTGTGATTCGACTAAATTCATTGATTAGCGAAGAAACAAAACAACAAACAAAAGTATGTATTTTTCTATGTTAAGATATTTGTAAAGTAAGCGTTATCTCCCAATCTTTCTGTGCTTGAACAGCGATACTATAAACTGTACCGTAGTGGTTTACATGCCTGCTGAATACGTTACAGCTTATATAGTTATTCATGTTTTATGATTAGCTTAAAATATAACTATTACTTTATGTGAAGAGATAGAATAAGATATGTAAGATGCTCTGTACTAGTAGATCATCTTAAATTCACTATTCCCACAAATTGAACAAAATTAGCAAATAAGCTGTATGTATATATGTATGAATGCATATGTATGCATATATGTATTAATGCACGTACGTATGTATATATGTATGAATGCATGAATATATGCATGTGTTATGTATACTTGTATTACTGTATGTACATACGAACGTGCATGTGTGTGTGTGTGTGTGTGTGTGCGAGTGTGTATACGTGTGTTGTGAATATGGGAAATATGTGCATATGCAAAATTTATGTTTACATTATCATAACACATATACATAAGGAAATGAAGAAACATACCCACAAGTACTTGGAGCTTTCGGGGATTTTACTTATTAATAACATAATTAAGGTCACACATCAAGGTGGTTCTGTTCTGGCATTGCTTCATGGCTTAGCGCTGGTTGAAATCAATGTCTCAGAAAAGTGCCAATCTGCCAGTAAAATACACATGGACTAAGAATTCATCTCATATGTTTTCTTACAGAACACTCTTGCTTACATGGTCATCATGCATTTGAATATCATAAGCGAAATATAACAATATAAAATATAGTTAAGGTTAAGTAAACATAGATATCATATTTATTCACACAGGCATAACCACACAATTTCAGCAGTAATATATATGTGTGTTGGTAACTGGCGATAAGGTTAGTAGTATACTTTATTAACACCGGGACACAAAATATATGTCGCCCCAGCAGTCAGCGTGCCTTTGATTGGAGAATATTAGGTGAGTTCTAGTATGTACAGTCAGCGTGCCTTTGATTGGAGAATATTAGGTGAGTTCTAGTATGTACAGTCAGCGTGCCTTTGATTGGAGAATATTAGGTGAGTTCTAGTATGTACAGTCAGCGTGCCTTTGATTGGAGAATATTAGGTGAGTTCTAGTATGTACAGTCAGCGTGCCTTTGATTGGAGAATAGTAGGTGAGTTCTAGTATGTGCATTTGAAAATGCTATGGAGGCCCTCAGATTGGTTCATTGGTGGAAGTGTCCTGAACATTCAGGTAAGTTTCTGTCTGGGGATAAGGTAAACCATTATAGAAGATAGGTTTACATGTTGAATATTTTTTTTAAGGAGGGTGGGTGTATGCCATATACGCCATTATGTGACATTCGCTACTCTATAGTATAATATGCACATGTATATCATACCCATACTAAGTATATCTATGTTATTCACTACAGTAATATATATATGTGTGTGTGTGTGTGTGTGTGTGTGTGTGTGTGTGTGTGTGTGTGTATGTGTGTATGTATGTGTGTGTTGTGTGTGTGTGTGTGTGTGTGTGTGTGTGTGTGTGTGTGTGTGTGTGAGTGTGTGTGTGTGTTATACCCTTAACAGTTTTAAGTTTGTTGACCACATGGACATTTTCAGACACATTGCCTTAGCTTTCAGAGATCCATCATGAATTATGTTTAACTAAATTTGCGCAGGATTACCCTCCTCATACAAAACGCATTTGTACTACTGAGATATAGAGATGAGCATATTTAGCACTTCCTACTTTCATCGTTTGTGTCCTGTGTGCAAAGTCCTGATAACACTAATCCAGCTCAAACACTGAAGGATTAAACATATTGAGCAACTTCTTGTAAAAGTGTTTCCATCTTAACCATGATTCCCTTTATGATTTTGCCTCTCGTTGAAAATATTTAATAGTATTATATGGACAAAGATCACCATTTGTAATATTCAAAATAAGACAAGATTATAGAGGCTTAAAGCTTATAGATGATCTTCTGTAACAGTACAGTTCCCTTTACATTCTAAGATAATAATATATCGCACTTGTTTATTTAGATAAAACACGGCGATATGACACACAATTCATAATAATTAAATTTCTTTCACTCCTTCTTGCAAGTAAGTATTGCCTTTCGGGATATTAAGAAGCCATTTCGATGGATGTAGTTATCACATTTATGTTTTCAATAAATTTTGCTTAAGGTAGTCACTGAGTTTTTTCTAAAATGCAACGCTTAATTTCTTTAGATTTGCATAAACGAAATAATGATATATTTATAACTGAGACCAGTGTCATTAACAGTATATTTAGATTTTTTAAAAGCATTAAAAAAGTCAAACTGTAATCTTAATAAAAGTCATAAGAAATTCCATGTCTCATTGTGATAGTTTCTAATAATTTGACGTGTAGAAACTCCACCTTCTCATTCGCAGGGTGACGGGTATGTGTGAATGCTAATCTACTTGCTTCTTTGAAAAATCACTACTTAAAAAAAGAAAACGTTTCACAAGTCTCTCTTTGTGAATTTGTTAAACAATCATGCATTATTTTAAAATAGTTCACAAAGCATTTAATATTCCAGTTTGAAACATGCATGGCGAAAAGTAGCCAATCCATTTATAGTCAAAAAACTCTATAGATAATTTCGAAACGAATTAATTGCATAATTACATTTGACATTTTTTCTTCTTTCTTTCTTTCTTTCTTTCTTTCTTCTTTCTTTCTTCCTTCTTTCTTTCTATCTATGTTTTTTTTTAACCGATTTCTTTCTTTCTTTCTTTCTTTCTTTCTTTCTTTCTTTCTTTCTTTCTTTCTTTCTTTCTTTCTTTCTTTCTTTCTTTCTTTAAAAATCGTTCAGTTTATCCTACTATATAACCGGTTCAATGACACAATTCATCATAGATATGAGAGTAGAATTTTAAAGAAATAATTATATTCAATGCTGTCACGGTCGGAGAGATTAATCAAAAAAAATTTTTTTCTAAGGTATTTTAACTCCCTTGTCACCTCACAAGGTGTATTCGTTTTTTATCATTCTGTGGAATGAATGAGGTGTCAATATGTGCACTGTCAATGAGTTTGTGTACGTGTACGTTTGTCATGTATATTTAGTATTTTAATTAAAATTATTTATTTATTTATCTACTTAAGGATTGGCTAATTATGTTAGGAGTAGATATAAATTGTATTTAATCTTTTAGATAGGATCTATATTTTTAGTAAGTGTGCCTTTAGACATACAGGTAATGCGCCCATACAACAATAGAAATGTATAGTTGGAAAATCAAATCGCTCTTGCCATGCGGGATTTTCTAGAAGCCCATGGAATGACAGAAAATTCAAAAGTCACACAGAAGAACTGAATGCTGATTTTTGTTTAGTGTATGTGGAATACAGCCATGATTTTCTTCCCACTGATCTTCAGTGGGTCCTTTGTCAGTGTTATCACATAATTCGAGAAAGGACCTTTGAGTGTTCACCATCTGGGACTGTGTGTTCAGGTGATTTCTGACTCCCAGTCTTTCGTGACACAGACCTTGTGGTTTGTGGTCTCCGTGTCTAGCCATGCAACAGATCAAGTTCCTTCGGCAGCACCTTCCAGTGTCCCGACATATTGGAACTAGCAAAGTTGGCGCGAGAGTAAAGAAAGCATTTTAATCTCAGCCCATTGGCTGGACTCGTTCTTTAAAATCGTAATCATTAGTTAATAAAAAAAAAAAGTAATTCTACTCGCTTGCATTAATTCAGCAAATCTAGAATATACTTGCCTCGATCATTTACTTCAACTCAGAATTTTCAAAAAAGTTCAAAAATACCGTCATAAGGAGTGCAAAAGATCGGGTTTCTCTGACAATTTAACAATTTATATAACAATTAAACTTAAAAATAAGGATAGCAAATTTACTCCACCACACGTACGATAAGATAACGATCGCCTTTATGACCGGACTCGAGTTATGTTAAAATTCAAAGTGATTTCAATATAGGACTTTCTCAACAAAATAGCATTCGATGAAATAGTTATAAACAAGTGTGACACTATTAGCCAGAAAAAACACTCAACCAGTTGAAACAGGTTTGGATTGCATTAACTATTTAAACAAAATAAATAGGTAAATTTACTGCACGTCTGTTGGTTAGTTTAGACAACTTTAGAGAGTAGAAAGTCAGACACTTTTCTAGCCTAGGGATAACGGTCAGCAGTTTTAGAATTAGGTTTGCGTGTAGTCTGTGTTCAGGGGTGGTTGGGTGTGGTCTACATAAGTCATTATGATAAATGCATGTATTGTGTGTACGTGCATATGCGAGTGTGCTTAAAATGCATACAAAAATATAACAAGAAATATTCAGATTATTCATTCTTTTTTTTAAAAATAATATTTACCAAACACATCATCTAATGGATGACTTCAGACAATAAAATAAAAGGGAAAAACTAAACTTTATATAATGCCTACTGAACACGTCATCACATATAAATCAACTACAAGGGAGTATTGCAGGCTGCATTTAATGCGACCATTTTATTTATCAATGGATTAGCACTGATGACTGATTTATCAATATATATTAATACACAATTCCTTAACAAATCGTGTTTCCTTCTCAACTGTCAAAACTATCAAACGTTCAGCTATGTTTCTTTACTATGGCAACGCATGTCGCTACACTCTTTCATACGTCAAATCGTTAAGTCTCTTCTTTCCTGTAACGCATCCAAATCCGAAATATTAGCATGATTTCAATGTCATCTAAGTTTATTTTAAGCTCGTTGAAGTAGAGTTCATTTGCATTTCTTCACTGGGAAGGAAGGCGAAAGAAAATATAAGTTAGTGGTAAGTAATCAAATTCTGCAGGATTATTGAATGGTCTAACCTAGGATATTTATTTCTGCAGGATTATTGAATGGTCTAACCCATGATATTTATTTCAGAAATGAAACAAGTCGAAACGATTGTCACATCTGTAAGAAGTGTATATGTTGCTCGATTGCAGAACACTCTGTACATAGCATTATTTTTATTTGACAGATTTTCAAAAGTGTGTGGGAACTATAACGTCTTTTATGACATAACGTGAAATTAGGCTTACTCTCATAAACACACGTGTACATTTTGATGTGCAGAATTTAACCGTTTATTGCACATATCTTAAGACATGACAATACATTTAACAAAAAAATACTTAAAGATAAATAGACGCATACAGTATTAACATTTTTCTAATTTTATTGTTTAGTTATCTTCAAAAGTCAAAAGGAAATAGGAAGATGTTTTTTTTTTTTCATGAACAGGATTGCCATCTGGGATCTGAACTGTGTTGGTTTGTCAAAATGAATTTAAGCCCCAAAGAAAATGAAACAGGAAACTACACCAGTACGTAAAAAATGAGTTGTTTCATTAACATCTGTAATGATTTGTTAAAACCTATCTCGATTTATATCATGAACTCCTTTCTTTCTTTCTTTCTTTCTTTCTTTCATTCTTTCTTTCTTTCTTTCATTCTTTCTTTCTTTCTTTCATTCTTTCTTTCTTTCTTTCTTTCTTTCTTTCTTTCTTTCTTTCTTTCTTTCTTTCCTTCCTTCTTTCTTTCTTTCTTTCTTTCTTTCTTTCTTTCTTTCTTTCTTTCTTTCTTTCTTTCTTTCTTTCTTTCTTTCTTTCTTTCTTTCTTTCTTTCTTTCTTTCTTTCTTTTTTTCCATATGTTTTATGCTTGCTCTTTCACTACTTTTGTTTGCTAATGTGCTTGTTTCTGTTTGCTTGTTTCCGCCTTTTTTTCACCGGATATATTCTTTACACATGTAAACTGTAAGGAATTATTGCGTCTTGTTTGCGCGCATATGTGTGTGTCGACGTATAGGTTTAACGGTTTCACTAGTTTGATGGGATTTACTGATATTTTCGAGTGTCGCAAGACATCTGGAATAGTTTTTTTTTTTTTTACTTCTATTATTCTCACTTACATACTTTTTCACACGCACATTGATATTAATCAAGAGCTTATTTCATTTCTCTAATAGTAAACGCCACGTCATATGTGTTCCGTCTGCTACTATCATTATTTGTTGAATTTTAGCTCAAATTAAAGAGTATATATTATAATTCCCGATTTACAATAAACTCTGGAGGTTGGGGTGGGGTGATGTTTCCTCCTTTTCACCAGCCAGCGCTTAACTTTATAATAAACTGACTCGTGAACCTCATCCCTGTCCACAGATACTGATTATGTTACACTGAGACGTACTAAGGACAACGAAATACATATATAACATCAGGTTATCGACAAAAATCCTAATTTCGAACGGACTTGCTAAACAGCACGAATAAAATTACATTCATTCAGCTATTACTGCAGTAAGAACCAAATGCAGAAATGACAATTTAATAAGTCACGACCAAATCACAATCAAAAGGCAATTCAATATATCACGGCCAAATAAAAAATAAAAGGCAATTTAAATAAATTGAAGTGGTGAAAAGAAAATATGGATCAAATAAAAAGAAATAAAACTTAAAATAAGAAAAGAGAAAAAAATTAATCCTAAATAGAGCTGAATAGTTCTAGAAAATATTATTCTGAATTTCAGTAGAGCAATACATTAACAATGCTCAATTTTTCACTGTAATCAACATTTCCCTTACTAAAATCAATCAGTGTTATTTGAGGCATTAAATATTTGTATTTTATTCAAAACACTATGGAAGCAGTGCTTAGTCATCAAGGGTGACAGCATTACACTATTGAGAACGGCGAAGCCTACGCTACTACTTATTGGTTATGATTAGTAGTAGTAGTGGTAGTAGTAGTAGTAGTGGTAGTAGTAGTAGTAGTAGTAGTAGTAGTAGTAGTAGTAGTAGTAGTATAGTAGTAGTAGTAGTAGTAATCAATCAACCTTAACTAATTACAGGTGATGAGAATCTTCATTTAAGTTATTAATAATTCTCCAGAAGACAGTTTTCTCTCTCTCTCTCTCTCTCTCTCTCTCTCTCTCTCTCTCTCTCTCTCTCTCTCTCTCTCTCTCTCTCTCTCTCTCTCTCTCTCTCTCGGCGAAAATGCGGGCGCTGTAAACGTTTTCTCTCATCCACAACATTACATTAGACAAACATTTACCGTCACACAGTATTTCCGTGGGTGGAAATCTTCTTAATAAAGAAGACATTTCGTCTTTTAATCTACATTTAGCAGGCTCCCATCTACTCACTTTCTTCTCCAAGATAAGTGTATATGTGTAAGGTCAATAAATTTATTAAATCAACAATCAAATATACAACATATGAATACAATAAAAGAGCATAGACATTTATATCACTTCACACCAAAGATGAATTAATGCTGAACAATCATTAAGTTTACATAGCATAGGCATAAGCAGCTAATTAGCATAAATATGTAATCAAGTTCATGGATATCATTACGGAAATAATAGTAGAGTTCAGAGAAATAATTAAAGTCACTTTACATAATCTGGTCAAAGATGGCGGCTGTTGTTGGCTCAAGTTTCACAGTCACGTAATTTGCAACAAGTCACTGCACTTCATATTTAACAAGGTTCCACGTATCCCTTCGAGTAGCACATTACACAACATTTCCAGAATCTTCGATCACTTTCCAAGCATGCTGTAGAGAACCATCCTGAATTTTACATGAGCTATCAAGCACATCTGGAGGAATGTTTTTGATTTTCAATGTGGGATTACCCAACACACCACAAATAACATTCAAAATAATCTTCGTAAATTCTCGAGACCAAACTCAAGCCACTATTTCCGCCGTATTGGTACTTAAATGGAATTAACAGGAATCACCTTACAGCAATACGTTTTACTGATAAGTTGACGACAACGCCAGATTCACACACCAATATAATCTAGTTGAGCAATAATCGCCATAGCATGACGTGACTAAGAAAACCAGAAAGGCCTACTTCTCTGTGAATGTCAATATTTTAAGACAACACTAAATTTCAGGCATATTTCATCTCTAAACTCCTTTCTCTCTTACAAACATTATCAATTTACAAATCCTGCAACAATTTCGTTAGCCCGATACACAAAGAGTATAAGAAAAATAGTATCGATCAAAATTCACAAGTATAATGTACAACATAGTCAAATTAGTGAACATCGAAATAATACTTCAATTACATAAGCATTCTCAAATTCAAATCTTAGATCAATAGCAAGTATGTACGAAATATTGTAAGTCCATTCTTTCTTTATCAATCAGTTAAATTAGCATATGCTAATGATCACCTTTATCTCAGGGCTCGATTTATGTTCACATTCAAAGTGATTAGAATAAAGTACTTTTAACAAAGAAACTTCAGGTCCATCCCCATTGGATGATTTTGTTATTAACAATTGTGCTACTATTAGTCAGGAAAACCTATCATCTCCATGGAACTGTTTGGATTTTTGTGTCAGCGATTTTCTAGCATATTCTCAACTCGAGTTGTTTACTTTCAAATTTGACTCTTACATAAAATGCCTCATAAGAAGTGTCCAAGGTCGGGTCACTTTGATAATTTAACAATTTATGTAACAATTAAGTCTATAAATAAAATTATGCAAATTTACTCTGCCACACGTACAAACATATACATGTTGTATTCACTCTCTCAGTCGCATCCATTCAAACAGCTGAATACCGCTTTCGGGTTCTGGCTATTTTCGTACTGATGCTCGGATTATTACTGTTCATGGCATTCTACACTCAGCTTCATTACAATGCTTGTCAATCCATAAATTATGCAGATGAATTTGATTACATGAAAGAAGTATATAAACATGGAACTTTTTCTTTTCTATCCGTTGTGGCATTTCTACTCATCGTTTTTAACTCTCTTCTTCTGTATTCCACGTGCACTAGTACTCAGGTATCTGTATTGAAAACATGTCTTTATTATCTCCCCTAACAAGCCGTATGTTTTCATCAGTCCTTCTAAAATACCGCACGTCTGTTTCACCTCCCTAACATATCACGTGTTTATCGTCATCCAACAACATACTAAATGTCTTTATCACTTCCCTAATATACTATATATTTATCACCTTCCCTAGCATAAAAATTGAGTTTATTACACCTCCTAATATAAAGCATGCGTTTATCAACTCCCCTAGCATAATACATGGATTTATCCCACACACCCTACTATAATATATGTATTTATCACCTTCCCTAAATTACTATATCATTTTACATTTTATCACCTCTAATAACATATTAGGTCTCCATCACCTCTAATAACACATTAGGTCTCCATCACCTCTCCTAACACAACACGTACTGTGCACATCTCTCGTAACATGCTAAATGCAGAACTGACAAATTTTCACATGACAATTTTTCATCACATTTTTAAAATTTGAAATTGCAAATATGTTATACCATTCTCCTTCTGCTTGTATGTCTTTTTTTCAGACGAAGACTCTTTCTAAGAACAGAGATTGGCACCGACGTCTGGAACTACACATGTCTTTCAATGTCTTATGCGTCTCTGCATTTTCACTTTTGGAATTTGCATCCATTGCTGTAATCGCTGCTTTTCCTAGTCTCGAACATGTATATGATGGGTCGTTTACATTCAGTAGCATCATGCACTTTGTCTTCTACATCACTTTCGGAGGAGAGTTTCGTAGTCAGCTGTTGTCTTTGTGCAAATCATCGTTATACCTTGCTAGTAGACCGTGCCAGCAAGGGAAAGAATTCACGAGAAAATACGTCACAAGAACCAATGGCGTTGAACTGGAAGGCGTTGTCAGAGACTTACAGACAGGACGAGTTGAAATTGACTGAAAAATTGAAACTTTCCATTATACTTATTGCAGCATAATTTATTTCTAGGCACATTTTGTTTTTTTTTTGTTTAAATAAGATGCAGCGAATATGTGATGTGGCAGATTTAAAAAATTACATTATGGAGATGCATATTCAGCATTGTGTAGAGGGAGTGACTTCATCAAAGTTCAATAATCTCTTATATGCGTGTTTTTATATTGATGCATACATCTGGTGTGGTCGGTTCATAAAAACATAATGAGGAGAGGGAGGTCCTTTCCAGGCCATCACATATCTCATGAAGTCTCATTTATGGAAAAGATATTTCAGACATTGGAGATGAAAGAACGCTAGTAAAAAGTATGCACTAGTACATTTGATGATAATTACTGTCTGTTTATCACTAGTAGATTAATTACAGAAATAGCAATTTAAAATGTATTTAGTTGAATTTTTCAACATTATTATTTGGTGATGGAGCTGAAGCAATATAGAAATTATGTCTGAGTTTTCCACAGCCCGTTGTGTTTTGTATCTTTAAGTTCATTACCCACTTGACATTCTACTTCTTACTCACTGACATCATGACAGGCTATAAACGTTCAAAGAATAGTTTATATATGGACTGCATCATATGATGTGACAAGTATATCTGTTCATAGTGAATACAGTTTATGGAACACGAAACTGCATTTATTCAAACATAGCCTCTAAGGTCTAATTTAGGAGGAAGTATTAAAATAGGACACAAAGAACAATGGGATGCAATATCTATTTCTTCTCCAACATAAGGTTATCAAATTCAAACTGCGTAAGAAGGCCAATAAATTTAACAACATTTTTTTAAAAGAAAAAGTCAAATATAAATAAGACAATTACAATGAAATAGGTACGTTGACATCAATATTCATGAACCCACGTTTGGAAAATTGGATAATTATTGTTTACAGTCTTTCTCTATTCTCTCTAATATATATATAGAGACAATTTATAACCGTGTGTGTGTGTGTGTGTGTGTGTGTGTGTGTGTGTGTGTGTGTGTGTATGAGTGTATGTGAATAATAGATAATTTATAATGGAATATAAATTAGGAGTGAATAGTTTTAGACGTCTGCTGACATTCACAATTTGTGTCAGTTTAATGTGTAGGGAAGTATTATCACAGATCCGGCCCGATAGATAAAGTTACAGTGCCAGGGGTTATTCATTTTCGTGCAGTTCACGCTAATTATAGCAATACAAGAGCATCGTTCACACTCCGGCAGCCATAGAAGGAAGCTCCAGTCTCATTATGCTGTGTGATTATTTCATTGCAAAACTAATAAACTAATCAATTAAATAATATTACGTGTATTGTGCAAAACACACATACGCACGCACGATTAAACATAAGCACATGCACAAGCACACATACACATTATAGCAAAGAGACATTTATACACATGTAGACATGCACACACACACACACACACACACACACACACACACACACACACACACACACACCACACACACACTCACTCACACACACACACACATGCACACAAGCACATATATGAGCGCGCACGCACACACAAGTGCACGCATAAGCACGCACATACACAAGCACACACACAAACACACACACAATCACGCACTCAAAAGCAAATACACATACAAAAAGGCACAACGACGCATACTCGCTCGCTTACTCATGCACACAAGCATACAAACAAAATCAAACAAAAAAAGAGCGCATTTGCAAGCAGACGAAAAGGCACACACATACGCTCACACATATAGACACACACACACACACACACACACACACACACACACACACACACACACACACACACACACATAACCACATACATATACAAGCATACACCCACATAGGCACGCACGCACGCACACACACACACACACACACACACACACACACACACACACACACACACGCTCGCAGACACATGCAAACAAACACACACCACAAACATACACATGCTCGCATTCACAAGCGCACATACGCACACACGTAGGCGGACACACACACGCATCGCACAATTACACACACACAGAAAAGCACGCATGCATCCTCGCACACACAATCATACGCACAAACACGCATACACGCTCGCACGCCTCCACAAGCGTCACACATGCACACGCCCACACAAGCACACACGAACTCTCACATGTACAGGCACACACGACTTGGCACGCAAAAGCAAACACATACGTGTTCATACACATGTATGATCACGCATACATGAATACACACACAAGCGCACACATATAAACACACAATCAAGCTCACACAAATGCATGCGCACGCACACAAGCACATGTACGCACGTTTGCACTCAATGCACACAAGCAAACACAAACATACAAGCGTGCGCATATGCACAATCACATACATTATCACGTACTCACGTTCTCGCATTCACAAGCGCACACGCACACTATTACACATATAAACACGCATGCACACACGCACAATGACATATTGGCACACACAACCTTACACACAAGAAAACACAAACACAGGCTCACATACAATGCACACTCACACAAGCACACGTACACACACAAGCACTCGTACATACACAAGCACACATACACACACAAGCCCTCGCATGCACACACGCTCGCACGCCTACACAAGGACACGCAGACATGCACATGCACACACATGCACACCCACACAAGAACGCACATATAAGCACACAATCACGCATACACATGCACACACATGCACACCCACACAAGAACGCACATACAAGCACACAATCACGCATACACATTCAAGAATGCACACGCACAACATACACACAAAGCACGTACATAAGCACTCACACTCAAAGCGCACATACTCTCACACACAAAAATGCACACACAGATATTCACACAAGAACCCACTTTTAATTCAACACTTTCAATTCTATGTTTGATTGTTCCAAATAAACCAAACTTTAAAATATGTGAAGGTTTGAGTACATGAAATAGATTATAATTATCTTAAATCTAATTGCAAATGTTTCTAAATATTTGGAAGTGAAACTGTCCTTCTTATAGCATTTTGTGATTTTCAAAATAAAACTAAATGTCAAACAATAGAATGAGGTTCAATTACACCATTATTACCATGGAAAGGTTTTAGTATAATGTCCAATATTTTTCGACAATAATATAAATATTTAACAATGTAAGTTGCAAACAAAGGTCATACTATTTATAAGTTTGGTGTTGTGCATGTCACATTCAAATGGGGGGTAATCACGAAAATGATTTTTTTATAAAGTATTCTTTACCTTCTCTGTAACCTCTCATAATGTGTTCGCATTTTGGTTTTATTTGGAATGAATGTAGTGTCAATACTTGTGCAGTCGGTGAGTTTGTGTGTGTGTGCGCATGCTTATTATCTGCTTTTAGCATTTTAATTAAATTTATGCGTATATTTATTTACATTAAGGTTAGCTAGTTATGTTAGGAGTAGGTATATATTGTATTTAGTCTTTTATAGATCTTTAATGTAATTTTTAAATAGGGATTAAAATTTTGTTATTAGAAGTTATTGTGTCTTATCTGTAATGGGCACACACAACAATAGGAATTATAGTTAGAACAGTTGCGTTTCACGTTTTTGCTATGCATGTTTTCCAGAAGCCCATGGAAGCATCAGAAATCTCGCCAATTCCATAAAAGAACTGTGGTGCTATTTTTAACTTCAGTGTATGTGTGCGTTGGCACTCTACAAGTGTGCTAGAATTTTGCTATGTTTTTTCTTTCACATAGGACCCCGTGCACTAATTTTATTTCAATTTTCACAATTGGAAATAAAATCCTACAAATGCTTGCAATTTGTTCGACCGAGACATCATACTAGGGTATTATTTTCTGACTACCTGGCCTTCCAGGACATTGGCTTTTGCACTCTATCTGGCCGCTCAGACAGAGCAACACCTGACAGCAGCAACCTACCAGTGTCATATGGAACTGAGGGACTGTTGAGCTGGGCTAGGATAGAACATTTCATCCATACACTCAACTGGTTATCACCACCACATTTTCTCGCTCATCAGTGGAAAACATTTCACGTTTATCAATGGAAAATTGCATTTGGGTTTTCACCCATTTGCGAGTGGTCCACTTTTCAGTGTTAGCTCATCATGTGGTTTTCACCTGTGTCTGCAAACATGGTCACCACTCATCAGTGTTGCAGTGTTATATATAGTTCACACCACCAGTGGATGTTTTGAACAATTTTAATGTTGTGTATTCTGACGTTCACCATTTGTTCAATACGTGCTTCATCGTCTATTCATCGACTTTGTGACTGTTATGCCAGCATGTTGGCAAATTGGTAACATTGTGTTTTTGCCAGTGTGTTGGCAAATGGGATTCAACCTCTTCATTTTCATGCATTTTATCCTCTTTATCACCGGACTCGAGTTATGTTTCAATTCAAAGTGATTAGAATAGTGTACTTGTCCAACTACGAAACTTCAGGGCCATCCCCACTGGATGAATTTGATATGAACAAGTGTGATACTATTAGTCAGAAAATCTGCTCATCCAGTTGGAATTGGTTTAGATTGCATCAACAATTTCTAGCCTATTCTCCAACTGAGTTGTTTACTTCCAACTTTGAGATTTAAAACTATAGTTATAAGGATTGCCCAAAGTCGGGAAACATTGGAAATTTAACACTTTATATATCAGTTAAGTTTATAAATAGGAATATTGAAATTTACTACACCACAGTAAGTAACTGCTTGAATTTTTCTCTTGATAGACAGTAAACAGTGAACACACCCAGTACGTCTGCGATGCTGAGAATGAATATATGTCACTAAAGTCACATTACGTAATGCATGACAAATGCATTATAAAGAAGCTTAAATCTAATATCAAGGCTAATAGTAGATAAACAGTACTAGAAGATGACAGCTATCCAGACGATCAATACTTTCACATAAACATTCGTGTGTGGGTGGTAAGGTGGGGTCTACTAAGAATTGGGCGGGGAAATTTTCTATATTTCAAAAATACACTTTTATGTGTTCAAATAAATTGGATTATATTGACAATCATCATCAAAGTCATATAAAACTAAAAATTCCCTAAGAGGTAGTAGGTATATCGATGTAATGTTCTTCTTAAACTGTTATGTGGAAAGAAATCTCTCCAGGAAAATGAATTTTATGTGTGTAATTATTTCCCCATGCCAGTTTCGTCATTTAAATTACTCATGCAAATTCTTAGAAATCACTTGAGATCATGACGCATGCTCAGAACACAATCTGTATATAAACGTAAGGCACCCACTATTTTACAATGAATTTAACATCCCCCATTCTGTAAACAAGTCATCAGGAAGCAAAATCTTTCGCCATAGTATGCGGTGGTAAGTCACGAATCGGACACTTTCAATTTATAATTATTGATACTGATAGCTTCATAGTTTAGATATAATAGACAATGGCTCGCTTAACTTATGGTATGCTGCAAGTGTAGATAGATAGATAGATAGATAGATAGATAGATAGATAGATAGATAGATAGATAGATAGATAGATAGATAGATAGATAGATAGATAGATAGATAGTTAGATTGTTAGATAAACAGACTGATGGAGGGATAGACAGACAAGAATACAGACGTCATAATGCCACACTTGTACTACATATATACAAAGTTTTGACCTTTGTCACGATTTGTGTGTGCCATGGGAGCCACGCTAGCTGAAGTTAGAGACACAAGGGATGAAGTTGGTTTTAGCCTGCTCTGGTGTATCTCCAAGAAAAAACTCATGTGACATGTGCCAGTAATACTTCGTGTCAAGATGTTACATACAAACAAAGACACACAATTACATACAACCATTGATGTTTGGGTGGGGCCCACTTGTATTATGCCATTGCATAGGAACGTTTTATTGGCTGTTTATGTGCATGAGCAATTATCATATAAGTGAATAAATGGACGAACAGACGAGTGATACAAAACAACACAAATACAAATTCTTTCGCCCCTCTCAAAAAACTGTGAATAACAAGTTTGTTGAAAATGTTAAATCAGGTCGTTTATTTCCAGATTTGTGGCACTACTCTTTCACACAGTGATTAGTCAAACATACAACTTTCCAATGTCATACACTCTGTCGGAAATAAAAGGGAGATGAAAGTAATGAACTTCAAAAATGTAAAATAAAAGTTAATTACACAATTCTTATGTGGTAAATGGTACGGCTTTCACCAATGATATTTCATATACAAAATAGGCATGAATTACAACATTATCCTAGAGTTCATATTACACAAATGATTCAATAATAATGAATTTTAAACAAGAATAGATTCAGTGTTCGCATTCTTAACAGTTCTAGATGTGCGTTTGCTTTCTACCAATTACTCACTTAGTAATGTCAAAAGTTCTGAGGGAGATGACATAATCTCACACGTCACTCATAAGGGGCGCTTTGAAGAGAAGATATGATGTAATGGCTGCATCGCCCGACAGGAAGACCTGCATGAGTCTAGGCACCATCTCAGATTCTGCCACGGGTGTGTGTGTGTGTGGGGGGGAATATGTGCTCTGTTGACATGTCACCAACCTTGGTAATTGTCGTTCCTTTCTTGGTTGCCGTGATGACGGAAAGCCCAAGGACATTTAACATTACCAGATGATTCGTCTAGTGGGGTTTGTCGTTGTGTCCTAATGGATGCACAAATTATTGTGTCCATTGGGTACCAAGATGTTGACCCTCCAACCGCGGGGAATATGCATTCAAACAAGCTCACATTGGGGGACAAAAATGGCTTCTCATGTCGTTAACTGCATGCAACCAATGTTGCATGCATAAGCTGTCTTGAATTCGAACTTCAGACTGCCAGGAAAATAGTGAAGCAATTTATCTCGTTACTCAACATTGGGCAGCAGATGGATGAAAAACAGGTAGAAAGAGACACTCCCAATTGTCCTTTATGAAATCTTTGTACACAAAAATTCCATACATAAGAAGTAAGATGTCTTCACATAAATCCACATTGTCAGCATAAGTGTATAAATATTCCTTCTTCCCTTATATAGTTTTCCTAAAAGCCTTCAAAAACTTCTAGTAGCTTTATGTTTTGTGACATAATTTGTCCTTGCATGCTTATTTTCTGATTGTGGCTCACTCGTGGGCAATTCTATTATGATTCAGCTTTCTTTCTCGTAAACACGTGTAATCAGTCATGCAAGAATACTCTAATTCACTCAATATTATGAAATGAAATTATAACACGCACTTTGTCTACAGCGTCTGTCTGACAAATTAGATCTTAGTTGAACAGTTTCTGGATTCATATAACATATTATGCATAATGGCAAAACCAGGTTACTTCCCCTAGTCTGTTAGCGATTTTTAGATCATGAAATAAAATATAATTTTGGGTCCATCCTTTCCCGTGGCAACGTTCTAAATCCTGTAGTGTTGTCAAAGTCCCAAACTTCATGTATGAATTAAAATATCCACATTTATCCTTTATAATGTTGGAAACTCCTTCAAATGAAATAATTTTTGCATGAGATTAAACTCTTTTTTACTTTAACTTTGAGCGTATGTTGTGATTGAAGGTTGTTTTCTATCATTACGAAATATTATTTTGTTATAGAAATCTCTGAAGGGACCTTTTCCACAGAAACTTGTTACTGAGGGAACGTGTCAAAAAGAGAACAAATGATGAATTTAAGTCACGCTGATTCTGGCAACGTTACAGGTACAGAAACATTTAATTCAATTATACGCATACTTTGGAGAGCTGTGAACTGATGTAGGTTAAACAGCTGTCACTTCTTTAAGTAATAAATATATAAATATGCTTATTTAAGATACAAAATCTTTCATTAGTGTATTTATATCTTATTTAAGCTGGGTTAACAGTGAATGACGTTTGATGTCAACTTCCCGACTACTTTACCTAAAACGTTTTTACAAATAAATACAAATAAGTTATCCATGCAAAATCATGAAGTATGGAATCCTTTACTTCAGAAGTCAGAAAGACATGAAATTGCAAAAAATTCAAATTGCAATCATTCAATCATTAATGTGCAAATATTTGCAATCAATGACGATATTAATGTATTGTTGTGTAGGGGGGGGGTCTTTCAATATATGCGCCTTAAAAAAATGATTATAGAATCTGACACTTTGTATACTGTTAAATGTCTTGGCCCACTGCACAGTGCATTATTAGTTGTGTTTATGTGTGTGTTTATTTATATTATGCTTAATGTACATCAAAATTCGTAAGTAAGTAACCACTTGTCATTTTGTCTGGATAGACAGTGAACACACCCAATACGTAACCACTTGTCATTTGTCTGGATAGACAGTGAACTACATGTCTACGGTGGTTAGAATGAATATCTGTCATTAACGTCACATCATGTAATTACAACTATCGCTTCTTAAAGAAGCTTAAGACACGTGTAATTGCTAAAGATATATTTTAAATAATAGAAAATGGCAGTTAAGTAGACGATCCATGTCGTGTAAGGATGGACGGGTTGGTGGCTTCTGAGAGTCGGGAGAAAATCCTGGACATAAATATATGAAGCCATATGGAACCATATTTTCTTCCGATAATAACATTGCACTGAAGAGTAAAGTAAAAAGTAACAATTGTAAAAGAAACGAACATTTCGTCAAATGATACTTTACTATAATTAAGAAAAGGAAAGAAATAAAGTTATATAAATATAAAATACAATACTTATGGATTAAATATTGCACATATGGAAACAAGACGAGACAAGAAAACCAGTTACTGTCTTTTGAAACAAAGCTTGCATGAAAACAAAGGTATTTTAAAAAGGAACTTTATTCTATAACAATAAAACTGATTTAATATATGAAGAAGAAGTGTTTTCATAAGAAAACTTATTTTCTTCCTTTCAATTTCACTTACAAGTGAACAACGGAAATTTCTGTTCCCTACATGAAAATGTGCTAAATATATTTTGAAAAGTAAACATGTATTGAATTGAATGCATTAAGATTATTAAGTGAAAACAGATATAAATGATGATTAAAGAGGTATGGATGTGTAACTCAAAATAGTCACATCCACTGATAACCTTGCAATAGTTAATAAATATTTTTAAAATCCTATTAGTAAAATAATGTAACCGTTTTTATTAGTATTGAAAACAGTTAAAATAATTCAGTCATGTTACAATCAAATAATTTAAAGCTTCTTATTTTTATGAGGTTTTATACACATGAAATTATTATTTTTAAAATAATAATTATAGCATGCTGAAAAGTTTAAATGTATGCCTCAGTGAGAAAAGGGAGACAGCGTAAGTAAAGAAAAATCGCACAACACGAAAATAGTTTATTGTTGAACAAGAATTGCACAGCGGAACATTAACGTCATTTATTACTGCATTTCTGATATGATCTCACGACAACACGAAAATAACTTATGTTTAAACAACACTTCCATGGTAGAATCTTAACGTCATTTATTACTGCATTTCTGTTTAAACTCACAGCTTTTCTGACTGTTGAAGATTTAGATTTCTGAACAAATTCACTATATTAAATGGACGTTAATGTGGATTTGCACCATAATTTGAAATTCTACGGAACACCTTATTTATTATGTATTTCGATCGTCTAATTATCAAATTTAATTTCATTCAATGCTGAGAGGAACTGGATGGTTATATTGATTTCTATTCCGAGCTGTCGTGTCTTTGACTTAACACGTCCAGATTATGTTATTGCACAGTAATATACACGATTCTTACTTAAAATCATGAGCACACATGTGCATATGTATGTGTACGTGCATGGGTAAATATACTGCACACACACACACAAACACAGATACATTCGAACACGTGCATAGTCATCAGGTAAATGTGATCACAATAAATGATGCGTTCATTAGTTCTTCCTTTAGTAGGCAATGCTGTTGTACTTATTTACAATGTTACATACTGGGATTCATCTGAGTCTGACCACAGTCCCTTGAAGTGATAAATGACATCATGTCAGGTTGTGATATTCCCTTTAATGTTGTTTATCAACAGGGGTGTTCGACAGCATATATCTGCACCCTGCCCACCTGTTGCCTCTGATAGTCGTCTCCTGTTTCGGACTGGTCATGAATTCTCTCTCTGCTGCAGTGTGGTTCAAACATTATAGAAATAAGAAGCATGGAACTTTCTACCTTGGTTGCTTGAGTGTTGCTGATGCTCTGTTCTGTCTTTCCTACATCTATGTGAAGCCTTTGGAACTGAGTCATGGAACATTCTGCAGCATTGTCGCAACAAATGCAACGGCCTATTTATTTACTCTCGCATCCAGGTATCCTGCCTTTCTTGTATATTTTCTTTTATTAAATACTTCTCTGTATCTCATTTAAATATTCCAATATAAGTTTAATTGGGAGAACGAAGTATTGCAATTAATGCTTTGCATTTTTTCTTTTATTTCTAAGAAAGAAAAATAAATTCTGGGAAGAAACTCACAACCAGCAAGGACAGCATATACGCGTACACTCACTTTTGTAGATTTGTACTTTAGTAGATTTGTACTTCTGTAGATTTGAAATTTTGTAGGTTTGTACTTTAGTAGATTTGTACTTCTGTAGATTTGAACTTTCGTAGGTTTGTACTTTTGTAGATTTGTACTTTTGTAGATATAGGTTTGTACTTTTGTACATGTGCATTTCTAGAATCAATTCAATTGTTTCTTTCTTTATACACACTTCTTTATTTCCACTTCATTTCCTGTTTCTTCTCCAGGTTAATGACTATTGCTGTGGTCGCTCAAAGATGGCTGACCATCTCCCGACCTTCCCCTATTGTTCGCTTCTGTAGATCACATGGACAGTTCATAGCACTACCAGCATGTTCACTCTGTGTCTTGGGATTCATCGTGATTGAAATCTACACTGGGCACTTACGATGTAAATATAATGACGATGTACAGCTGTCTGCATGGTTCAAGGAGTGGCAGTACATCAGTGACATGTTGTTCTTCGTCCGGAATATAATCCTCTTCGCTTGTCTCATCGTCTTCAGCATCCTTCTGCTATATGCGTCATGCACCATGAAGACGGTATCTCAATTTTCCGTCATTGTCAAGGATATTTTTTTAAACAATGCATGCACGTCTCTCTACTTATTTTTCAATTTGACTTTTACGAAGTTATAAAAATAGCAAGTAAATTAGCAGACGTTCAGTATATTTATGTTTTGCTAGATGTTCGTACGACGCTATTGGGGATAGATTATTTAAAATTTCGGAAAATGCACATATGCTTGGATAGATAGACATGCAGACAGACAGGCAGATAGAAAGATAGATTGATAGATAGAAAGATTGATAGATAGAAAGATAGATAGATAGATAGATAGATAGATAGATAGATAGATAGATAGATAGATAGATAGATAGATAGATAGATAGATAGGTAGATAGATAGATAGATAGATAGATAGATAGATAGATAGATAGATAGATAGAAACATACATTCAGAAAGAGAAAAATAGGAATACGAATATCTAATGCATAGAGAATAGCTTAATACAGAAATTACTGAGAAAAAATTAATTATGAAAAGGAACAATTTTTCAGTATATGATAATTTTGTATATAGAGTGATAGATAAATTATAATATTTTGGGATTATTTTTTCTTTCTTTCGTATGCAGACCTTCACACGACCTTCATCTACGAAATGGCATCAGACGTTGGAGCAACGAATGTCGATAATTGTTTCTTGCATTGTTGCCTGCTCACTCTTGGAGATCTTTGCTTTTCTCTTGTTCATTCTTGGTGTTTCTGTTAGCCTTTTGGAATTATTACACCAATGGACACTCGTACTGAACAGCACCATAAACTTTGTCTTTTACGTGTTGTTTGGACAAGACTTCCGCAGGACGATGCTGTCTATGTGCTCGTGTGTGGTACCGAGACTTGGAGGACAAAGGGCAAAGGATCAAGAACAGGGCAAGGACAGTAGTGTGAACACGGTAGAATCTGGCTTGGAAAGTTCAGGACTAAATTCGAAATTAAAAATGTAACTGGCACCTAAAACATATAAATTGTATTCTTAATTATTCTGTAATTCTATGGCTAACTAAGTAGGAATTGTAAATAATTCAATTTAATATTATGACGGTAACATTGTTAAAGTATTTTATAAGCCATATAAAAACATATAGCAAACATAGAGAAGTAATATAATGATGGTAACATTGTTAAAGTATTTTATAAGCCATATAAAAAACATATAGCATACATAGAGAAGTAACATAAACTCTTTGAAGTAGACATATACGTCTGTGCTTCTTAGTTTATACGTTTGTGCGTGTGTATGTTTTGTGTGTATATATATTCTTAACATGAAACATGTATTTGTGTATAAGGTTTATTATTGCTGGAAATTATTATTATATCTGCTTATTTATATACGTTACAAATTTTTATACTGCACATTCAACATACTTCCGAAAATGATTATTGAAGAAATTAATTAAACTTATTTGAACTGGTGATTTTGTAAATAAAGTTTAATCTTCCTTCCTGTAATTGTCATAAATATCATCGCAGAACAAACAATTACATGAATCTACAAGTTGGTTTCATTTATTACAAAACATACCTGGATATGTACGAAAAGTGCAGTTATTGCTACAATGCTGCATCCCTTGCTAAGGCTCAGTTCCAACGGTTTCACAAAAATGAGGGAAAGAGAAAACAGAGCGTCAGCTACACTCAAGCAGCCAAGGCAGAATGTACCAGGTTTATATTTCCTAAAATGTTTGAACCATACTGCAGCGGAGAGTGAGTTGAGGACAAGTCCGAAAGAGGCGATAACTAATATAGATGAAAGGTGGGCTGAGTGTAGATGTATGTTGTCCATTTTCTGTGCCGACGAACAGCGATACTATAAACTGTAGCGTAGTGGTTTACATGCCTGCTGAATACGTTACAGCTTATATAGTTATTCCTGTTTTATGATTAGCTTAAAATATAACTATTACTTTATGTGAAAGGATAGAATAAGATATGTAAGATGATCTGTACTGGTAGATCATATTAAATCCACTATTCCCACAAATCGAACAAAATTAGCAAATAAGCTGCATGTATATATGTATGAATGCATATGTATGTATATATGTATTAATGCATGTACGTATGTATATATGTATGAATGCATGTACGTATGTATATATGTATGAATGCATGAATATGTGCATGTGTTTATGGAATGAAAAAATATACACAAGTACTTGGAGCTTTCTGGGAGTGTATTTATTAATAACACAATTACATAAATTTCACATTTTAATCTGTAGTAAGAAAGCTAACATTTGAAACATATAATCTCAAATTGCATGCACACATTTTACACTTGCAATATGGTGAATGCTTATGCTAATTGACAAAAGGAAAGACTTCCATTTCAAAAGTGAATATTAATGACAATGAGTTTTTATTGCGCTATTATACAAAGAGACATTGCCAGATACCAAAGGGTCGTAAACAACAACAAATAGTGAACATGTCGTATTACATCGCATGACAATTTTGAGAGTGACGGTTGGATAAGATTTATCAGGCCCAATGCACGCAGGATACGGAAGAAAGGATTATGTACTGTATGAACTTCCATCTCTGTCATATGACACTTGTGCATGATTAATCATGCGTCGATATATAGATTGACAACAACGTTGGATGCACACAATAACGTAATAGAGTATAGTAATCACTGCATCATGAAGAGACAAAAGAAAAACAAAACGCCTGCTCCTCTGTAAAAGTCACATTAAGGCAGCACTAAATTCTAGGCATATTTCATCTCTAAGCTCCTTGCCCTCTTACGAATATTCTCAACTTAAAAATCATGCAACAATTACGTTAGCGCAATAAGCACACAGTATAGGAAATATAGCATTGACCAAAATTCACAAATATAATGGATAATGTAGTTAATTTGATGAATATAGAAATAATGATTCAATTACACAAACATTTTCTAATTCAAATCATAGATCAATAGTAAACTATGTTTGAATTACTTGTTATTTCATCTGTCAGTAACTTACTTAAGGTAAGTATCTTCTTTATCACCGGACTCGAGTTATGTTTCAATTCAAAGGGATTAGAATAGTGTACTTGTCCGACTACGAAACTTCAGGTCCATCCCCATTGGAGGAATTTGTTGTGAACAAGTGTGATACTATTAGTCAGAAAATCTGCTCATCCAGTTGGAATTGGTTTAGATTGCATCAACAATTTCTAGTCTATTCTCCAACTGAGTTGTTTACTTCCAACTTTGAGATTTAAAACTATAGTTATAAGGATTGCCCAAAGTCGGGAAACATTGGAAATTTAACACTTTATATATCAGTTAAGTTTATAAATAGGAATATTGAAATTTACTACACCACAGTAAGTAACTGCTTGAATTTTTCTCTTGATAGACAGTAAACAGTGAACACACCCAGTACGTCTGCGATGCTGAGAATGAATATATGTCACTAAAGTCACATTACGTAATGCATGACAAATGCATTATAAAGAAGCTTAAATCTAATATCAAGGCTAATAGTAGATAAACAGTACTAGAAGATGACAGCTATCCAGACGATCAATACTTTCACATAAACATTCGTGTGTGAGTGGTAAGGTAGGGTCTACTAAGAATTGGGCGGGGAAATTTTCTATATTTCAAAAATACACTTTTATGTGTTCAAATAAATTGGATTATATATATATGTAATGCATGACAAATGCATTATAAAGAAGCTTAAATCTAATATCAAGGCTAATACTAGATAAACAGTTCTAGATATATGACAGTGTTGGTACCCAGCTACTTGACGTCACGAAATACACAACAATTTTTGAAGTCGTCGCTCCGTTGGCTCGTGTACAGCCCCCAGAGGTTCGAACCTCACATTTAAACGATAAACAGGACGGACTAACAAACACACTGACAACGGACATACAGACCGACGGACAGACAGACAAACGCTATAGCTACAATAAATGAATTTTAACACGAAACGAAAAGAACAAGAATTGACACAAAGCCAATGAACATTAAGAAAATATTTATATAAAATAAAGAACGAATTAAAAGAAATAACAATATACTGCAATTATATTTATGCTGAGCTCCAAGCTCGAAATCTAATCAGAGAAATTAGCTTCCCCTTAACTGTCTCTGAGTCTATCTCTATGGTTTCTTTTTAAAGTTCGGTCAAGTTCCCGATTTTCTTAAAGAGTTAATATGTATCGTTGCACACTCCTGGCCAAAGTACTTTGTGACTTATCTGGGAGGAGTTGAATTGTGCAGGAAGTGTCTCAGGTTGATCACACAGCAACCAAAGATTCAGGTTGATCACACAGCAACCAAAGATTCGGGTTGATCACACAGCAACCGAAGATTCAGGTTGATCACACAGCAACCAAAGATTCATATACGAAGAGTAAAAAAAAATCCTGCAATATATAATATAAAAGGGCTCAGAGACTACTAACATAATTTTCCTATATTTACTAATTAAAAGCTAGTCATTTATCTGAGTACAATGTCACTACCTGAAATAGAATGAATTAGTTTTACATATCAATTCTTTATCAAATGACATTCTATACATTAATTTAAAAGCAATGTAAAAGCAGCCAGCTTACCTTTCGTTTTCGGCGAAAAACCAAGGATTAAAGAAAAACTGTAATGGTGTAATGATACACTCTTTTCAAGCCTTCTGACTGCTCTATACATATAATACATATAAATTTTTAACAGTTATTAAAACTGGGCTATCCCGACATTCTATCAGCGTTGGATCCGATGAGGGTGTCCTTGTTGTGGAAAAAGCAAAGTGAGTGGGAGATTTTCCTTATTTATAGTTTTGTTTTGTTTTGTCTTTCTGACCTCAAGGTCAACTTGCTCACGCTTTCATTCAAGTGCGGATAGGTACTTCCGAATTCCTTCCGTTCCATTCTCCTACGTGGTTTTATTTGACAGTTCAGACTCCCGGACTGACCCAGAAAAACATCCTGCCCACGCTACGTGCGTCATCCGTACAAGCTTGTTTTAAACTGTCATATTCCGATATAGTTTTCTCACTTATTCTTTCTTTTATTTAATTATTTTTATTATTATATAATATATATATTTTAATATTTAGCTGGGATCCGGGCGAGATTTACAGAAGATCCTGACAGATAGTTATCCAGACGATCAATACTTTCACATAAACATTCGTGTGTGAATGGTTAGGTGGGGTCTACTAAGAATGGGGCGGGGAAAATTTCTATTTTCACTTTTATGTGAAAATACACTTTTATGTGTTGGATTACATTAACAATCGTCATCAAAGTCTTACAAAACTACAAATTCCCTAAGTGGTAGAAGATATATCGATGTAATGTTCTTAAACTGTTATGTGGGAAGAAATCTCTCCAGGAAAATGCTCCATGTGTGTAATTATTTCCGCACGATAGTTTCGTCATTTACATACACTCATGCAAATTCTTAGAAATCACTTGAGATCATGACGCATGCTCAGAACGCAATCCGTATAAGGCATCCACTATTTTGCATTGAATTTAAAATCCTTCATTCTGTAAACAAGTCATCAGTAAGCAACATCTTTCGCCATATTATGCAGAGGTAAGTCACGCATCGGACACTTTCAATTTAAAATTATTGATACTGTTAGCTTCAAAGTTTAGATATAATAGACAATGGCTCGCTTAACTTATGGTATGCTGCAATTATAGATAGATAGATAGATAGATAGATAGATAGATAGAATGATAGATAGATAGAATGATAGATAGATAGATAGATAGATAGATAGATAGATAGATAGATACATAGATAGATATATAGATAGATAGATATATAGATAGATTGTTAGATAAACAAATTGATGGAGGGATTGACAGACAAACATCAATGGTTGTATGTAATTGTGTCTATGTGTCTATGTAACATCTTGACACGACGTATTACTGGCACATGTCACGTGAGTTTTTTCTTGGAGATACACTGGAGCAGGCCAAAACCGACTTCATCCCTTGTGTCTCTAACTTCACCCCTTGTGTCTCTAACTTCAGCTCACGCCGCTCACATGGCACACACAAATCGTGACAAAGGTCAAAACTTTTTATATATGTAGTACAAGTGTGGCATTATGACGTCTGTATTCTTGTGAACAAAATATGTGCTCTGTTGACATGTCTCCAACCTTGGTATTTGTCGCTTCTTTCTTGGTTGCCATGATGACGGAAAACCCAATGACATTTAACATTACCAGATGATTCATCTAGTGATGGGAGGTGTTGCATGCATAAATTGTCTTTGGGATTCGAACTTCCCACTTTGCCAGGAAAATAGTGAAGCAATTTACCTCGTTACCTAAATATTGGGCAGCAGATGGATGAAAAACAGGTGGAAAGATATATTTCCAACTTTCCTTTATAACATCTTCGTACACGAAAATTCCATACATAAGAAGTAAGATGTCTGATGTCTTCACATAAATCCACGTTTTCAGCATAAGTGTATACATCTTTCTTCCTCCCTTATAAAGTTTTCCTAAAAGCCTTCAAAAACTTCCAGAAACTTTATGTCTTGTGACATAATTTGTCCTTGCATGCTTATTTCCTGCATGTGGCTCACTCGTTGGCAATTCTATTATGCATCAGCATTCTTTCTCATAAACACTTGTAATCAGTCATGTGCGAATACTCTAATTCAGTGGTCCCCAACCCCCGGTCCGTGGACCAAATGGTACCGGGCCGCCCAATTATATTTACTGTGGTGTATTTCTCTCGGGTTTGCGCGACTTTCCATGGACGAGATTGGGTCTGAGCATTCATTCTCCCAGTTGGTGCACGATTATCTGTCTTTGCTTTTAAAGAATTCGAGCTCTACTTCCCAACCACACCAACATACTTCGCTTCGAACCACCGACGAACGCACTCCATCCATTGGACCACCGGGAGGAGAGTCATGTCAAAGCGCCACACCAGACAAGCCAGCAACAAGCCTCAGCCCTTTTCAGGGCTGGCAAAAATGCCACTACTGCCCACTCCACCAAGTGACATTTTACGCAATTCTGAGTCAGTCACAGAAGATGCGGACGGCCCTTTCTGTTTCACAACCGAGCGCATCGCCCAGCTGAGACAGATACGGCAAAAGTGGCTTGAAGAGGTGCAAACATTAAGAAGTACAAAGGAGAAGACTGGACAAAATACTGCTGTGAAATCAGCAAACCAACCGAAAATGGGGGCATACGAAAAGTTACCCCCTTCACCTTCACACTAGAAACTAAAAACGTTGAACTAAAAAATGCGTTCACTAATTTGCTGTTGACCCTCTTCCACACAAAAACGGAAGATGATCTTACACTAGACAACAAGCCATCTTATCCGCAATTGGTCTCCACAAAATTTTAAACAAGCACCTGACAAGACAACCGGAAAAAAACTGCATCAACAGACTGTGAAACACAGACAGACATCATCTGGAAAATAACGCCGACAACAAAAAGGAAGACGGCACAACTCAAACAGTCTTTGAAGGAAAAGGCCACGTTTCCATCCAAACTCTACAAGCCACTACAAGAGAGAGTGGAATAAACACCAACATCATCTAGAAAATTCCACATACGGCCAAAGTGAATTCAAATCAAACAGCAAAACAAGAAATCAGACAAGCATTCTCGCAAACTCCAAAACCCACAACAGATAATAAGGAAACTCAGACTACAAGCTCTATCAGCAAAGAAAAAGAAATTAAAACAACTACCACCGAAAATAAGAAGAAACGCCCCAAAATCACTAGCACACAAATGGTACATATCAAGACGCAAGAAAGAAAAATACAAACAGAAAAAGAAGTGAAGACAACTGACGCACAGACCGAAACAGAAGTTGATAACGCTCCAACTACATCACAAGAAACAACAACAACGACTAAACCAACTGCCATCAATCCACATCCAGAGTCACCACCAGGGACTGCAACAAAGACAACCACAACAGACACACAAGGAAAAACTACAGAACGGAGCCCCAAATCAAAAAGAAGGCGCCCGTCACAACACATCAGACTACAACAACAGTATCATCTACTACAGCCACAACAACAACGGCAGTGCTGCGACAACAACAACAACGGTGGCAGCACAGGGAGCAACATCACATGCAGTGGGAATATTTGTGGATCTAATTCAACTAATGCTTGACCACCTTTACTGGCCTCCAACACCCACCTACATACAGCCCAACGGATACCGGGGACATCAACAACAACAGTGCCAATGACATCAACAACAACACCACTGGTGAACATCCTGGGCGCACATACACACTAATTACAGACGATGTGGTATTAGCCTGGGCTCTGTAAACCCCCTCACCCGCCAATACAACAACGGTCACCACAGCACTTAAATCCCTATTGCCATTTCCGACATCCTATCTGTGTGAAGCGGGGTTTTCTGCAGTAACAGCAACCAAAACAAAACAACGGAATAAACTGGACATAAGCAACACACTTCGGGTGTAGTTGTCTCCTATTACCCCCAGATGGAACCGTCTCGTTGCAAAGAAACAAGCTCAGGGTTCTCGCTGATTTAGCGTTCTAGTGAGTTAAAATGTTAAATCGCTTTATATTCATTTTTTGGTGTAACTGTATTTTAATTTGAAGGCACGTTTAAATACAATTAAATTAATTATTAATCCAAAACAATCTAAACTATAAACAATTAACGTCCCCCCCCCCACATCATCGGGCCGCGGTAAAATTATCAAACGTTGACCGGTCCGCAGCGAGGAAAAGGTTGGGGACCACTGCTCTAATTCACTCAATATTATATATATTATAACATATAACATATTATGCATAATAGCAAAACCAGGTTACTTCCTCTAATCTGTTCGCGATTTTTAGATCGTGAAATAAAGTATAATTTTGGGTCTTTTCTTTCCCGTGGAAACCTTCTAATCATTGTAGTGTTGTCAAATACTGAAGTCCCAAACTTCATGTATGAACTAAAAATATCCACATTTATCCTTCATAATGTTGGAAACTCCTTCAAATGTATAATTTTTTGCATGAGATTAAACTCTTTTATTACATTAACTTTGAGCGTATGTTGTAATTGCAGGTTATTTTTTTTCATTACGAAATATTAGTTTGTTATAGAAATTTCTGAAGCGACCTTTTCCACTGAAACTTGTGACTGAGGGAACAAATGATGAATTTAAGTCAAGCTGATTCTGGCAACGGTACAGGTACACAAACAGTTAATTCAATTATATGCATAATTTGGAGAGCTTTGAGATGAATATAGTTCTACCCTCATTGACCTGATGTAGGTTACACAGCTGACACTTCATTAAGCATTAAATATATAAATACGTTTATTTAAGAAACAAAATATTTCATTAGTGTCTTTAAGCTGGGTTAACAGTAAATGACGTGTGAAGCCCTGAGAGTCTCACAGTCATTTTGTAAACAACTTTCAGTGCAGTGATGTCAACATATCGTCTACCTAAAACGTTTTTACAAATAAATACAAATAAGTTATCCGTGCAAAATCATGAAATATGGAATCCTTTACTTCATAAGTCAGAAAGACATGAAATTGCAAAAAATTCAAATTGCAATCATTCAATCATTAATGTGCAAATATGTGCCATGTAATCAATGACGATATTAATGTATTGTTGTGTTGGGGGGCTTTCAATATATGCGCTTATAAAATGATTATAGAAGAATGCATTAAGATTATTAAGTGAAAACAGATATAAATAATGTTGAAAGAGGTCCGGATATGTAACTCAAATTAGACACATCCACAGACAGCCTTGCAATAGTTAATAATTATTTTTAAAATCCTATTAGTAAAATACTGTAACCGTTTTTATTAGTATTGTAAACGGTTAATAGAATGCAGTCATGTTACAATCAAATAATTTAAAGCCCCTTAATTTTATGAGGTTTTATACACATGCAATTATTATTTTTTTAAAAATAATAATTCTAGCAGGCTGAAAAAGTTTAAATGTTTGCCTCAGTGAGAAAAGTGAGACAGCGTAAGTAAAGAAAAATCGCACAACACGAAAATAGTTTATTTTTAAATAAGAATTGCACAGCGGAATCTTAACGTCATTTATTACTGCATTTCTGATTTGATCGCACAACACGAAAATAGTTTATTTTTGAACAAGAATTGCACAGCGGAATATTAACGTCTTTATTACTGCATTTCTGATATGATCTCACGACAACACTTCCATGGTGGAATCTTGACGTCGTTTATTACTGCATTTCTGATTTAACCTCACAGATTTTCGGTCGACATTATTTTTTCTTACCGTTGAAGATTTAGATTTCCTAACAAATTCACTATATTAAATAGACGTTAATGTGGATTTGCACCATAATATGAAATTCTACGGAATACCTGATTATGTATTACGATCGTCTAATTATCAAATTAATTTCTTCAATGCTGAGAGGAAATGGGTGGTTATATTGATTTCTATTTCGAGCTGTCGTGTCTTTGACTTAACACGTCCAGATTATGTTACTACACAGTAATATACACGGTTCTTACTTAATTATCAAAACAATGAGCACACATGTGCATATGCATGTGTGCGTGCATGGGTAAATATACTGCACACACACACAAACACAGATACATTCGAACACGTGCATAGTGATCAGGTAAATGTGATCACAATAAATGATGCGTTCATTAGTTCTTCCTTTAGTAGGCAATGTAAATATGCTTTTGCACTTATTTAAGATGTTACATACTGGGGTTCATCTGAGTCTGACCACAGTCCCTTGAAGTGATAAATGACATCATGTCAGGTTGTGATATTCCCTTTTATGTTGTTTATCAACAGGGGTGTTCGACAGCATATATCTGCACCCTGCCCACCTGTTGCCTCTGATAGTCGTCTCCTGTTTCGGACTGGTCATGAATTCTCTCTCTGCTGCAGTGTGGTTCAAACATTATAGAAATAAGAAGCATGGAACATTCTACCTTGGCTGCTTGAGTGTTGCTGATGCTCTGTTCTGTCTTTCCTACATCTGTGTGAAGCCTTTGGAACTGAGTCATGGAACATTCTGCAGCATTGTCGCAACAAATTCAACGGCCTATATATTTTCTCTCGCATCCAGGTATCCTGCCTTTCTTGTATATTTTCTTTTATTAAATACTTCTCTGTATCTCATTTAAATATTCCAATATAAGTTTAATTGGGAGAACGAAGTATTGCAATTAATCCTTTGCATTTTTTCATTTATTTCTAAGAAAGAAAAATAAATTCTGGGAAGAAACGCGCAACCAGCAAGCACAGCATATACATGTATGCGCGTACACTCACTTTTGTAGATATATACTTTAGTAGATTTGTACTTCTGTAGATTTTAACTTTTGTAGGTTTGTACTTTAGTAGATTTGTACTTCTGTAGATTTGAACTTTTGTAGATTTGTACTTTTGTAGATTTGTACTTTTGTACATGTGCATTTCTAGAATCAATTCAATTGTTTCTTTCTTTATACACACTTCTTTATTTCCACTTTATTTCCTGTTTCTTCTCCAGGTTAATGACTATTGCTGTGGTCGCTCAAAGATGGCTGACCGTCTCCCGACCTTCCCCTATTGTTCGCTTCTGTAGATCACATGGACAGTTCATAGCACTACCAGCATGTTCACTCTTTTTCTTGGGATTCATCGTGATTGAAATCTACACTGGGCAGTTACGATGTAAATATAATGACGATGTACAGCTGTCTGCATGGTTCAAGGAGTGGCAGTACATCAGTGACAGGTTGTTCTTCGTCCGGAATATAATCCTCTTCGTTTGTCTCATCGTCTTCAGCATCCTTCTGCTATACGCGTCATGCACCATGAAGACGGTATCTCAATTTTCTGTCATTGTCAAGGATATTTTTTTAAACAATGCATGCACGTCTCTCTACTTATTTTTCAATTTGACTTTTACGAAATTATAAAAATAGCAAGTCAATTAGCAGACGTTCAGTATATTTATGTTTTGCTAGATGTTCGTAGACGCTATTGGGGATAGATCATTTAAAATCTCGGAAAATGCTCACGTGCTTGGATAGATAGATAGAGAGACAGACAGACAGACAGGCAGATAGAAAGATTGATAGATAGAAAGATAGATAGTATGATGGGGTGAGGTGTTATGTTGTTGTTATGGGTCACCCCAGGGTGCGAGGCGATGATGAAACGATGAAGATGCAATGGGACGATACGGCAACCACAGCAGGAGAGGCAGAACACGCAACACGTGTTTACATTTTCATGATCTTTATTTCGGCGACACACCGCCAACCACGCTCCTCTCTTGACCAAAGACGACTAAAGACGAACGCACCAAGACGAACCAAGACGACCGCTGACCCCCCCCCCCCTCTCGCACACTCTCTCACACAATATATCTAAAAAGTCCGGGCGGCAAAGGGGACTCCACTAAACAATTCTGGAACTGCTGACTAAAACTACTGCTAACGGGTACTTTTGTGCTAACCTACTTTCGTTCTAACTTAAATTCCTCCTAAACTACCTAGAGTTATATAATACTTTAACTATCAAAAAATATTACATTAAATACTCTTTAAATACAATACTTCTTTACCATATAATTCACAAAATAAATTATAAAATAAAATAATTAACTATATTCATGTGCCAGGGGAAAACCATGTACACACACATAAATCATAAAATACACTAAGAAAACAATATAAACTAACTTACAAAATTATATAAATATACACTACATCCCACTAACTATTAGAATATCTAAATATTAACTTTACTTGATAAATATATAATATGATAAGTGGCGGTCAAACGTGTACCCAATGGCACAGCCACACATTCCTATATAGCAGACCGCGCGATTCAAACAAGCGGCCGATGACCTACTTTGCTGCCGGACAATCACAAGCGCTACGCACACACTCTGTACACACGTACATCCACCCTTCCACATTCCTGGCCACTAAGATTGAATCAGCGTCCTCGCTGATTAAAAAAAAACATCATCTACCAAATCTTTCATACTACATTCAACAACAAAATGAAAGAGTCTCACATGTGCACCCATCCGCTCTTAATTAGAAAAGTACACATTATGGGTAACTGGCTAGCGGTCGGCTCCGCGCATGCGTACACATGCCTAAGAGTACATACTGGGGTCAGCAGATATCTAACACATGGCCGGCCGTAACAAGATCCGACTTATTACCTCCCTGGCCACTAAACTCCTACCAGCCCCTAGCTGATAGACACATCTCACCAACAAGAGATCCAGATATCCTTTACTAACAACTTAAATGCTAGTAACGCCGCCCATTAAAGACTGAAGATCAAATTAGTCTGATATGTTGAGAAATCGGATACCTTTCTGTATGACCGGTTCTAAGTCTATCATCAACTAACCATCTCTAACAGAATTTAACATGCACCTCTCAATTACAATTTAGACCAGAATATACCCAATAATCAAACAAAATACAAAAATCACTATAAAACAGGATACATCAAAACAATGACAATATAGAAGGAAAACAGAGAAAAATATAGTCCTTAGAATTATCCACCCAGCCGTTAATTCAAAAACCAAACTTTAGGCTTAATAAAAAAATGACTATAACTACATACAAATGCAGCAATCAAACCTGAATATCTGCTCACAGTCGGGCAACAAATATTTGCTACATATCTAATCAGACGAGACAACACGTAACAAGCGAAACGCTTTCCAGCCAGCGTCCACAGTGACCTGACTAAAACTAGCACCACCTAGACCACTCACTAGGATGCAAACTATCTTTTGCCAAACCTCAGTGATGAACTAGGGCTAGCCAAGGAATCCCAAATTCCTAACCCAGCGAAACTCTAAAACAAAGATACAAAAATAAAACTACAAACTGTATTGCCACACGGAACATAAGTTTTCTTGCTTATAATAAAATAAGTATTGCCACAAAACTTACATCCCAATACCTATGTAGTAACATCACATAGCAAAATAAATGCACGCCCGAATTTAGCACAATTCCAATAAAATATCTAAATATTCTTTCTTTAAAAAAAATAACTTGATCATATCCAACAATCCAATTCGTAATGCTGCACATTATCATAGCAACATTCTAACTAAATAATCACACAAAATATACAAATTAAACAATCTACATAACGCATCTAATACTAAAAAAGTCATATAAGTTTAAAGTCTTTCAGATGAAGCAAGTTTTTGTGACACTTTTTTTTTTTTTTTTTTTTTTTTTGCTGCCATTTTCTTCTTTCTTATAAATACCGTTCATACCTTTAACAGGACACAATGTTTCTGATCTATCGAGTTGTTGTTTGTCACTGTGTGGAAATAGACATCTTTACTTGTCCCGACCTTGTTGTTGTTGGTGATATCTGGCGTCCGTCATACCACGATGGATGGTCGTCGGCGTGTCGTCAGCGCCATGCGGTGTGCTGTCAGGGCCCTTTCGACTGCCACTGCCGCCCCTCTCTGCCATGATGTTAGCGGCTGCCGTCCGTCTGTCCAGCCAGAAAATGTTGTTTGGCCATTCCTCGCACCCTTTGAACCCATCCTGCTCGCAGCGCCATTTATGATGGGGTGAGGTGTTATGTTGTTGTTATGGGTCACCCCAGGGTGCGAGGCGATGATTGAAACGATGAAGATGCAATGGAACGATACGGCAACCACAGCAGGAGAGGCAGAACACGCAACACGTGTTTACATTTTCATGATCTTTATTTCGGCGACACACCGCCAACCACGCTCCTCTCTTGACCAAAGACGACTAAAGACGAACGCACCAAGACGAACCAAGACGACCGCTGACCCCCCCCCCCCCTCTCGCACACTCTCTCACACAATATATCTAAAAAGTCCGGGCGGCAAAGGGGACTCCACTAAACAATTCTGGAACTGCTGACTAAAACTACTGCTAACGGGTACTTTTGTGCTAACCTACTTTCGTTCTAACATAAATTCCTCCTAAACTACCTAGAGTTATATAATACTTTAACTATCAAAAAATACTACATTAAATACTCTTTAAATACAATACTTCTTTACCATATAATTCACAAAATAAATTATAAAATAAAATAATTAACTATATTCATGTGCCAGGGGAAAACCATGTACACACACATAAATCATAAAATACACTAAGAAAACAATATAAACTAACTTACAAAATTATATAAATATACACTACATCCCACTAACTATTAGAATATCTAAATATTAACTTTACTTGATAAATATATAATATGATAAGTGGCGGTCAAACGTGTACCCAATGGCACAGCCACACATTCCTATATTATAGCAGACCGCGCCGCGTGATTCAAACAAGCGGCCGATGACCTACTTTGCTGCCGGACAATCACAAGCGCTACGCACACACTCTGTACACACGTACATCCACCCTTCCACAAGAGATAGATAGATAGATAGATAGATAGATAGATAGATAGATAGATAGATAGATAGATAGATAGATAGATAGATAGAAACATACATTCAGAAAGAGAAAAATAGGAATACAAATGTCTAATGCTTAGAAATAGCTTAATACAGAAATTACTGAGAAAAAATGAATTATAAAAAGGAACAATTTTTCAGTATATGATAATTTTGTATATAGAGTGATAGAGAAATTATAATATTTTGGGATTATTTTTTTCTTTCTTTCTTATGCAGACCTTCACACGACCTTTATCTATGAAATGGCATCAGACGTTGGAGCAACGAATGTCGATAATAGTTTCTTGCATTGCTGCCAGTTCACTCTTGGAGATCTTTGTTTTTCTCTTGTTCATTCTTGGTGTTGCTCTTAGCCTTTTGAAATTATTACACCAATGGACACTCATACTGATCAGCACCATAAACTTTGTCTTTTACGTGTCGTTCGGGCGAGACTTCCGCAGGACGATGCTGTCTATATGCTCTCGTGTGGTACCGAGACTTGGAGGACAAAAGGCAAAGGATCAAGAACAGAGCAAGGACAGTAGTGTGAACACGGTAGAATTTGGCTTGGAAAGTTAAGGACTAAATTCGAAATTAAAAATGTAACTGGCACTCAAAACATATTAATTGTATTCTTAATTATTCTGTAATTCTATGGTTAACTAAGTAGGAATTGTACATAATTCAATTTAATATTATGACGGTAACATTGTTAAAGTATTTTATAAGCCATATAAAAACATATAGCAAACATAGAGAAGTAATATAATGATGGTAACATTGTTAAAGTATTTTATAAGCCATATAAAAACATATAGCATACATAGAGAAGTAATATAATGATGGTAACATTGTTAAAGTATTTTATAAGCCATATAAAAAACATATAGCATACATAGAGAAGTAATTTAAACTCTTTGAAGTAGACGTATACGTCTGTGCTTCTTAGTTTAAACATGTTTTGTGTGTGTGCATGTTTTGTGTGTATATAGGCCTATATTCTTAACATGAAACATGCATTTGTGTATAAGGCTTTATTAGTGCTGGAAATTATTATTATATCTGCTTATTTATATACGTTACAAATTATTATACTGCACATTCAACATACTTCCGAAAATGATTATTGAAGAAATTAATTAAACTTATTTGAACTGGTGATTTTGTAAATAAAGTTTAATTTTCCTTCCTGTAATTGTCATAAATATCATCGGAGAACAAGGATGTGACCCACATGAAAATTTTATGTTTGAAATTAAATATAAATGCGTTTTATTTTGATACGTTTGTATCCTACTTTTGATACGTTTGTATCGAAATGTTTTGGCCGACTGTTAGCGCAAAATATATTATTTTACTACGAACATTTTATACGGGAGTACACGATTCCATTTAATTATTTACATGTCTGTCAAATGTGGTGGTTTTTTTAATTACCCTGTCCCACCATTAAGACCCATAATTATTAATTATGGAATTCGTATTATCGACTTTAATACTGACGACAGCCCCACGGCCTAGCCTACCCTTCACTTTCCAATCTAGACCACCGTTCGTTGGGTAAATCAAATACCCAGAAAGTGACAAGTAGATTAGCTGATGTGCCTTGGAATTGACAGCGTTATTTTCCTCTTTAATTAATTAATATATGAGTAAATTTCCTGACTCGCCCATACCCCACTTCCACCCAATTCCAAAAACGGGAACTCCAAACAAATTAATCAAATGTGAGTTTATATAACAATTTAATAATAAGCTATAAAAACAGTAAAATTCAATTTCCAAATACACTCGCCAACCGAGACTACATGAAACTGTCCCAAGATTATTTTTCCTTTAGTCAGGTTGTCAATTCATGAGGTTTTGAGGCAACTTAACTGCATCTCTATGGATGGGTAGATGTTCCCCTGTTTACTCTCATTAACTCAGCATCTCCGGACCATGTGATGTCTATCAGCTTGTGACAGGAAAGTGTGTATTTCAGAGTGAACAAAAAGACCCAAGTAAACATGAAATCTTCAGCAATAAAAGGCCAGCTGGAAGAATATCATAATTCATTTTTTTACAGCTACTAGTAATTACCAAACACCAATAAGGTATTTGTGGTGAAAGTGAATAGACGTCTCTTACAATTTCACATTATCAAATGGTAGCTACACACAAACTTACAATATACAAAATTCCTGTCATTAAGGACTATTTATGAAACATGGCAATAATAAGTCACATTCTACTGGTATGACCTAGCAAAATAGATCACTATGGTGTCAACCCATAACCAATAGTTTACATTAAGATTACACTAAACAATTACATGAATCTACAATTTGGTTTCATTTATTACAAATGGTTTTCCAATAATATAAGAACATTGTGCACAACATGTGCTCATTCAATTTTGTCATCTAAACATACAGCATGAACTAATGCTAAAGACACAGACTACATTCTCTGAATGATATAAGCATTAGTATCGCAAAAAAAATCATCAATAAAAATATTCAAATATTCTATCAGCAATATATATCAATGGTTATTGAGAAGTCCCAAGATATCATCATCATCGTCATTGCAGCTGCTGAACAATTGCTGTCACAACATTTTGAATGATTTTTTTTATTTAAAAAAAAATTAAGTGTATGTGACATAGTAGCAAGCAGCAATTTTACTCAGTTGCTCATCTCATTGCATTAGCCCAAAGATGACTCTTTTCCAGGTTTTCCTCCGTGAAAGAGTTGTTCCCCCTTTCAAGTCCAAATTATCTTCCTACTCGTGTGTGATTACCCAGTTATGCCTCAGGAGTGATACATGCTTGGCATTTGCTTTTTCCTGTTGGTTTGAATATCAGTATTGTGAGCAACTATTCTCCTCTACTATAAAAAATTTGTCCTATGAAACAAAGTACATATACATTCAAAATACACATTTATTTTAAGGAACTTTATTCTAAGGCAACAAAACACATATAAAAAAGAAACTTGAGGAAATTAATACAAGGAAATTAATAAACTATGAACCAATGTTAATATTTTCGGGAAGAGAATATTCTTAAAGCGAAGACCCATTATGTTATATGCAGTGGACTTTAATTTTACGCAAGCATTAAAATGTGAGTAAATGAAATGTAATTTATTACAATGTTCAGCACAAATATAGTCTCAGACAAACATATGTTCACTGAATACACTAATATTCATTCTATTGTATTCAGTGAACATATGTTTGTCTGAAACTATATTTGTTTATGTTTACATAAAGTTTACATTTAGTTAGTATATATTTCATAGTATCTGTTCTTTAGATTTTCTTTTGCTGCATCTTTCTTCCTGAAAGTTTATAAACATGCTATATTGTTTTCATATATTAATCATTTCGTTCTTATCTCTTTATATTTGTCATCCTAAACTGAAGTTCCTTGGTTATGTCCCTTCACAAATTGTATAATCCAGCAGGATTTATTTCCCTTTTTGTTATTCTACACTTGAGCTATCATCTTAAATTTATCAAACAAAACACACGTTGGCGTTACAAGTAAAACTAAGTAGATATATATAATATAAGCTTACTAACATTCAACTAATCAGTAACTGTAGCAAGATTTGAGCACTGTGGTCTTTGCACGGTCTGTGCAAAGTAAGTAAGTTTGTTCGACTTAAGGAAGGAAACTGTCAGTCTGCTAATAGGATTATTATTGTTTTGCCAGCTACACAACTGGAAGTGTAGGTTGAAAACATAAAGAAAACCTAAGTCGTTAGTGTTAGGTCAAGAAAAGAATGTCATTTCACAAGTGTGTGCTGTGTTAATGTTAACATCAAGAAATGAATGTCGTTCCTCAGGTTGGTACAATATTAACGTTAATTGCAAGAAAATAATCTCATTAATCAGCTTTTTAATGTAATATCATTAATGTCAAGAAAATAATGTCATTCCTCAAGACTGTATTTCAATAACGTTAATGCTAAGTGAATAATGTCAATCACAGCTACGAAAGAATAGATACATTTACAGATAGACATTACATAGAGAGATAAATTGATTTACGCACATGGATATGCATGTGTATGTTTGATGTGTGTGTGTGTGTGTGTGTGTGTGTGTGTGTGTGCGTGATTGACAAGAATACAGAAGTAATTTTCAGCACTTATATTTAGATATAACTTAGACTCTCCTTAGACTTAGACTTAAAATTTAGACTCTCCTTAGACTTAGACTTAAAATTTAGACTCTCCTATCTTCGCAATGTTTTAAAATAGGATACTCGCAAATTTCAGGCATTAAATGACAATAGCAACATAAGTTATTTTTAACAGCGAAATCATCAAAATATGATAATTTCTTGCATTACATTAAAACATATTTCTTGACATTAGCTTCATGCTAATGTGTTCAGTGTTGCAAATTATCATTAAAAAAATACTTTCATTCTAAAAAATCTCTGAAAAATTTCATTTACTTATTTCCATAGAAATTGTGCAGACTATAGGAACTTCTCACAAATGATGAATTTAAATCATTCCTTGCCGGACAATGTCACAGGTAATTAAAAATTTCATTCAATCATATGATTAATCTAGATTACCCAGATTATTATATTTCTAACAACACTATGTTAATGTTGTTAAGAGGTAAGAAGAATATATATATATATATATATATATATATATATATATATATATATATATATGAAATATATAAATGTTGGTCACTAACCCGAATTAATTAAAATATAAGATAATTAATACTATTTGGGGAGACTGATGATCCAGAGACTCAATAGCAGCCCACCCCCCATGCAGAAGTCATTCACCAACCTATAACGACATAGACAGTAAACACATTATAATATGGCTTTTACATAAAATAAAATGATAATGAATGCGACTAAAAGTAGGTAGAGAGTTAATGACTTACGACAAAGGTAATGTCAAGTAAATGCTACAACTAATTCAGTTACATATTCTAACCTCTCAAGGGTGATTAACATACTCTCATTGAATCAATTCAGTTATTCTTTACTACGCGGGGCACTCTCTCTTTCTCTCTCCTCCCCACTCAGTTCACAAATGATCATCAATGCAATTCTTTTCTCTGAAATATTCCACGGAGGATGACACTACCAATGCTTACTGAAATAGGGAATTTATCTAGCATGTTTACCATCTTGCTGCAGTACTCTTGACGTCACTCGCACCACCATTGTCACATGCTGGTTTCCTTTTCTACCAATGCTGTCACACACATGAAACATTGAACTGATGAAATCTCCAATTGAGATCTCCAAGAATGAAACATGAAGGAAACCATAGAAACTGGAGCCAAAACTCGGAACAAAGCCCTGCAATCCAAGTGTTGCAGTCTTAAATATCTTCTAAAATTTTCATAATTTCAAACATAGCCCTAGGACTATTTCCGGGTTCCACTTTCACTACTCTACCCTGAAAAAGTATAAATTAGAATAAATGACACATCACCTCAAATCGTATTCTTTGATGCAATAAAGAAAAGCACATTACACATTTTCATCCCTGCGAGAAAAAAGATCAGAAATAACTTTATCTTGCGAAGACTCGTAATCCTCTTAATTATTCACTCTTTTCTTCAAAGGTCATCGTGGCTGAAACGCTAAGATGTTTTACACAGTCAATTGGATTATTTCCTTCTTGACATGATGTGTAGGATTGTGGTAGGAAAAGTTATTCTTAATTTCGTTTTTGAATATGTCTCTGATTCCTGTCACGTGGCATGCGCGATATACATTGTCCCAGTACTCTCAAGTGTTAAAAAGTTGATTTCCACCTTTTTTCATTAACGGATGTTCTGAATACGTGTGGCCTTAACTTATCATGTATCTAAGATTTAAGTACATTTAAGTAAAGATAAATGCATGTGAAATATTTCATAAGTGCTCAAACTTTTTAAAATCATTTGTTGACGTGATTATGACGTATTGGACTCTGTGGGTTATAGTTAAAATAAATGTTGGTCAGTGTAGTCAATTTCATGTGTACAAACCAAATACTTGCATGCTTACATATGAGAAGTGCTTTGGGAGACGGGATTGGGCAGTTGGTCCTGGTGGCTAAGTTAATTATTTAACGTCTTTCGTTCGTTTCTTCTTTATTAGTCTGTTCTTGAGTAGGGTGAAGAAAATAGTGTGGAGGCAAGGTCATCCTCATCTTTATATTAACAACATCTGAGGCGCAAGGATATCTGCGCTAAATATACCGTTGGTGAGTGCATTTGTTCTTCTCTGTTCTTCTGTCTGGTAGTGTTCGTTTTCTCTGGTTGGTTGCTATGGCAGGACGTGAGGTATATGTAATAGTTCTAAGACTATATATTATTTTATTTGTATTTTTAATATTTCATCATCATCATCATCATCATCATCATCATCATCATCATCATCATCATCATCATCATCAACAACAACAACAGCAACAACAACAGCGCAGGCAGCAGTAGCAGCGTTGTCGTCGGTACTGCTATTACCGTCTAGGTCTTCTCAATTCCTTTCCTAGTGATGTGTTATATTCCTAATGGGTGCTTATTTATTCATTATTTCTTATTTATTGGTTGTGTGATAGGGTGTGGTGTTTGGTGTTGTTATGGATCACCCCAGGATGCGAGGAGATGATGAAACGATGATGAAACAATGAGACAATACGGCTACGGCAACCACAGCAGAAAAGGCAGAACACGCAAAACGTGTTTACATTTCTTTGTACTCTTTATTCCAGTGACACCGCCAAATACTGTCTCTCTCTCCCTCTCAACATACATAGTGGCATCAGAACACGCCTTTCCTAGACAACGCTTCCTCTTTCTTGCTACATGTTTGCATCAAAAACAAGCCTTTCTCTTCATCTCTTGACCACTCTTCCAAGACCACCCCTCCAAGTCGACCCTCTCACACTCTTTCACACACAATATAACTAAAAAGTCCTGGCGACAAAGGGGACTCCACTAGACAATTCTGGAACTGAGACTAAAACTAATATTAAATGGGTACTTCTGTGTTAACGTACTTTCCTTCTAACATAAATTCCTTCTAAACTACCTAGAGTTATATAACACTTTAACTATCAAAAAATAGTACACTAAATACTCTCTAAATACAATTCTTTCTTACAATATAATTTGCAAAATAAACTATCAAATAAAATAAATGACTATATCCCTCTGATAGGAGAAAACCATGTACACATACATAAATAATAGAATACACTTAGAAAACAATATAAACTAACTTACACAATTATATAAATATAAACTACATCCAACTATTAGAATAACTAAACATCAACTTTATTAAATAAATATATAATATGATAATATAAGTGGCGGTTAAACACGTACACAATGGCACAGGCATAGCAGACCGCGCCGCGCATTTCAAACTAGCGGCCGATGACCTACTTTGCTGCCAAGCAAAACATGCGCTACGCACACAGTGTTCTGTACACACGTACATCCACCCTTCCACAATTGATTTTAATTATTTCATGGTTATAACTTTGTTGGATGTTTAGGGCACAGTGCGAATATAAAATAGCATTAATGTAATAATAGTCGGGGTTAGAAATATATACAATCATTTTTTTCTTGTAAAATTTAGAGTTAAGTATACTTGTCACACAAATACGATTTTAATCTATATATAGCGAGCCCTCATCCACCCCCTTTCTTCTCCAACATAAGATGATCAAATATCAATATGCGTAAGAAAATCAATAAAATTATTTTAAAATGTATTGAAAAAAATCGTATATATTTATGACAATTACAACAAAATAGACAACTAAACACAATATTACACGAATCCATATTAGATTCAGAAAATTTCTTAATTCTGTAAAATGATTCAAGAATGTGACCATGTGATAATCAAATAAATTAAAGCACTTAATTGTATTATGACAGATATATCAATTATCATCTTAGTGTAGACTTTAGAACAAAACTGTAGGATAGTAAATTGGCCTCTCTAAATTAAATTTAAATGCTTAAAATGTTTCATTTAATTAATAAATTGTCAGAGGTACCCGATATTGTGGACTCCTTATAACTGTATTTTGAAAGTGTCAGAGTGTAAAATTGTGTGTAAATATGTGTGGCTATGTGTGTTGTGTATGCGTGTGAATATGTATGTAAATATGTGCATTAATGCGTGAATAGTATATACATGTGTATGATCGTGAGTGTGTGTATGAATGTGTGTATGCAGGTGAACGGTAACGCATGATTGTGCGCCTGGGTGATATACTTGAACTCACGCTTTCACACACACGCGCGCGCGCGCATACGCACACACTCACTAACACACAAATATCTATAATAATCCGGTAAGCGTGATCACAACAAATTATCGATTCACATGTTTTAATACTTATTCATGTTTTTACTTTACTGGGATTCTTCAAAATCTGGTTTCAGTCTCTTGAAGTGACAATTAACGTCATACCTGGTTTGATATTTCCATTAATGTTGATTGTCAGCAGATTCAAGTGTGTCGAATGACATCTATCAACTGCCTGCCCTCATTCTTCCTCTCTTGGTCGTCTCCTGTTTTGGACTGGTCACCAATTCTCTTTCTGCTGCCGTGTGGCTCAAAGGTTTTAGGAATAAAGTACCTGGAGCATTTTCACTTGCGTGCCTAAGTGTTGCTGATGCTCTGTACTGTCTTTCCCTCATCATCGTGAAGCCATTGGAATTGAGTAATGGCACATTCTGCAACATCAGCGCATCCAATGCAACGGCCTATGTGTTTTCTCTCGCATCTAGGTATCTTATATATATTGTTTGATTTATGATTTTATAAAGAAATATAATTAAAATATATCAAATATGTATTTTAATATAGTCTTATTTGGCGAAAAAGTTATGTAAAATTATGTTTGCAGTCTTTATGTATCAAACTATAATCAGACTTATGAAACAAAACAGCACAACAAGCATACACAGTATATATATATATATACTGTCACATGTCTGGTTTTCATTTTACGACCCGGTCCTAATTTAGGCATTAATCATCAATATTGATTTATGGATACTCCTTAGCATTAGCGACAGCCAGACCTGCCTAACTTATCTCCCTTCCAATGCTACAACCCCAGCTTGGTTATTCTCGACACTTAGTCGGATAAGTTAGTTGACTTCTATGCCAACATTGTTATCTCCCTTTCATTTATAATAAATATGTCTTTATTCCTTTATCTCTGGCTCGGCCCCCAGCTGGCATATCCCCTTTGCTTGACTACATGCACTTATGTAATAACAGAAGTTTCTCAATGGATATGCAAGACTGGGAAAAAAATGTGTATAGGAGAAACAAATAATAATAATAGAAACGTTAACAAAAATGCATAATTTGTTTAATATATCTTCAATTTGTACTTTTATGCATGCATTTTCTAGAATTCCTTACATTATGTTTTGTTGTATTACAAATTATAATTATCGACATGACGCTTGATACCTACTACATTAGCCATTTCTTCACCAGGTTAATGACCGTTGCTGTTGTTGTAAAAAGATGGCTAACCGTTTCCCCGCCATCGAAATTAAGACAATTATGTATATCCCACAGATATTTCATTGCAATACCAATCTTTTCCGTTACTATCTTGGGATTCATTGTGTTTGAAATCTACAATGCGGTGCTACGCTGTAAATACAGCAATGATATAAGTGTCGCTGAATGGTTCAGGAGGTGGAGAAACATCACTGTCATTGTATTCTTCAGTCGTGATGTAGCCATTTTACTTTGTCTTATCTTCTTCAGCGTCCTTCTGTTACATGCGTCTTGCACCATCAAAACGGTATTGTCTTTCTCTATATTATGAGAACAATACTATTACAAAATGCATAAACGCCTTATTTTTCGTTTAATTTGATATTTATGAACTTATGAAAATAATAATTGAATTAGCAGACATTCAATATATTTAACTGGTTTTTCTTTTCAATATATCTATCTTTACGTTTAAAGCTGTGCTGTAGTAGTAGCAGTAGTAATAGTAATAGTAGTAGCAGTAGTAGTAGTAGTAGTAGTAGTAGTAGTAGTAGTAGTAGGAGGAGGAGGAGGAGGAGGAGGAGTATTTATATTACTATAAAAATAGTATGGAATTAAATTATTTAAAAATAGTTTTTATGCACATACGTTTATTTAGTCCTTTTCCTTGTGCAGACATTGTCGCCATCTTTATCTATCAACTGGCATCGAACGTTAGAGCAACGAATGTCGATAATACTTTCTTGTATTGTCACCTGTTCACTATTAGAGACCTTTACATTTCTTTTGTTCATTCTTGTTCGGTTTGGCTACGCCGACCTTGGTGTTCAGCCCAGAATGTTGCAATTATTACATCACTGGACACTCGTACTGAACAGCTCCGTGAACTTTGTCTTTTACGTTTCGTTTGGACGTGACTTCCGCTCAACTTTGGTGTCTTTGTACTCTCGTCTGATGAAGATACTTAGAGGACAAAAGATAACTGACAAAGAGTAAAAGAAGAACGGCATCACAAACACGGAAGAAACTGGCCTGACACATTTAAATGTCTGAAATTCGAAAAGAAAACAATTATGTAGCCGACTCCTTATGTTTAGCCTTCATTGATTGGTAAGGCTAGATGAATGGTAATAGCTTTATTTGGTCATGTATTCTGCTCAAAGGGATTATGTTGTAAATAATTCAATTTATTATTTTCATTATTTAATTGTTCAAGCGTTTGATAAGCTATGTAAACAAATTTACAAAGAAAATAGAGAAGTACTTTTTACTTTTTTTTTAAATAAAGAACTAATAAATTGTTTCTACAGCGAAACATGAACGTAATTTAATAAATTAAATAAAACTCTGCAATATAAGTTGTTTGTGTTTATGCCTGCGTATGTTATTGTGCGTGTGTTTGTGTTATCTTGCAGTCCTTAACATTCTTAGAGCTTGAGTGGGTGCTTTTCAAAATTGTCTGTGTATATTTTCACTGCAATATATCATTTCCATATTGCATGTATTTATGTTTAATGATGTATTATGTGTTGGAAATGTTTACTAATGTACACAATTATTTATTAACGTGGCTATTTATTCTTTTGCATATTCAACTTTTGTTTTTTTTTACTAAACTGATAATTTAAGAAAATACAGCAAGGTGATTGAAATGGTGATGTTTATTAAATACCATTTAATCTTCTTTGCTTACACTGATGTAAAATACTATCGAAGAACACGAATGTCACTCTTATGAAAGTTTTAAAGATGTATTCTATTAAAGATGTATTCCATTTAAGGATGTGTTCTATTTAAAGATGTATTACATTAAAAAATGTAGTCTATTAAAAGATGTATTCTATTGAAATATATATTCTATTTAAAGATGTATTCTATTTTCATACTTACGTTGGTATTAAAATGCATTGACTGTAATTATAACTTAATCTAGGATGACCTTGATTTGATTTAATTCTTGGCATGATTAAACTCAATGCAGCAAGTGAAGTGAACATTTAGATGATTGGAAATATAAATGTTTCTTGCAATAAGTTTTCGTGACGTCATATCCGCCAGCACCTTACTTTGTCCATCTCATTGCATTAACCCAGGCATAATTCTTCACACCCTCATTATTGTGCTTCAATGAGATGTAGAATACACACACTAATTACTGTATTCCATTGAGACATGATATACACACCCTGATTTATTGTACTCCATTGAAAAGACATACACAGACCCTGAATATTTTGTAACAGACACATTATACTTGTGAAAAATCATATTCGTAAGAGACATATTATACTTGCACAATATCGCATTTGTAACAGACACATTATACTTCCGTAATATCGTATTTGTTATATACACATTACAATAACACATTATTTAAGTTTAGATTATGACATATTATCCGTCCATCTGTAAGAGACATATTATACTTGCACAACATCGCATTTGTAACAGACACATTATACTTCCGCAATATCGTATTTGTTATATACACATTACAATAACACATTATTTAAGTTTAGATTATGTCATATTATCCGTCCACAATATTTCATTTGCAATAAACACATTAGACTTCAACAGTATTTCATTTGTGATAGACACGTTACACTTACACACTATTTCATTTGCAATAAACACATTAGACTTCAACAGTATTTCATTTGTGATAGACACGTTACACTTACACAATATTTCATTTATAGTAGACACATTAGACTTACACAGTATTTTATTCGATGTAAATATATTAGATTTATACATGATTTCATACGCAATAGATGCATATACTTCTTTTTTACAAATACATTATATTTCATACTTTATTTGTAATATACACATAAGACTTACACAGTATTAATTTTGTAATATATACATTATGAATATATCTTAATTTTTAATATACACATTATATTTACATGATATTTTGAATTAGACACAAATGATTAATATTGTATATTGTTGACTTTGGGCGAGAACATTTACAATAAAGTGTGGGTTCTTTATTATTGCAAGATAATAGGAAAAGAATCGAGTATTAATTTTCATTGTTGATATTGATATATTCCGTTTCATGTGTGTATATATATCTAAAATTTAAATATTCAGAGATATTTATTAGTTTGTTGAGGAGGACATAGTTAAGAATGAAAAAAAATAAATATTTTTAACAGCTGCATCAATAAAACCACACACATTTTTATTTCGCTTTAAATTATTTTCAAGTTTGATTAAATAAAGCAATACAATGATTAAATATCAAGGAGTTTTGGGGAATGGCTCGTTCATGTAAAGACGTATCTACATATGAATATACAAATTTAGGAAATGAAAGCGAGTGTGTGTGTGTGCGCGCGCGCGTGCGTGCGTGTGTGCGTGTGTGTGTGTGTGTGTGTGTGTGCGTGCGTGCGTGCGTGCGCGCTGCACGTGTCTTGAGTGAAATTGGTGAGGTTAGCATTCAAGCTGCACGTGTCTTGAGTGAAATTGGTGAGGTTAGCATTCAAGCTGCACGTGTCTTGAGTGAAATGTGGTGAGGTTAACATTCAAGATGGAAGTGTGTCTCAAATGAATTAGCAGTACAACAGGTAGCACATTTGCCGACATGCAAACACATCAGATACATTGACAGTTCTATAAATAGCTCTTTTGCCAACACAAATGTGTGTCAAGTGACTATGAAACTAGGACGACTTTTATCAACAAACATGAGATGGTATCCGTAATCTATTTTCATGGTTCGATAGAAACGTTATCATGGATACCGTACAATCGTGTGGAAAAAAACAACATATACAATGATGTTCAGCGACTAGACACTTTCAATCTGCTTCTGTTATACATAGTTTCTAACAGTCATTTACCATTAGCATCCAAACTAATTCTGCTCAATCAACTTGGAGTTTTAAGTTTGAAGGTTACCCAAAATTCCTTTCAAGTCAGTAGTCCATATACAATATACTTACGGGAGACTTGATTGTAAATATCACTTTGTTATACATGTTCATCGTCCACAGACACGTCTGTGTCCTTGGTGATCTCCCTTTGCGTTATTCTTTCTTTCGTTCCCCGATAACATCGATTCATTGGGAAGAATAACACATTTTGGAACAATTGCTTTAAGTTTTCACGAAATTCTTGTCCGATACATGAGTAAAATACAAAGTTTATGGTGCTGTTAAGTACGGAAACCCAATAAAATACATTTACAGCAATAAACTTGTCTATTTCTAACTGAACAATTTTGTCAATAACAAATATAAGTGATACAAAAAATTCCAGCATAGAAAAAACTGAAACACAAATAATGGCAATGGTTAAACGGACTTCAGCATCTTGATGCCACACTCTTGACAATGAACCACTCTTTGTCTGAAACGAAATATAAAATAGTTTATTTAATAAAGGCTGAACAATTGGCCATCTTAATGATCCAAAATAGTTAAACATTTAACAAATAATAAATTCAAAATATGTATATAATTTTGTGGTTTGGTTGTGTGAAATTATTTTTTTGAGTAATCTACATTAAATACAACACACACACACACACACACACACACACACACACACACACACACACACACACACACACACACACACACACACACACACACACACACACACTGTTGCGTTCCAGTTAATATTTATAGACCATGTCACAACAAGAGGCTTTAGATTTATTAATTTTAATATCACGCCTACATTGACAACAGACTGGTTGCCTGATTCATGTTTCAGCCTCTACATTTTAATTGCCCTCAAATTCTGGCATTCAATGTTGCAACAGTTAAATCCACGTACAATGCACAGGTTGGAAGAGTTATCTTAATTTTTACCTATTACACACAAAGAAAATCATTCGTATCCTCATATGGCTTTACCCCCCCCCCCCAACCATCACAGTCTTTTTAATATTCAAGTCCATTTCAATTATTAAAATAACGAAGATAAAATGTTATAATATACAACAAAATAATGCATCAATAAAATAGTAAAATGATATAAGAATGGTATTCAGAGACCACCTATTATGTCAATAAAGTTTGTAATGGATCGTAAGCACAAGTCATAGATTAGAGTCATTTGGCAGTTCCACTTAACTGGCATTCAATTATCGAAGAAGTCCACACTGTCAAAGTCATACATAAGACAATTGATGCATCACTAGCACGTCATAGAATCTGTTGAACAGTCTTAAAAACCGCCTCAACACAACAAAATAAGTGAACATGTAAATGGCACAATCCTCAAGCCTGCTGAAATGCAGTATGATTTCTATTACTGTGCGGTCCATAATTCACCTATCAGGTTTGTTCGAGTGGCACAGAAATAGGTGTCCATTGCAATTCGACCTTGATAATATTTTACAATTTATACTTCATAAAATGGGGAAAGCCTCAGCCTACGCGCATGTGGGTAACAATCATTACAAAATAGTTCACATGAGTGGAGATGAAATGGCATCCCACTATACTAATCTGTGTCACAATAAATCAAGTGATTAATAATAACACAATGCACATGTTAAGACTGATTTAATACTACTTCTATTGTCACAGAACATTGTGAGGAATTGGCAACAATTCATACAAAATCAAATGAAAAACATATTATTATTCTACAACATTCTTGATACAATACATATACAAGTTAGGGAATTCAATGTTTTACATCGTCTGAAGTAACAGCAGGCTAAAATCTTCATTCATGGAACTAGTTCTGTCATATGATGGGAAATTTTCCAATATATTTTATATAAATGTTCACGATTTGCAATTTTTAATTGAACACAATTTGTAATTCAAATGATGTGGACATTGCATAATGCTTGTTTTGGAAGTGAGGTCCTGAATAAATGAGTCATGCATGGTGGCAGTTTTATTAACCAGTGTTTGGTACTTGCATCATTTAAGTGAGCAAAGATTTTGTTTGTTTAAATTTGCACTACCATGGTCCATGGCAAGTGATTAAAGCAGTGTGTGTGTGTGTGTGTGTGTGTGTGTGTGTGTGTGTGTGTGTGTGTGTGTGTGTGTGTGTGGTATATAATGGGAAGTGTTGCTATCGGACTGGCAGAGGGGTTGGAAGTTGTTAATAAAGTCATACTAGTATTAGCTCTAGGTAATTGGCTGGATCAAAGATGTGTCTAGCAGAGCCAACCTAACGTATTTGTTAATGAAAAGTAATTTCTATCCTTTGTTTTAATAGTCTGAAGTGATAATCTAATGATTACGTCTTGTTCGCTGTTCGTCTCTTCATAATTGTTGTACATCCATATCATAATATCGAATCTCAGCTTATAACTGAGTGGGGACCGTGAGTCAACTTAACGGAGTACTAGTATATCAGCGTAACAGTTGCAGATATACATATATAACTAGTGACCCGTAATCTGCATCAGCTATTGTAGATGTCTTATATCACAACTAATTACCAATATTTGATATAATTCATTATTACAAAGTCACCCCAGAGTACAACGGTGACAAGTTCAACCATTGAAAACTGATGCAGTCCTGCTTGAATAATCATCAAATGCCCAGCCTTATTTATAGAGTTCCACACGCCCACAACTTCCGTGTACTTAACCTACATCATCGACAGAAAACATTTTTCTATATCTGATCATCAAGCGTTCGGTTTAACAAGTTACCTTCCACTAACCTACACCTTTCAGCTGTCCACGCATGATGGCTGATTGACCTATATCCTTAGTACATGACAACAGGTATTGCACCACAGTTCAAGGCCAATAACGGTACATTTGTCTTTATAGAAAGGAAAAGGAAAACAAACGAAAACGCCTTATCCAGAAAAATAGTTAATCAGAAAGGAATAAGAAAATATTTAGTTAATTAAAAGAGACATAACTGGCCCAGACGTCTCTAACACACACACACACACACACACACACACACACACACACACATACACACGCAAACACACACACACACACACGCAAACACACACACATACACACACACACACACACACGCACACACAAACAGATACATGATTAGCATGCTCCCTTGTTTGGATGAGAAATTATTGTTATAGTTTAGTTTTGTTATGCATGTCTTGGTCAAAACTCTATCATTGTAAACAGTCGAGGAGATCACTGAAAAAGTTACCAACAGAGAAAAGACAATTTCTTTGCATAAGCTAGACAAAACGGTATTGCATGTCACAACTCTACTGTTACAACTAATATGACCTCTAAAAATAACACTTAATAATTTACAATGAGTGTCATTCCTACCTTAAAAAAAGTGCACAGTGAAGACAAGAGAAGCGCACTGAAGATAAACAGACACACGCTGGTCACTGAAGTGAAACTAAACTGAAGTACAAAGAGGAGATGCTCAAAATCTGCTTTTTTATTTGATATAGTACGATATGAAGTTGTGCAAGAGACTGTGGCAATGACATAGATATCAAACATCAGAACGGCGACGAATGGAATTAAAAGACACAGAAGCATCAAGCACTGTCGTGACGTACGGCATATGTACGACAACCATACTGGTTTAGTTACAGAAATCCACCTATGAGCTACCATGGCCACGGTCAATGTCCTGGAAAGAGGAAAGAAATTAGCATTAATATTGTCCATGTCTATTTCATTTGATTTATTTGTGAGAATAATCAGTAGATAATATACGCACATACACACACGCATGCACGCACTCACACACAAACGATCGATCTCTCCCTAAGAAAATTGTTGTATAAGTAATATTAACAAAATAATGAACTAATGTTTTATTATATATATATATATATATATATATATATATATATATATATATATATATATATGTGTGTGTGTGTGTGTGTGTGTGTGTGTGTGTGTGTGTGTGTGTGTGTGTGTGTGTGTGTGTGTGTGTGTGTGTGTGTGTGTTTGTGTTTGTGTGTGTGTGCGTGTGTTTGTCTGTCTGCATATGTTCTAATTTTATTGTATTTTACTTAAATTATCCATCTTGACCTATCAAACTGAGTTAACATTAATTAATTCGCGAATTGTTGAATATTTGTCTGAATTAACACATGACATATGAACTGAATATTTTCAACAGAAGTATTAAGTTCTAGTGATCTACCTGGATATTGCCCCTGGTATCTTAATTGCTTCATAAAACGTACATTCCCCGCAATGACCCAAAGGATGCCTAAGTGAGACAACCAGTTTCAGACTCCACATAAGGCAAAAGACAGCATCAGCTACACTGAGGCAGCAAATGAAGAATACCCCAGACTTTATCTTCAGTTGTTGGTACCAAACCACCGCAGTTAGAGAGTTGGTGATTAGTCCTATATATAGTACAGCCAACAAGAAATATGAGTTGATCTCAGTAGTATCAAAACCCTTGCGTCCTGTTGAAATACAATGAAATTATGTTTCATCTCAAAAGGACATTAGGTGGAGTTTACATTTTAAAGGAATACAGAAGGAATACACAGTTGTTGAGCTTTAGTGAGATCAACATACAAGTGAGATCAACATACAAACATGTAGGCTAGAAGGAGACTACTTAAACATCCTAAAAACATGTCATGCTGATGTCAATAGTTATAGTCATTAACGGAGTTGTCCATGTGACTAAAAGCAGAAAATAATTATTGTGGGAATTACGAACACCGTCCAACTAGTACTCACGTCTGTAATAATTAAAGCTATAGCAGAACTACTACTCACGTCTGTAATAATTAAAGCTATAGCAGAACTAGTACTCACGTCTGTAATAATTAAAGCTATAGCAGAACTAGTACTCACGTCTGTAATAATTAAAGCTATAGCAGAACTAGTACTCACGTCTGTAATAATTAAAGTAGCAGAACTAGTACTCACGTCTGTAATATTTAAAGTAGCAGAACTAGTACTCACGTCTGTAATAATTAAAGTAGCAGAACTAGTACTCACGTCTGTAATAATTAAAGCTATAGCAGAATGTATCATTCCATTCACTTGAGTTGTGGGTCGAGTTCATTTCAGTAACTTCAAGAATCAAATCAAGAGAGACCGTATCCTGTGAACATTTAAGAAATTTGCTTTATTTTGTAGTATGTACACAGAATTGTCATATCAAAATAAACAGCATTTGCGTTTATAGAATCATTGATATGTTTATTTGTCATTTACAGAGTACATGCTAATAAACAAGTCGTTATGTGTGCCAAACTGGCAGTCATTGTCACCCTGTACGTCGTGGGTGATTAGAGCATTTAACCACTGAGACAATGAGTGCATAAATACGAACGATATATTTATAATGGGTAGAAATTCCTAAGTGCAATAAATGAATATTACAGAACTATCTAAAAACAAATTTCGCAACCTCATTATACACTTATTAAATAAATTTGTATTAAATTAATAAATATTGGAACAATCATGCGAAATGCAAAAGTAGCCAAATGAACAAACTAAAGGAGCTTTTACCTTAATTGAACCTTGCCAGTGGAGAAACTCAATATTATCATTATAAAAATTTAAATCCTAAAGCTAAACTCTCCTTTGGTGCAAAATATGTGTAACTATATTTTGAGTATATTCACATCAGAATTATTCATGTTGTATTCATTATTCTGCATGCTGTGACCTGCAAATGTTAAATCTTTAAATCTATTTATGTCATTGATTAGTTTTAGTTTAGTAAATATTTCATTGTATCTGTTCAATAGATTTTCTATTGCTGAGCCTTCCTTCAATGAAAGATCTTAAGTGTGCCATGTTTTCCACTTGTATTATTAATGTCTGGCTTATCGCCTTATATGTGTCATCCTGAACTGACGTTTTCGCCCTATCGGTCCGCGCACTCGTATAATCCCGCAGTATTAACTTCCGGTTTCGTTATTGTATAAGTATAATCGTGTCATCTTGAATTTATCAAACAAAATACACATTGACATTTTGACAAGTAAAAGTGCATGTATGTGTGTGTGAGTGAGTTATTGTGCATGTGTATGTATGTGTATGTGTGATATGGGTGTACACGTGTACAAATGTAGACATTACAGCATGTTTTCTTTGCACGAAACGGCGGAAACCGGAAGCTCACCCCCCACCTCCCCAAGTTAACAACCATATGTTTACTTCTACTTATATAGTGCGTTATTAGCGGGGTTTTACCCTTTCATTGCAATGTTACCTGTATTTCTCCAGGTGTACATTGTACTGTATTGTCCTTTGTCAAATTTAAAAGACAATTGCAAATGCTTAATGATACACTACGGTAACGCGGCATTGGGAAAACCTGTAGAATGTGGTTGTTACATGTAGGCCAACATACATTTTAAAAAATTTAAATAGTAACAGTTTACTAACATTCAACTAAGCAGTAACTGTAGCAAAGTTCGAGCACCATAATTATGGTCTGTGAACGATCTGCTGTGACTTTACTCGACTCAAGGGAGGTAACTGTTATTATTCTATTAATAAGAAATGAAAGTGGATGTTTAAAACTTTTTTTTTTTTTAATCAGTCGTTAATGTCAAGAAGATAATTCATTCCTAAAGTCTGCACAGGAACAACGCTACAACAAATACAACATACTAGAACTGTGTGAATTAACAACAAAAGTGATTTAAGACTCCATAGGAGAAGTTCTACTTACGTAACAATCTGCCAAAGAGTTATGTTTCCCCAACGTTTCAAGCACACTTAAAGCACTTTATCCTGGAAGAGAAGTGTCTCTCAAAGTTGGTCCTATCAGTCCAAGAATTTAAGTGTAGAGATACTTTAGAAAACTTATAATTTACATCCGAATACTTCGACACGCAACATCTCCCGATAAAACGAGGCTTAAAGGGCAGGAATGGCGATTTCTGACATGCATTGTTAGCAAATATGAAAATGTTCTATTAGACCAATCTACCTCTGGCTAAACGTTCTGTCGCCAAGAAGTCAACGTTTGTATGAAAACTTTGTTATCAAACGTATGTACGGACGTTCGTGATAATTGACGTGAAACTAGTCACTTTTTCATTATCAATGGGCAAGAGGCTACTGTTGAAATTGTATAGCCTTCTTGTCAATATGTCCGGTAAAGCGTTCTAAGAAATGATGCATCTACTTCAAATTTTGTCACTAAGAAATGATGGTATCTATTTCAAATTTGTCACTAACCCGGAATTTTATCAGGAATCGTAATCGTTAGATACGACGCAAACTTCCGTATTGTACTATTGTGCAATGTAAAAGCGCTTTCCACAACAATTTGAATAGTGTAATATGCATTTTCTATTCAGTACATAATAGCGTAGTGTGATCAATATTAGTGAGTATTGCGCCATAAAATTTCATCGCTAATAAATAAATTAAATTAATTTTATTTTATGGAATATAAAGGATAGTAAAACAAATAGATATGAAAGTTGGCAGACTGGTACAAAAGGGCAGATAAACCTACAGACAATATAGATAAATAGCTAGATAGACAAACTGATAGATAGATAGATAGATAGATAGATAGATAGATTGATAGATAGATAGATAGATAGATAGATAGATAGATGGATGGATGGATGGATGGATGGATGGATGGATGGACAGATGGTTGGATGGTTGGATGGATGGATGGATGGATGGACAGATGGTTGGATGGAGAGAAAGAGAGAGGTAGAGAGATGCGTATAAACTAGCATACAGAAGGAAAAATACTAGCGAGAAAATGTCAAATTAAATTTAAAATTTAACAAGAATTATTTTTCTTAACGAATATTGCAGTTTAACATATGAACAATAAAAAATGTAAAACAGTCCTATTTTAACAAATGCAAATACAAAATGTAAAACAGTCCTATTTTAACAAATGCAAATACAAAATGTAAAACAGTCCTATTTTAACAAATGCAAATACAAAATGTAAAACAGTCCTATTTTAACAAATGCAAATACAAAATGTAAAACAGTCCTATTTTAACAAATGCAAATACAAAATGTAAAACAGTCATATTTTAACAAATGCAAATAAAAAATTATAAAATGTTAAATACGAATAACAAAAACAAAGCTACAAATAAATAGCGACACATTCATAAAGAGTGTAACGCGTGAGCAATGCACATACAATACGATAGTTACTTATTAACACACGCAGAAAAATACAGTCAAAATAACAGTTAAATTGGAGTAGAGACAGAACACTAAATGCGAAGGGAAGACAACTTGGAAATTGTGTGCAACACATAGAACGTCACATTCAGGGTGTTAGGTGTACTATGACAAATACATAGAACACATGAGTACAACGGTAAAATAGAGTGAGGAACTTAAACAATAGTGTCATTACCCTTCTCCACAAATAGATAGATATAGTAGATAAGATCGATAGATATATAACAGATAGTAATGGACAGAAATAATGAAGTGCAATTCACCAATGGATACGAATAGAGAGGTCAATGAAAGAAAATGATACACGTTATAGAAAACGGGTCCACATGAATAGAATTCATAGAGTACAGAAAGTAAATGATTTGAGGTCGTAGAATACAGGACGCAAATGAATTGAAACAACGTAATGCAGGACTTGTATGTGATGGAAGTCGTAGAATGCAGGACGTAAATTGCAAAAGCCATAAAATACATGACGTAAATTGAAAGAAGTCGTACAGTTCAGGACATAAATAGAAAGAAGTCATAGAATACATGACGTAAATAGAAAGAAGTCATAGAATACATGACGTAAATAGAAAGAAATCATAGAATACATGACGTAAATAGAAAGGAGTAATAGAATACATGACGTAATTAGAGAGAAGTCATAGAAGAAATTATGTGATGGATTTTGCGATGCCATTTCTTTCATTTTGTGCTATTATTAAAATTATGTCGGAATCATTAATAACTCACTAAACAATACAGATGTATTCCATTAGTCAAAACTGAAATAGATTAACTATAATTCAATAATTATATTCGTTTTAGTCAGCTTTTAATTAATTTAATCGCACTTAACATGTATTTTACAAGGACTCTAAGTAGTTATCTTTCTCAACAAAACAACCAACGTACACAAGGTAATCAGCTGTGAGGGTCATTGCAATGGAAAAGAAATTACTTTTCTGACTTAATTTTTTTTTTTATGAAAGCCTGCAACAACGTTTTCAAAATAAATTTGCGTAAGAAGGTATATGCAATAAACAACATCAATAATCATTAACCGCTTATTAATGGTTATAAAAATAGCGTGAGAAAATTAACAGTTTATGGAGACACATTCATATGAATATTATGTCCACAAATGGCAGACGAGCAAGCACATTATTCACTTAAAAAGGTTTGCTCTAACATCCTATCAATATATACTTACTTCCCCTAAATCAGGAAAAGATAGATTAAGCACAATCTTCACTAACAAACGTTAACTCTAACATCATATCAATATATACTTACTTCCCCTAAATCAGGAAAAGATAGATTAAGCACAATCTTCACTAACAAACGTTAACTCTAACATCATATCAATATATACTTACTTCCCCTAAATCAGGAAAAGATAGAGTAAGCACAATCTTCACTAACAAGCGTTAACTCTAACATCCTATCAATATATACTTACTTCCCCTAAATCAGGAAACGAGAGACGGATAGAGTAAGAAGAAATCGTACTGAATGGTTATAGCACTCTTATGACAGCCTCGTTCTCTCTATTTGTAGGTCATGCCCAAACACGGTTCATTGCACAAAGGGACACGGGTGGTCAATTTCACAATGTAGACGAGCACATCACACCGGGGAATGTCTTCTTCGTAACTGGGAATCACAGAGTCATGCCGTCTTAAGTGCATTATAGGCCCACGGGCAAAGCACTGCCTGCACAACCACTCACAGAAATACAAATTAACAGCAAGTCACAGCATACATAGATTAGCTTGGCCACCCCCGGGTAACTTACCCAGCATGTCGTGGCGTCAAGCCGGCACTGCAGAGAGTCACAAGTGCACGTCACGTCTCTTTCCCTTATAATCCTTGTACACGGAGTACTATCACAGTCTTACACACAGATCTTACTACAGATAATTGCACTGAAGTCATCACACTCGACAAAATAAGAAATCATCTTCAAAGCATTCACAGAAGATATTCACACAAAATTCACATAAAGAATTAGAATCCACACCTAGTGATTCAAAAAATTACCAGGCCACGTCTTTATAGCTTTTGAAAAAAAAGTACATTAGCAAGTGCCTTGGCGTAAATACAAATACGTCATTTCCTTCTTCCGGTTAAGAAGATTTAAGAATTTGCTTTGTCGCTGCTAAAGGGACACAACTGATCCACTGATATCAGCATTCAACACTTCACCGGACTGGAAGGTATCAAGTTACCAACTGAAACCTAAATTAGAGAAAATGAAGGAAGGAATGGAGAACAAAAAAAAAAAGGAAAGTATGACGCTCCTGAAACATAAGAATGGAACACGGATATAAAAACGAATTTAAAAAAAGTTTTACGATTCTCTCTTTCTCTCTTTCCTCAAAAACTCACTTAACATTATTTGCACTCATTCACACAAAACTTTGTACAAAAATACATGGTTACTTAATGCACAATTTAGAATGAAATCTGAGTTCTTACATCAAAATATTCCTCTCATTTATCGTTCGGATAACTTAATAAAAAGTTATACGCCTTTGTAACGCTTTTTTATATGACAGAAAAAATCAATCTATTAATTAAACACTTTTACTTTGCTGCTAATTAGTCAGTAATCCCTTGGATAATTATGAATTAACTGCTGATAGTTAAAGACAAAAATAATTTAACGAGAAAGAATTATTAGCTGTCTAAAGACCACATGGGGTGATGGAAAAAGATAAATGAATAAATATATATCCAGAGAAATTATAATCCTTTACTAGTGATTTATTCAAGCTGTTATCACGAATCTTAGAAAAGCGGGGAAATACACAGTGCCGGATGGGTAGCGCTCCGTAATTGTCAAAGAGAAATAATCCAAACAAGTTTCCGCAAAGTACGGTTACCTCCCATTCAGTGTTTTTTCTTTGTCATTTTATAAGGAGATTGCTCAGTGAGAATTTTACAAAAAATAATCATTAGTGTTTATTTCAATAGTGCTAAAATAACAATCAAATTCAAATCAGTTGTTGTTGAATGGCTTATTTCTGTTCAAAATGAAAATTTAAACCTTGTAAACACGTTATAAAAACTCAGGTGATTGGTTGAAATTAATCCTGCTTACAATAAATTCACGCCAAAGTAGGTCGGGATGGAAAAAGGGATTAAGTGAGGTGCTATTGGTTGAAAGAGGAGGGGGGGGGGCAGAATCAGGGACTAAGTGTACCTTTCATCTGCTAATAGGTTTATTCGATTATTTTTTTATTGTTCGTGTTGCTATGCTATAACGATTGTCATTAATGTTGATGGCATTTTGTAGTAAAATAAATATACCTTTACTTCTTCCACCTCTGGTTACTCTATTTATTTTTCTCGACCTTATAGTGGCTTTTTTATATTAGTAATAATAAATAAATCAATGAGATCGTAACAGATGTGTTCAAAAAACATCCTATTTTTGTTAGATCGAAGAAACTCGTGCAACCGAAAAACATCATCGTTTACCTGGGTTGTCTCCCTTTATCTACTAGAGATTTATATTATAATCATTTGTGCAGTGGGTGTCAATTATCAGCTCGGTTAGCCTAATCACACGCTCGTGCCAGTACTGTCTAGTTGTGTAGCGGGGTGGGGTGGGGGTGGCCCTGGTATATTTGCCGGGTTTTGGTTTTTATTTAGAAAGTCAGTTATATTTTGAGCTTAATGATCTTACCGATGAACAAGTTTTAATAACATGTCCGACTGTTTGGAGATTTCCACAGGTACCGGCTGTGTTGGTATCATGCAAATTCGCTAACAAGTCGTTTCTGGATAATTCATGTCTAGTTCCGTTGATGAAAGTAGAACTATATTTACTTATCTACCTAAAAGTGGGCGTCATCCTCTTCCTAGTTCTGAGCACTGATTTTACGAATGTTATCTATTTATGTTCTATTGTTGGGATTATGTGTTAATATTTGTAATGTAAAGCTAGCCCACTTTTGCTAGTTTATCATTTTTTCATTGGTATTTATGTATGTGATGGTATTAATAATGTTGTATTGTCACTACTATTATCATTTAGCTTTATTTTATTTTTTTAAGTTGTATTCTTTTTTCAAATATATAATGTCTGGTGTTTCCCCACTCTGATTTTGGAGTGCAGTTTATGTTGCGAGTGAAACAGATTTGTTTAGACGTATCCGTCTTCTTCTTCTTCTCTCTCTCTCTCTCTCTCTCTCTCTCTCTCTCTCTCTCTCTCTCTCTCTCTCTCTCTCTCTCTCTCTCTCTCTCTCTCTCTCTCTCTCTCTCTCTCTCTCTCTCTCTCTGTGTATATATATATATAAGTTGTTTACCTTGCCGATACTTCTAAATCATGGTGTATATGACTAGAGCCTCAAGAAATTTTATCATGTGGTAAATTTAACATAGCTGATCTATCTACCTTCTAGTTTTATTCTATCAGTGTTAGTTGTGACTGGTGAGTCCATTAACCAATTGTGTCCTATCTATTTACTTTCTAGTTAGTAACTACCAAATTTAAAACGCTTAGTCCATAAGCTCGATCTCACTGACCTCAGTCTTGTGTTGCCTGGTGTCAATGTAGGCGCTAAAGCTATTAGCCGAAGTTCGCTTTTAATTGTGTAAGGTTTTGAAATTTATTTATCAGTTTGTGTTAGGATGTAATTGCATTTTTTAAATAAAAACCTCTTAATTACGATAATGAAACTGTGTCAATTAGACATTTTTTTATTCAACACATCATAGCTGTGTCCTAGACTAGATTAAGATTTTAAGATTACCGCTATTTCTGATGTACATATGACAGTATGGTTTACTAGACAGATAATTCAGTTGACGGTGTTGGAGATGCGAATAACTGAGTCACGCCTTAAACAGCCAGTAGTATGTAATGAGAATCGTCAGTGTATCTGCCTGACCATTACGAAATTCGTCATCAAGTAGTCAACGTCTGGGTTGGGGAGGAGAGAGAGAAGCGTTTGTTTATTTTAATAAGTATTGTGAAAAGTATCCTGTTAGACCTAAAGAACCACAGCGTGTTAAAAACGAATTATGTTTATGGGGAATTTCATTATTGAAAGTGTGACTCTAAGGGATTTGCACCCTACTGCTTGTTTCCTATTAATAATGCAAATAAACTTGTAGTTTTCAGCCGACATTTGTTATGGCAATATTGATCGTGGCGATATCCAATGCAGTTGCTTGCTTAGTATCTGATTTATTTATTAATGTGTTTCTCTTTTAACAAAAGTGTCCACATGTAGTCCGCGCGTAATGTGCTTAGTCCTCAGCAACAATGTTCATACGTAATGTTCTTCGGTCCTCAGCAACAGTGTTCATACGTAATGTTCTTCGGTCCTCAGCAACAGTGTTCATACGTAATGTTCTTCGGTCCTTAGCAAAAGTGTCAACACGTAATGTGTTTTTAGTCGTTAAGAACAGTGTCCAAACGTAATGTGTTCAGGGTCCTTAACAACAGTGTTTTCTAAATATAGATATATTGTGATACTGTAGGCTTGTAGGCCCAGTATTGCATAGCTTCGGGATAAGGCGTGTTTATCGCCAGGCGAGATATGTTTTCGACTATCATTAGAGATATTTTTAAGGGATTTATTTTAGATTAGGGCCTCTAAATAAGACATGGATTTGAACAGACTATTACAATTGTGTGAAAGAAAGGCGTGTCACTGGGACATGAAGATGAGAATTTGTACGACTATGTTAGTATCGAACTCGCCAGGCTAAAAAAAGAACAAGCCGAGAAATAAATGTTAGAAAAGTCTGAAAAGAAAGTTTTAAAAATAAAGGGCTGCGGAGGTAGAAAAAAAGAAAAGGGCTGCCTGCTGAAATTGAAAAAGAACTTAATGCTAAGAGGCTAGAGCTGGGACATATTCAAGAAATAATATGCGTAGAACTTGGAACTTCGGAGATGGAAGCGAGCGCAAAAGAGAGAGAAAGGCAGTGAGCATGGACCAAAGAATGAGTGGAGAGAAAGTGGAGATTATCATGAGAGAGAGAGAGAGAGAGAGAGAGAGAGAGAGAGAGAGAGAGAGAGAGAGAGAGAGAGAGAGAGAGAGAGAGAGCGAGAGAGAGAGGAATTTTCTCTGCCTGAGCCCGTTAACAAACCACTCTATATCGTCGTCCTGAAGTCCCGATCGACATTACAAAATTTTACGACATTCTAACATGAATAACAAAATACCTTGTGTAAAAAACACAGAGGTAGTAATTTATATATGATGGCATGTAGAGTTTATTTATCACATTTTGAAGGGCATTTCGAATTTTAAATTCACATAAAATCTTTACGGATAACTATAAACACCCGACAGGTGTTTGCCAAGTACATCTAACACGATGACTTACTTTTGCCCCCTCCCCCAATGTAAAAATATTTGAAATAAATATTCTACAACCATCTCATTTATATCAATTTAAATTTCTATGATTCGTATACATTTACAGGGAATATTGTATTCGTTACCTGTTATAGAAACTGTCACTGACTAAACCACTCGTCGGTGAAGCTCAATGCCAATTGCCCTAACTGTTCTGTTTATTAATTGCATAAACAAGTACGTTGTTTAATTTTTTATCTATCTGTGTGTTTTGATTGGCCCATCAATTCACCCGTTCACATGAAAGGAATATTGACTTGATTGAACATGAATCGCAGATATGCATCATTGTATGTTCGTTGATTTGAAGAAGATTAATAAGTGGTGAAGTGGGCAATGTGAATATGAATGCATTATATCAATGTGTATAGTCAAATGTCAAAGTATAGAATTCCACACAATATGAATGCATTATATCAATGTGTATAGTCAAATGTCAAACTATAGAATTCCACACAATATGAATGCACTATATCAATGTGTATAGTCAAATGTCAAAGTATAGAATTCCACACAATATGAATGCATTATATCAATGTGTATAGTCAAATGTCAAAGTATAGAATTCCACAACAATATGAATGCATTATATCAATGTGTATAGTCAAATGTCAAAGTATAGAATTCCACAACAATATGAGTATGTATAGAATTGCTCGATGTCATTTTATACAACTCTCACGATCGAATCAAATTAAGTCTAGCGTACGCCCAGAAAGAAGAACAGTATTTGTATAATACAACCTTCAGAAAGAACAGTATTTGTATAATACAACCTTCAGAAAGAACAGTATTTGTATAATACAACCTTCTGAAAGAACAGTATTTGTATAATACAACCTTCTGAAAGAACAGTATTTGTATAATACAACCTTCAGAAAGAACAGTATTTGTATAATACAACCTTCAGAAAGAACAGTATTTGTATAATACAACCTTCAGAAAGAACAGTATTTGTATAATACAACCTTCAGAAAGAACAGTATTTGTATAATACAACCTTCAGAAAGAACAGTATTTGTATAATACAACCTTCAGAAAGAACAGTATTTGTATAATACAACCTTCAGAAAATGAGAATCTGTGAATGTTACAACTAGTTTAGTAAACAAATTTGTATAGCAGAAATATTAGACAGACAGTGAAGTAGCATATTCGCCCAAACGTTAGCTCGTTCAGGAGTATTAACAAACAGTATAAAAGGAATTACAGCAAAATAATATTTGTACATGTAAAATGAACAAACCTAACGAGAGCAACTAATTACGCCATTAATTAACTTAATTAAAATATCCCTTTTTAGGGAGTTTAGAACTACAGGAAAAGGAAAATGTGTATAATCTATTTTGATGCTGACATTCTCTTCATCACTACATTTTCCATTATTTTAAAATTTATTTGCAATAGACTGTAGTATGACGTCATGTAGATTGAGACCTAAGAAAGTCATTAAATGCTTCAGTTAGGCGCAGTAATAATGGGATAGACAAGTAATACACATCACTCAATATTCATCGTTAAAGTGGGTTTTTTCATTCTGAAGGTATGTGATCTATGTAAATAAATATCATAGTTAAACACTACAGTTTCTTGACAAGTTTCTTGATTTTTAATAATAAATTGTTCCTAATGCAATTACTATAGTAATAAGACTGTGAGGGATGATATTATAGAAATATGAGTAATATAGAGATAATATCTTAGCAGGCAGAGATTAAAGATTGACAACGGCCTTGTGTACGATGCATTAATTCATAGATTGTTCATTATAATGTAGTTTATAACCATACATTTACCCTGTGTGCATGCTAAATATGCATATTAATTGATTTACCAATCAGCAAAAGACGCACCGCTCAGTGCTTACTAGTGTTAAACAAGGAGACATAGTCAAATAGCAATGGTTTAAGACATGTTGCAAAAGCTTTTTAAATATCATTTATTAGATATCAATTCAATTAAAAATTAATAAATCTTTTCAAAGAGTCAATATACTACTACTACTACTATTGTTACTACTACTACTACTACTACTACCACTACCACTACCACTACTACTGTTACTACTACCACTAATGCTACTACTGCTACTACAACTTTATCGGAGAGAAAGCAGATAACATGTTTCGTGAAAGATATCATTACAAATTGTAAATTTCTATTTTAAATAAAATGTATAAAGAAATATTAGTATACGTACAAAACAATGTCAGTTTGTTTGCTCGCATCACTTGGACAATTTAAAAAATGAAGGTATACACATGTATTGCCATATGTCGGCCAGTGTTTAATGGGTGCCCTTGACACACTATTAACTTCATTTTTCGTTATAAAACCGCATTATGTCGCACGTGAATTTCACAACAAAAGGGTGGGTCTCTTACTCTCGACGTAAGCATGCCAGTTGATTAAGAAGATTTTAGATTGGTCGTATAAAGCCAGTTGATTAAGAAGATTTTAGATTGGTCGTATAAAGCCAGTTGATTAAGAAGATTTTAGATTGGTCGTATAAAGCCAGTTGATTAAGAAGATTTTAGATTGGTCGTATAAAGCCAGTTGATTAAGAAGATTTTAGATTGGTCGTATAAAGCCAGTTGATTAAGAAGATTTTAGATTGGTCGTATAAAGCCAGTTGATTAAGAAGATTTTAGATTGGTCGTATAAAGCCAGTTGATTAAGAAGATTTTAGATTGGTCGTATAAAGCCAGTTGATTAAGAAGATTTTAGATTGGTCGTATAAAGCCAGTTGATTAAGAAGATTTTAGATTGGTCGTATAAAGCCAGTTGATTAAGAAGATTTTAGATTGGTCGTATAAAGCCAGTTGATTAAGAAGATTTTAGATTGGTCGTATAAAGCCAGTTGATTAAGAAGATTTTAGATTGGTCGTATAAAGCCAGTTGATTAAGAAGATTTTAGATTGGTCGTATAAAGCCAGTTGATTAAGAAGATTTTAGATTGGTCGTATAAAGCCAGTTGATTAAGAAGATTTTAGATTGGTCGTATAAAGCCAGTTGATTAAGAAGATTTTAGATTGGTCGTATAAAGCCAGTTGATTAAGAAGATTTTAGATTGGTCGTATAAAGCCAGTTGATTAAGAAGATTTTAGATTGGTCGTATAAAGCCAGTTGATTAAGAAGATTTTAGATTGGTCGTATAAAGCCAGTTGATTAAGAAGATTTTAGATTGGTCGTATAAAGCCAGTTGATTAAGAAGATTTTAGATTGGTCGTATAAAGCCAGTTGATTAAGAAGATTTTAGATTGGTCGTATAAAGCCAGTTGATTAAGAAGATTTTAGATTGGTCGTATAAAGCAAAACGGAATATAAACAATGAATAGCTCACAAGACATCCATCACGGTGAAGACAGAGGATATATATCTATGTGAGCGTAGTAATAATCGAACGAAAGACTCTGTACTAAACATAGAAAATGTGGTTGTGCATTAAATACGTGATAGTGGGAGAAATATATTGTCTTATCTGAAAATATTTTAAGGTAGCCGATAATATGAGGTCTACGCATTCGACTGCTGAAGCTTACAACTAGATACAAATAGTGGTACGGTTAGAAGCTAGTACTCAAGAACAAAACATTTTGTAATTTTGTAGTAAAGTAATCCATTAATATCGACATTGCATAACATGTGAGTGATTTGATGTGAGAGAAAGTTTTAGTGTCGTTTGTCAAAATAACTAAATGATCCCAAATAATGTCGATGAATGAAGAATCTATTTTTAGAACTGTTGTTAGCACCTCGAGAAGATTGTATTTTAAAGTGATTTCAGACGCGAGACCCGGTTTCATTTAAATGAACTGACATGACATGACGGTGAATTCCTACGCCACTGAGATTCATGGATTCTGATTAACAGGTCAATTGTACTTTATTATGACATCGTCTGCTATTCCGGATAGTGTCAGTTTCTGTTGTTTCGGACAGCTGCTAAAGAGAATGTATTATGATGTGACACTACCAGACCAAGCTAACATTAGTAACATCTAGAGAAAAAAAATGAATGAATGTTAAGTAATTACATAAGTTTTATTAGAGTGTTGTGTATGAGATGTGCGCGGTTGTGTGCTTGTGCATATACTTGTTGATGAGTTTGTGTTGAATGAGTAGAACAAACCTAAGAGAGCAAGTCTCCAAATAGCAAATTTGATCGATACCTATTTATTTGCTAATGACTCCTATTATAATTATTGTTTTTTTAGTTTGCATGAGATTGATATCCAATGTATAACCTCCTTAGGGATGAGATTGTATGCACGTACATTTTCAATAGACACGCATTGAAATTAGTGATGCAGCATGTCACGTGGGGGGAGTAACAGCACAAAAAATGTCTTTCAAAGAAACATTTACGAAATAAAAAGCCTCCATGTTTCAATAAAGATTATGATCTCAACAAAAACGATTATGTTGTCAACAATGTTGTCACGAAACGGGAGGCTCGATACAAGCCGACCCCGAGCTGAGGTTAGAGATGCAAGGGGTGAAGTCTATTTTTGGCCTGCTCCGGTGCACCTCCAAGAAAAGCCCATGTGACGTATGCCAGTACTACGTCGCGTCAAGTTGTTACATAGACACACATGACATACACCATTGATGTTTGGGTGGGGCCCAGTTTATTAGTGTCATGCCAAGGAACGTTTTATTGGCGGTGTGTGTTGTGAGTGTGTATCATAAATGTGAATAAATGGACGAACAGCCGAACGGTGCAAAACGATAGTACAAATTCTTTTGTCCCTCTCAAAAACTATGAATAACAAGAGAGTTGAAAGATGTTTAAATCAGGTTATTTATTTCCCGATTTAAAAGGGGCACTACTCTTTCGCACAGTGATTAATCATTCATTCAACTTTCCAATGTCATACACTCTGTGGGAAATAAGGGGAGATGAAAATGATGAAATTCAAAATATAAAATAAAGATTTATTACACAATTCTTATGCGGCAAATGGGGCCGCTTTAACAATAGTTGACATATAGAATAAGCATTAATTTTAACATTAAAATTCGTATTTCACAAACGATATAATAGTGTTCATTTTCTTAGAGTCCTAGAGTTAAGTATGTGCGCGTTAGCCGTGCGAATTATTACTCACTATTAATGTCAGAGTTCCAAGGAGACGACGTAAGCTCACACGTCACTTATAAGCGGCACTTCAAAGTGAAGATCACGACGCAATTGAGGCGTCGCATTACAGGTGAAGATTCTGCAGAATCTAGGCACCACTTTCAGATTATCACTGGGGAGAAATCTGAAATTTAGCTGTCTGTTGTCAGCCTCGATAATTGTCGCTGTAAACGGACACGCCAACGACGTTTAGCATTATCGGGTGGAGTCGTCCAGTGGGATGTGTCGTCGCATTACATTGAGTGTAGAAATCCGGATTGTCTGTGAGACGATCACGGTGCTAGCCTTCTCAATTAGCGGGATAGATCTGTCAAACCAAACTGAGACAGGGGGGAGAACAAATTGGTCCCTCGTGTCGTTAACTGCATACAACCAGCGTCGCATACATCGGGTTTTCTTTGACAGCGAACTTTCCACTTTGCCAAAAGTTATACTGAGTAATTTTGCCTCGTTACTCAATATATGGCATCAGACGGATGGAAAACGGATGGAAAGAGATTATTGCAGCTTTCCTTTATGAAATCTCTGTACATGAGATAATTCATACGTGAAGTTAGACTGGCTTCAGACGAATCGACGTTTTCAACATTGAGACTAAAATCTTCATTTTGCCTCTTATATAGCTTCACTGAATGTTTCCAGAATCTTCCAGAAGCTATGCCGTGTGACTCAATTTTCCCTTGGATATTTAGTGATGAGCGTGTTGCACGCTTTTCTGTGGTCAATTCTAATGCGCACTGGCCATTTCTCTCGTCAACAACATGTGACTGTATTGCGCAGTTTTCCCAATTGTTTAATATACATATCTTTCACAAACTAATATATATATTCAATATGATAATTGACACACACTGCGTCACGAACGTCTGTCTACTAAAGAGATCTTAGGTGACCGTTACTGGAGGTTACATGCTACATACGAAAAATAACAAAACTCGGGTTACTTCAACTAGTTTTGTTAGCGGTTTATTAAAATGAAATAAAATATAATTTCTGTCCCTCATTTCCTGTGACAATGATTACGATCTCAAAACAATAACAATTAAGATCTCAACAATAACAATTAAGATCTCAACAATAACAATTAAGATCTCAACAATAACGATTACGATCTCAGCAATATCTCATACTTTGTAGTAGTATGTGTAAAGGGACGATCAGTTTACATTAAGTAAAAGTTGCTTTAATTAGCTGCTTAAGAAAAAACACTGGCTTGTCAGTACATCTTACTGTTCACCTTTGGAAATATGATGTTTAGATGTACTCACTCTGTGTAGTTAGTTTTCTAAAGTATACTATCTTGTTCATTCTTCGATAGCTGCCAGCAGGCTTTCTTTTGATCGTACAGTGAATATATGATAGAAGTTATGTGATCAGCCAGACATTTATTTCGATATTTTATGTTTGACATTGTGCTAAATCCTCGAAATGACACTTTAAGTTCAGCGCGTGTCCGGTCTTGGAACAGACATATTGATTTTGAAAACGAAATAAAATGTCTTTGCCCAAAGTCACAGCCTTAAAAGTCTAACTCAAAGCGACCAGAATACTGTCATAAAACCTGGGTTTAAAAGTTAAAAAGAAGCAGGTAAGAAGGTAGAATCGATATATATGTATTTATTTATTTTACATGAAATGAGCAATATGCGTGATACACTATTATATTATTGAAATATCTCTAAATGTTTTATATATATTTTGTTTTAATGTGGAAATTGCTTTCATGTTTCTGTTGTATCTGTCTTCATACATTGCAACAAATACGTGTGTAGATACCATTTATACATCAACAGATTATTTGTGCAATTTATAATAATAAACTTATTATTACACTCATGAACGGTTGAGCTTAATAAAAGTTATATCAAACATTCGACAATTTGGCAAAGCCTTATTCAAATTTTCTAACTATTATTAAAAGAGGAACAAATGGTAAATTTGAATAATAAAATGTCTTCATTATTATCTTGAGGGTGGAATGTAAGAAAACCAGTTAATGATTGTTCTTGTTATTGAACATATAATAAGATTTTAGTTATGCAATCTAAGAACAGACTTTATTTTATTCAGATCAACGATTGTACGAGCATGTAGCAAATTTGAAAATATGTGTTCATGAATATATATTAGTACGGAATTACAGAGTAGTTAGCGGAATAAGGAATTTTCAAGTTTGCTAAATGCAAAAAAAAATGATTGATTCATTCCAAACTATTACTTAATGTGAGACATTATTTTTTGACAGTGCAAATTTCTTCGATTGGATGCATTCAAGATGCTAGTCTCAGTCTCATCTACGGACGCAGACATATATTTAAACTCTACCCTTTCAATAAACATATCTAATGGGGTGGAAATCAACAACACCAGTAATAGTTTAGTATATTCCATTGAAACATGGATTTGGTATATATGTCCTCCATGCATACTGATATTTGGGACTTTCGGAAATATTATGATTCTCATTGCTTACCGTGGTCTGAAGATTACTCCAATAAGCATGTTTATGAGAGCACTGGCGATTACGGACCTGTTTTTCCTGTACATTGTTGTGTTCACAAAATGGATTAATATTTTTGTTAATGTAAATTTCCTGACTCTCCATGATGTTACCTGCAAACTCTATAATATTATCGTTTATGCTTTGGGGGGGTTTTCAGCATGGCTTACTGCATCAATGACAGTCCAGAGAGCTGTGTCTGTCGTCTGGCCCCATCGAAGTGGACTCATGTGTACGCGGACAAAGACATTATATTTGATCATTGGAATGTTCTGTTGCGTGTTAATCCTTAATGCGCATGCTCTTTATGGCTTTGGATTGGTGAGTTCACCGGGCAATGCCTCTTACTCGTGTGATTCTGTAACGGATAAATACGAGTATTTTTTCTCTCTAGCATGGCCTTGGGTTGACCTATTTTGTTCTTGTTTGCTTCCTTTTGTGTTAATCGTCATCAGTAACTGTGTGCTGGTGTGGAAGATGAGGACATCAATGAAAAGAATTTTTCTGGTGAGTGATCAGTCTTTTTCTTCCGAACATCACCAGAAAACAAATGCCACAGTCACGAGAACATTGATTGCAATTTCCATAGTATTTTTTATTCTAACATTACCATGCAATGTAATGATAATTAGTAACAGCTATTATTTCCTTACTCTCAATGACTACGACTTACAAGACGCATTAAGACTTACTTTCCATGTGACACTTTTGCTCTGGTATTCAAACAGTGCTGTGAATTTCTACATTTACTATGTTTCTGGCACTGTTTTCAGAACTGAGGTTAAACGTCTCTTGTGTGGATGTAGTCATCAATCTCACAATACTCAAATTACTCAGAGTGCCACTAGTGTGCAAGTCCAAAATACACGTTTTTAAGTAAAAATTAATAAGGATAGTTCACGGATAGGCTGTCTATATGTATAGTAAATGCAATTATTGTAATGGCAACAACAGCAGCAACGCTCATGGAAGTCTAATCCAATAATAGCGATATTATTGCTAATCGTTCAGATTATTAATTAATAATAATATTATACTATGGTAAATCATGTTACAAATTCTTCTTGCTAGAAAATTCAAATAACATTGGTATTTAATGTACGCCTCTTTAAGACATAATTATTGCTTAATTTATTAATATAGTTTATAGTTTTATACTTTTTAACCGTATTCAAACATCATTTTTTTTTGGAATACATATACTTTAAGACCGCATCTCTCGAACACAAAGTTTTTATTTTTAAAGTCGTGTATTTTTTAAGGAAATGAACTTGCTGACGATATTAGTTATTGACAGCAGTGTTTGCCAAACTTCTCATATTTTTGTACTTAAAGATTGGGTTAAAGTTACTTTCGTCTCCTACATTTTCTCTAGAGGATCGATGCATGTAACAAGTTACCGGTAACTTTCTATGTCTAACGGGATAGTATACATTTGAGAACGGTTTACTTTAAGAATACAATTTAAAAAATGCAAGACTGGGTTGCAAACATAAGACCATTATTAATGACTTGAATTTTATTTTACTCTTTACTTCATGTGCTTCGCTTGTAGATAGTATTGTAAACTGTATATATTGTATTCCTCTTTGAGAAAACACGTATGGTTGCTTGTAATTTCAGAGCATTTGAAAGTTGTCATTAGTGTCTTCCGATACAATGTCGATAACTGGGTCATATATTTCTATTTTAATTATAATTAAGATTGTAAAGTATTTTAGCACTCATTTTGAATTTTCAGAATGACAATGTATTTAGTATTTATTCATAACTAATTATATTTCGAATTTTTACTTTCTTCAGTCGAATATGTATTCCTAACTTTGGCCGACAATCTTTGCTAGTGCTGTAAATAATTTAAGCCTCATTCTGAGTTTGTGATGTCTTGCATACGAAAATATTATATGTTTTATTTCTTCCTTTTATGTGCATAATATCTACGAGGGCAAACGTACGATATAAGAGTGTGCAGTGTGTTTCATATCTCAGAGTTGTCGTTATTTTAAGGATAAATGGTATCTTGTTTTTTCATGGATTATAGATTCCATAACCACATTATAATTAAAAACAAATTGTAGAGCAATTGTACTTTTTGTAAAACAGTTTCCCATTCGGGAATTTATTATTATTTTTTTTTAATTTACCTGTTTTATTGGTCATTATTTGCATTCCTACTGTAAAAATGTGATAACAGGTTTGCTATTATATAAAGCAATATTTATTTACTTTAAATAAAAGTGCCTTAAAAACGTCACAAACGATGTTACCCATACACTGCAAATGGAAATTGTGTAATCTGCTTTACGTCATAATGAATACTCAAATGTGTTCGCAGATAAATGAAGTAATAAAGGGAATCTCTGGTTTGAGTGTATTCTATATAAATACGTGCAGAGGTACGTATGTGTGCGTGCTTGCGTGTGTGTATCAAAGTTCGTGTGCATGGACATTTTCTTCTAATATTTCTTTTATTTCTTTTTATTTCAAAATAGATAATTAGAAGAAGGACATGGGATATTTATGATTTAAACAACAATGTACGCTAATGAACTATTTGTATGTTTTGTTTGATTTTCCTTAGCACACCACTCTATATCTTGTTATTTTACCATGTTAAATTGCACACCACTCTATATCTTGTTATATTACCATGTTAAATTGCACACCACTCTATATCTTGTTATATTACCATGTTAAATTGCACACCACTCTATATCTTGTTATATTACCATGTTAAATTGCACACCACTTTATATCTTGTTATATTACCATGTTAAATTGCACACCACTCTATATCTTGTTATATCACCATGTTAAATTGCACAGCACTCTATATCCTGTATATTACCATGTTAAATTGCACAACACTCTATATCTTGTTATATTACCATGTTAAATTGCACAACACTTTATATCTTGTTATATTACCATGTTAAATTGTAAGCAGAGAAATCAGTGGTAAGAGCAGTACGTTGTTCTATGTGTGTGTACTAATGGGTAATTGAGTATGTTCATGCTTGTAATAAGTTTGAAATTTGGATTAAGGTAAAGTTCAGAGAGATAAGAGTGAGAGAGTGATTAAAGTTAAGTAGAGAGAGACAATAGTGAGGTAATGAACGAATAATAGAGACAACGTTTGTAGAGAGATGAAGGAAAAGTAAAGAGAGACTAGGTGAAATAGAGATGAAAGAAAAGTAGAGACAAGTGTGGTCTTAAGCGATAAACGGTACATCGTGTCTAACACTAGTCGGTTATGGAGGGGAACAATCAGGTACATCGGGTCTTACACTAGTCGGGTATGGGAGGGAACATTTAGGTAGATTATTATAAAAATTAGTATACGGCAACACTTAATTTTAATACATCACAGACAATTGGTGATTGCATAAATGTTTATTTTGAGCAGAAAGTCATTTGCAAAACATAGTGGTATTAGAATAAATGAAAGAAAGAAAATAAAATGAGTACTATTTATCTTTAGGATTGACTTTCTTAAGCACCTCTAAAATTTAGAATAATCATTTTGAAGCCGATATACACGTTAGTGTGTGAAATATCTTGAACAATGAACGCAATAAACTGAAATTAAATCGTGCTATATTTCAAATGAATTAAGAAGGAAAGGAAACGACAAGTATGTACTTTTTCAAATTTAGCTGAAGTGCTTTTAATCTGTAAACTTTTGATATATCTATCAAAATATAAAATGTATTAGGAGAAAGGGCAGATAAATCATTCGCTCTTTGACAGACGCTGCATTCGGTCTTGGATGGCATAAATATTTTCCAGGGTAGTCTGATCTTTCTTTGCAATAAAAGGCATGACAGCATGGGAATCCGAAAGGAACACAGGAATAATTCTCAACGCTGCACGGTAACCCATTTTCGACCCCCCGGACTGACCGAGGCATTCTATTAAAAGAACATATTCAACATACAATTTACTTCCTTAAACCTCTGTACAGATTTATTTCTATTTATATCTTTACGACTAGAACGATCTCGCAGGAATTTCAAGCTCCACTGCACTTTCCTAAATCCGTTCATGGAAGCGATGGGAAGGTTGGGATACATAATACTTCAAGCACGAAAACATGTAAATAGAGTGGAGTTGGGGTACATTTATACTTCACGCACGAAAACATGTATATAGAGTGGAGTTGGTGTACATTCATACTTCACGCACGAAAACATGTATATAGAGTGGAGTTGGGCGGAAAAAGAAATGAATGTGGAATCGGAGTGAAATATACCATCACCAACTATCTACAGCACACGAGCAAGTACACACGCATACGCTCATCTTAAACTGCACTGCAACTCACTCATTGAAAGGTTTCAAGTTCGAGAAGTCTGTAGCAATTCCTCATACTGAAGACAATCGGACTAATCAAACGTTTACAATACTACTAACAACAATTAGAGACAATTAAAAATAGGAACACAAAAGATAACTAAACTCACCACACTTTTACAATGAACTTTTGATTTAGCAAAATATAAAATGTATGAGGAGAAAGGGCAGATAAATCATTTGCTGTTTGACAGACGCTGCATTCGGTCTTCGTTTGCATAAATAGTTGCCAGGGTAGTCTGCTCTTTCTTTGCAATAAAAGGCATGACAGCATCTGCGTTTGTATGGAATACAGGAATAATTCTCAACGCTGCAATGTAACCCATTTTCCAACGTCCGGACTGTCCGTGGCATTCTATTAAAAGAACATAGTCAACATACAATTTACTTCCTTAAACCTCTGTACAGATTTATTTTTATATCTTTACGACTAGAACGATCTCGCAGGAATTTCATGCTCCACTGCACTTTCCTAAATCCGCTCATGGAAGTGATGGGAAGGATGGGATACATTCATACTTCACGAACGAAAACATGTATATAGAATGTGGAATCGGAGTGAAATATACCATCACCAACTAACTACAGCACACGAGCAAGTACACACGCTCATCTTAAACTGCACTGCAACTCACTCATTGAAAGGTTTAAAGTTCGAGAAATCTGTAGGAATTCCTCATACAGAAGACAATCAGACTAACTAAACTTTTACAATAACACTAAGAGTTAATAAAGACAATTAAAAATAGGAACACACAAGACAACTGAACTCACCACACTTTTACAATACTACTAACAGTTATGTAAGACAATCATAATTAAGAACACTGTTACCATCACTCCTGAAGGGGCAGGGGTTGTGAACAAAGACAGTGAACAGTACGGAAACGTTGTTGTAGCGTACCAGCGTACCGTCTCTGCTGTCACAACTTTATTCAGTCCATTACTGGCTTGTAGGATCTGTTTTTTGTTCGTCAACAGTATCCATCATGCACTAATGATGTTTGTCTGGCTCTTTTATTATGCGTGCAAGGGTTGCGTATGCTGACGTGTTTGTATGCAAGATTGTATGTGGTGTGGATAATGTCAGCAATATAGTACAGTACAATACAGACACATCACTCTAACTTTTCAAAACAATAATAGAAGAGTTACTATTCTTATACTGTTGTCATCACCTGTCCCCATTCTCAACCGAGATACATTCTTGCTTGAATTAAATCAAAATCATTTTTTCTAATTGCTGCTCTAAGTCCTAAACTAAATTTTTAATCTGATTTTCGAAACATCATGAAGAGGTATTTTTTTAAAGCCAGCTGTGTAAGTGCCATGCTGCCCCCCCCCCGTCCCCCAGTGGGTAAAAATTAAAGTGTTTTTCCATTGGCTTGGAAAAAATGTGTATCACTGAACACAAACAAGTCCACTAATTAATTGTCCTGGTATCAGCAGGTGAAACTAAACACTAAATGAAAGTACAAACAAGCCCACTATTTAACTGTCCTAGTATCAGCAGGTGAAACTAAACACTAAATATATGTTAGTGTTACATGCCTGGTTTTCATTTAACGACCCTCTCCTACTTTAGATTCTAGTTATCAATATTAGTTTATTAGATAATTCCTAATGTTAGCGACAGCCGGACTTGCTTAACTTATCCTCCAAAACTCAACACCACCACAAACAACCTAAACTCTGACCTTACAATGCCAAAACTCAACGCCACCACAGACAATCTAAACTCTGACCTTAGTATGCCAAACCTCAACACCACCACAAACATGAACTCTGACCTTACAAATGCTAAAACTCAACACCACCACAAACAACCTAAACTCTGACCTTACAATGCCAAAACTCAACGCCACCACAGACATTGTAAACTCTGACCTTAGTATGCCAAAACTCAACACCACCACCAACCTGAACTCTGACCTTACAAATGCTAAAACTCAACACCACCACATACAACCTAAACTCTGACCTTACTATGCCAAAACTCAACACCACCACAAACCTGAACTCTGACGTTAGCAATGCCAAAACGATACCACTCATCAAATAGTCCTCCCTATTGAATGATTTGTTATGAGCAAGTATGAGACAATTAGTCAGAAAAGCTAATTATCCAGTTGGAACTGGTTTGCAATGCATCAGCAAGTCTAGCATATTCTCCACATGAGTTGTGTACGCCAACACTGACACTTAAACATGTCAGCAAACGCAGTGCCCGAGGTCGTGTCACTTTGACAATGGCAACAAATATATAATTATTAATTTTAGGCATATGGTTAGGCAAATTTACTCCGCCACATTTAGTTATGATAAAACTTATTTAAAGCTAAGAGTGTAAAATATCTACCAGATAGAGTAATCACTTGGTGCCTAGAGATTAGTAATGGTCCCTGAATGACATGCACTATGAAGTATGTACGTTTCAATCTAACTTGTAAACAATTTGCAGTTTCATTTCATATTGCATTTATTCTATTTTCATTCCTTCATTATTAAACACTTTACGTTTATCTGTTCCTAAAACTGAGAGTATTATTCCGGCATTTATTTTGTAACGTGCAAATTTGATTGAGACATTCGTTGTACAGATATGCAGTGGATGATTGTTAAAACAGGTAGACATCAGTCCTGCAGACAAAGTTGTGTGCAGTTGTTGATTGTTGCAGAAACGAATGTTACGTCCTGCAGTCTAAAATTAGTTTCTAGATGAGAGACAATTATAACCTCTCAATGCTGCATACAACTGGTGTCTAGATGAGTGGTGTTGGAGCAGGAGTTCATTCGTGTTACTTAGAAATTCACATATTATCTAGATGAGTAATGTTAGGTTAGTGGTGGATTCGTTTTACTTAGACATTCACATAGTATCTTGATAGCGGTGATTCGTTTTACTTAGAGATTCACATATTATCTAGATAAGCAGTATTGGGGCAGGGTGGATTCGTATTACTTAGACCAGAGGTGTCCAAAGTCCGGCCCGCGGGCCAATTGAAGCTCGTGTTCAAATTTCCATCGACCCGCAGACGCCTCATAAAATCAAATCAGACATGGGGAAATTTACTTTTTCACATAAATTCACGAATGTTCGGCCCCAAAACCTTTTCACAACACAAAAATATGGCCCTATTCTGACCCAACCTCACCAAATCTGGCCTTCTTCAGACCCATCCTCACCAAATCTGGCCCTCTTTACAAAAGGTTTGGACACCCCTGACTTCGACATTCACATAGTATCTAGATAGCAGTGATTCTTATTACATCGACATTCACATAGTATCTAGATAGCAGTGATTCGTATTACATCGACATTCACATAGTATCTAGATAGCAGTGATTCGTATTACATCGACATTCACAGAGTATCTAGATAGCACTGATTCGTATTACATTGACATTCACATAGTATCTTGATAGCACTGATTCGTATTACATCGACATTTATATAGTATCTAGATAAGATGTGTTGGGGTGTTAGACATCCACATAGTACCTAGATGAGTGGTATAGGAAACACGTGAGTTTGAATTACTATATTTCATGTACTGTTAAGAGCAAAGAACGTGAAAGTAGCAAACGAGTATTCATTCAAATTATCGCGAAGCAATAGCCCTATTATTTACACTGATATTTGCCCTGTTATGTACACTGATATTTGCCCTATTATTTACACTGATATTTGCACTATTATGTACACTATTTGCCCTATTATTTAAACTGATATTTGCCCTATTATTTACACTATTTGCCATATTGTGTACATTAATATTTGCCCTGTTATTTACACTAATATTTGCCCTATTATGTACACTAATATTTGCCCTATTATTTACAGTTATCTTGGAACACCCATAACACCTATCACGAGAGTAAATTCAATTACAACTGAAAAATAAATAAAATATAGTGTAAATGATACAGTACACTAATATAACATAAAAACAATCCGTTAAATTAACAAATATCAAGATTTTTAATCTTAGCAAATTATAACTGAAATGTCTCTTTTAAAATAGAGAAATGGTAATGAAAATTTTTTTCTCTCTCTCAATTCAATTCAATTCAAAATGTAGTCATTTAAATGAACATTAATTAAATTAAAGAGTTCAAAAAAACAACTAAAGAATATATAAGAAGTAATAAAAACACGTATCAAAATTTAAACTAAAGCTATATATTATTAAAGTTTAAAGATGTACAAAAACAAAATACCCAAATATTCTTCTTCTGTAGTCAGATCCTGTTAAGTCAGATCCTGTTCATATTAAAAAAAATAATTTAAATATACTGATATTAAAAAATTAAATACTATGATCTATCTTTCTATGTATCTATATATTTTTCTATGAATCTATCTATCTGTATATTTATTCATCTATCTATATATCTATCTATCTATCCCTCTATCTATCTATCTATCTATCTATCTATCTATCTATCTATCTATATGTCTGTCTGTCTGTCTGTCTGTTTATCTATCTATCTAGTTATTTTTGTGTCTGTCTGCCTGTTTGATATGTAAATTGATAGGAAATATATTGTGGGGCAAATATTAATCAGACACTCAAGTCCACACACACACACACACACACACACACACACATACACTTATGTAGAGACAGGGAATAGACAAACTTTTATATTTGATGAGAAAATACAGAGATATAGAAATATAATTGTAGATAATCTGCAAATGAATGATAATCTTAGGTAGAAAAGAAATTAATCTTATAATATAAATACAGAAAATCATTTCTTCAAATCCACATTTTAAAATAAATTAAACATTTACCAATGTAGAATAATTGTGCTTTACTAATTGTGATTATATATTTTTTGTGAAACGTTTAATATGACTTCTGATTGTATTCTGGTTTCTATAAAACATTATTAATTGTCAATATTGTTCTTAAAGTTATGAAGCAAACATTTGTTTTAGGAAATTCACCTTTCGAATCTAATGGCAGCAATAGGAGTAACATTAACAACGCCCACATGTTTTTCGTCAGCTGATGATTTCTAAAATGAGAAATTGACAAACACAATTGAACAAATGAGAAATTTATTTCAAATGTACATGTAAATATATACTAATATAAAACCTAATATTGGATACTAAATAACTTGTGATAAAATATATTCAAATAATTTGCTTTTAATGAACATGTTAAGCTATACTAATGTAAAACCTAATATTGGTTACTAAATAACTTGTGATAAAATGTATTCAAATAAGTTCTTTTGAATGAACATGTAAAGCTATACTAATGTAAAACCTAATATTTGTTACTAAATAACTTGTGATAAAATATATTCAAATAAGTTCATTTAATGAACATGTAAAGCTATACTAATGTAAAACCTAATATGATGCTAGGAAGTCACAAAGGATTAACAGCAGTGTAAATGACCTTTTAGTTTTTCATGCTTCTTCATGAGCTAAGTCCAATGGAAATGATGATTTCTGATTAAGAAGCTAGTTATGTAGCTGCCCTAGCACAACTGACTGACTGACTGACAGACATGGGTGGCATCTGATTAAGTACTGATTAAGAAATGAGTACTGGTCAGAAAGTTAAGTAAGCAGTTGTGAATAATGAATGTGGTGGCTGGGAGGGTGAAGAAAAATATTCTGGTTAGCTGACACAAAGTTAATAAATACCAAGTCAAACCCTTTTGCAGTACTTGTGATTGATGTTCAAAGTCCAATTCTAAGGCAAACCATGAGCTGTTTTGAGTTGTTGGATCAATAATGAAAGACTAAATTTATAATAATGTATATGTTAAATTATTGTTTCATCTATTGATTTTGATATACTGTATAGTTTTGATTGATTCATTGATATGTACATGATAGACTGATTATGTATTAGTAAATGTGTTTTATAACACTAGGTATCGAATGAAGTGTGTATGAGGGCTAGCAAATGTCTTGAAGATACCTAAGTTGAGTGACTGGAGAGAGACCAAGTGTATAGGAAATTATACACTGAATTAAATTTAAAAATTACACTTGAATATTTTCCGGGCATGCATTTCTTTTTTCTTTTTTGTTGCCTTCTTCATCTCTATGTTGGAATCTTCAATGTTGTTTTCATCTTGAGAAATGTCTGTGATCAAAGCATGAAGTCGTCTCATCTGGCAAATATCTACCACGGAAATCTCAATGGTAGTGAGAGAGTGGGGATGTCTACTATCGTCTCTAGTGCCAGGTGGATCCTAGATTACTCAGCAGACAGCAGACAGGAATGAAACCAACCCTGGTAACTTATTGTCTGTTTTGAACTATCCACACGTGTTTTCTACATCATGACATGTGGTGGCCCAACAGAACAGTTCACGAACTCAGTCATGTATCTCTTATCTTTCTGTTTTCAAGCTCTATGAAGAAAACTATAAAATGTAATCAGAGATTGCTCCCTTAAAGTAGTCATCGTTAATGCTGATTGTGTATGAGAAAAACATCAACATTTACTTAGAATATATATGACTGTTTCAAAACGTTTTTGCATCTATTTATGATACGGTTATTTTTTATAACAAATCTTTAATTTTGTTAATATAGAGATCATTACAGCAGCGGTCAGCCAGGCAAGTATTTATTATGTGATACATATGTAATCAGAGAGTTGTGGTAAACATTTATTACGTCATACATACATAACTAGAGAACTGTGGTAAGCATTTATTATGTCATACATATGTAACTAGAGATCTGTGGTAAGCATTTATTATGTCATACATATGTAACTAGAGAACTGTGGTAAGCATTTATTATGTCATACATATATAACTGGAGAACTGTGGTAAGGCAGTAATCAGATTTGGGTTAGTCACGTAGATGTGGGAAGACAATGAGATCAGTCAGATAACCTGTGGGCAGATTTTCATTAGTCAGATAAACGTAGTCATACAGTGGTCAATCTGAACCTCGTGTTCACCAGGGGATTAGTCAATTAGCTCTGAATAGACAGTGACCAATCTGAACCTCATGTTCACGAGGTGATTATCAATTAGCTCTGAATAGACAGTGACCAATCTGAACCTCATGTTCACGAGGGGATTAGTCAATTAGCTCTGAATAGACAGTGATCAATCAGACTATTGTGGTTAGATAACTGTAATTATACATTTGTAGCCAGGCAATGATTAACCAGATATTGTGGATCAAGAGCGATCAGTCAGATAACTGTAATCATACAGTTAACAGTAATTATACATGTTTGTCCAGCCAATGATCAATCAGACTATTGTGGTTTGATATCGATCAGTCAGGTAACTATAATAATATATTTGTAGTCAGACAGTGATCGGACAAACAGATGTGGTCCAGTAATAATCAGTCAGAGTGTGATCAGATTTTGAGCAGTCAGACAGTGGTCAATCATATATCAATGGCCAGTCATCTGCAATCAGATGCTTATGGTCACTTAGTGTTTGCTCAGACAAATTTGATCACGCAGTGATCAGGCAAACAACGGAGGTCATACTGCAATTAACTATTTATGGTCGGCAGCACACACTCAACCACCTTTGTCAGACAGTGATTAGGAATACAGATGTAATTAGACAACTATGGTAAGACAGTAATCAGTCAAACAACCGTTTTCAGAGAGCTATCAGTGAGATAGTTGTGAACAGACAGTGATTAGATAGACAACTGTAATCATTCTTTTCAAGCAAGAGGTTATAATTAATACAGCTACCAATTAGACACGTGTTGTCAGAACGTGATTAGTCAGACCACTCTTATCATACATTTGCATCCAGAAGTTATAATTAATACAGATACCAATTAGACACATGTCAGAACCTAATTAGTCAGACAACTATTGTAAGACATTTGCAGCCAGAAATTATAATTAATGTCAAATAGGGACAAGTCATAATTATATAGTCAAGTTTTGACTAGTCTCATTGATGTGGTCAAATAGTGGTCAGTCATAAATCTAAAGTCAAGCTTTGACCAATCTGATTGATGTGGTCAAATAGTGGTAAGTCATAAGTCTATACACAACCATTGACCACTCCGATTGATGTGGTCAAATAGTGGTCAGTCATAAATCTAAAGTCAAGCTTTGACCAGTCCGATTGATGTGGTCAAATAGTGGTATGTCATAAATCTATAGTATAGATTTGACCAGTCCGGGATTGATGTGGTCAAATATTGGCCAGTCATAATTGTATAGTCTAGCATTGACCAGTCCAATTGACGTGGTCCATGAATGGGCAGTCATAAATCAAAAGTCAAGCTTTGACCAGTCCGAGTGACGTGGTCAAATAGTGGTCATTCATAAATCTAAAGTCAAGCTTTGACCAATCCGATTGATGTGGTGAAATAGTGGTCAGTCATAAATCTAAAGTCAAGCTTTGACCAATACGATTGATGTGGTCAAATAGGGCTAGTCATAATTGAATTGACCAGTCTTATTGATGTGGTCAAATAGTGGTCAGTCATATATCTAAAGTCAAGCTTTGACCAGTCCAATTGTTGTGGTTATAGAGTGGTCAGATAAATGATTAGTCAAACTTTGATCAATCCGATTGATGTGGTCAAATAGTGGTCAGTCATAAATCTATAGTCAAGCTTTGACCAGTACGATTGATATGGTCAAAGAGGGGCTAGTCATAATTATATAGTCATGAATTGACCAGTCTTATTGATGAGGTCGGTCAAATAGTGGTCAGTCATAAATCTATAGTCAATATTTGATCAGTCGGATTGATATGTTCAAATAGAGGTCAGATAAATGTATTGTTAAACTTTGACCAGTCCGATTGATGTGGTCATTTAATGGTCAGTCCTAAATGTATAGTCAAGATTTGGCCAATCCGGGATTGATGTGGTCAAATAGTGGTCAGTCATTAATCTATAGTCAAGATCTGATCAGTCTGATATATGTGGTCAAATAGGAGCCAGTCATAATTATATAGTCATTTCTTTTACCAATCCGTTTGATGTGGTCAAATAGAGGTCAGTGATAAATCTATAGTCAAGCTTTGACCAGTCAGATTGATGTGGTCAAATAGTGGTCAGTCATATATCTAAAGTCAAGCTTTGACTAGTCTAATTGATGTGGTGAAATAGAGGTCAGTATGGCTGCCATTTTTTAAAAAAGCTGCCCGGGTACACGTTCGAAAATTAGCATAATCTCCATCGCAACTCTACACACAGCTACTTAACCATTAGGCATGCGCTCTATTTCACACAGTATCCAATGATGTGCATCTAGTGATTTACTATTAGTTATGATCTTTATATGTACAACACAAACTTTTATTTATAATATGATCAATCATTACATAAACTAAAGTAACCTTTGCCGGCAGAATTTCACACAGTGTTCAGTCTACCTAAACATGAAAAAAAAAACTGTTGCTCAAACAAACGATGTATCACCATAGCAATGTAATAACAAATATTTACACATTTATCTAACGTCTCCTCTCCGCTGATGAAAACATTCAGTCGTTAGATCTAACAACAAAGCTTGCTCTAAGTTGACACTGTTCGTAGATTTCTCCCCCCCCCCACACACACACACCTTACATTTCTTACCTCCACCCTTCCTTACTCCCTCTATTCTAAAGATTTACCTTACAGTCGGCGGTTTTCCACTCCTGTACTATGGTCACGTGATTTACCTTACAGTCGGCGGTTTTCCACTCATATACTTTGGTCACGTGATTTACCTTACTGTCGGCGGTTCTCCACTCCTGTACGCGACGCACTGCAATAAATAAATGCAGGTGAAACTTAACTGTGTAAAAGACTACTTGGGTCACGTGATTTACCTTAAAAAAAACGGTGTTTCGGTGCCTTGCGGTCCCGGGAATTGTTCCACACACAGAGCTCCTTCAGTTTCCGACCGTCTGCTAGTGTAGCACTGATTTAACGTCTTCGAGAAATTGTCATACGTAGAGTTAAACTGTAATCTAATCGTCGATACAATGACGTAGAGTTTCCCTGATTCGTTAGTTGTTTCTTGCTTTCTTGAATTTTCATTGGATTTTTTTTAATATTTTGTTTTTAGCAACGATACACTTGCGTAGAAACAATTTTTTGACTGTCACTCGTTTGCAGTTGTTTTCAATTACGACATTTTTATTTAAACTAGTTTTATTGTTATAATCAAAATAATATTTACTAGAGCGTTCTACTTACTAATGTTAAATCCTGTCTCTTGTAACGCGTTTATATATGGACAACCATTTACAAGACCCACAGAAAAAAAATGCAAGTATAGGCAAAAATTAAACCGACTAAAGGTGTCTAACACATCAATTTCTGACCACAGTTGTATGATTGATCGATAATTATCTATTTACAAGGAGTGTTAACAGCTGATGACGCAGTGTCCATTATTTCATTGGATGACCTATGAGCTTGCATAAACCTGATATATATGCTTATTTCAGATTTATTTCTTATGTAAATGTCCTAATTAAAGCTTTGATTGGCAATTTAACAAATTCATTATTACTGTATTAAGTGACAGTTTAAGTTTATACTAGATATGAATGTACATCCCAGTAAAACAGGTTACATGTAAAACATAATCCACACAAAATGAATTCCAAAATAAATATAAATATTATACAAATTCCACAGAATACTACATGATTTTAGGAAATTCATCACAGTAAAACAGGTTACATGTACAACATAATCCACACAAAATGAATTCCAAAATAAATATAAATATTATACACATTCCACAGAATGTTACATGATTTTAGGAAATTCATCACAGTAACGAACTCCACAATATATGAACATATTTAATCCACAAGTATTTCATCCACACACAGGTAGTAATCATATTTAATCTACAAGTATTTCATCCACACACAGGTAATAAAAATATGTAATCCTTCAGTCGTAGAGCACTTGAAGTAATATTGTCTCCATAAACTCCGCACATTGGTGAAAAACAAATGCCGTCTCCCTAAAGAAGGGTTTACAGTGGTAAAAAACAAATGCCGTCTCCCTAAGGTCGGGTTTACAGTGGTGAAAAAAAAATTCCGTCTCTCTATGGTCGGGTTTACAGTGGTGAAAAACAAATGCCGTCTCCATAAAGACGGGTTTACAGTGGTGATAAACAAATGCAGTCTCCCTAAAGTCGGGTTTACAGTGGTGAAAAACAAATGACGTCTCCCTAAAGTCGGTTTACAATTCGTCTGATTATAAATTATATTATTCATTGGTGTGGAATAAAAATGGCGTCGTAGTGTTTAATTTTCTTTATTAAAGAAAGAGGCAATAAATATTTAGATACATTTACATGAGTGACAGAACACCCACTCTGTTGTGATTATTTTTATTGTTAATTAATAATTCAAAACTAAATGTAAATGGCTAGAAATATTAATTTTTATATATTAATAAATCCCAGATAAGATACCAACTAATCTTCCACTTGTGGGATAACCTGGCGTTGCTGAACTCTATTTTTATCTCACTTACATAGAGACATGCATTCTACTGTCACCTAAAGTGGAACTTCTTACTGAAGGAATAATGCGATCCGTCTTTAGAGTATATTAAGGAGCCCCTGCCCACTCACCTTTACTCCAGACATAATTTAAATAATATGTCTTTAGAGTATATTAAGGAGCCCCTACCCACTCACCTTTACTCCAGACATAATTTAAATAAAATGTCTTTAGAGTATATTAAGGAGCCCCTACCCACTCACCTTTACTCCAGACATAATGTAAATAATATGTCTTTAGAGTATATGAACGAGCCCATACCCACCCACTAATTTAAATAATATGTATAAGAAGAGCAATTAATACACCAGCAAAAAAAATAAAAAAAATTAAATCAACAATCGAAACATACAAACGAATACACTTGAAAACGACAGATACTTAAACTATCTTCTAACACTATTTTTTTAAGTTATGTCCACCACTTCTTCAATCTCTATTCTGACAGTAAAATAATCAAATAAATAGTCGCTAATATATCGATAGAGTCTTCTTGTTCAGTTAGTGACAGCACTCTTCTCTTGCGGAGTGCATTTTGGCCGAGCCCAGTCGTGGTTTGCGTCGCGTTTATCGTTGAGGACCTGACCTTGAACGATTTCAAGTCAAACCCATACCTCATGTGTGAGTACATACAAACACGTCATTTCCTTCTTCCGGTTAAGAAGATTTAAGAATTCGCTCTTTACCTCTGCTAAAGGGACACAACTGATCCACTGATATCAGCATTCAACACTTCACCCGACTGGAAGGTATCAAGTTACCAACTGAAACCTAGAGAAAATGAAGGAAGGAATGGAGGACAAAAAAAAAAAAAAAGAAAATGAAAGTATGACGCTCCTGAAACATAAGAATGGAACACGGATATAAAAACGAATTTAAAAAAATATATTACGATTCTCTCTTTCTCTCTTTCCTCAAAAACTCACTTAACATTTGCACTCATTCACACAAAAATACATGGTTACTTAATGCACAATTTAGAATGAAAACTGAGTTCTTACATCAAAATATTCCTCTCATTTATCGGTCGGATAACTTAATAAAAAGTTATACGCTTTTGTAGCGCTTTTTTATACAGCAGAAAAAATCAATCTATTAATTAAACACTTTTACTTTGCTGCTAATTAGTCAGAAATCCCTTGGAGAATTATGAATTAACTGCTGATAGATAAAAGAAAAAAAATAATTTAACGAGAAAAAATTATTAGCTGATACAGTGGGGTGATGGAAAAAGATAAATGAATAAATATTTATCCAGAGAAATTATAATCCTTTACTAGCGATTTACTCAAGCTGTTATCATGAATCAAGAATTCTTAGAAAAACGAGGAAATACACAGTGCGGGATGGGTAGCGCTCCGTAATTGTCAAAGAGAAATAATCCAAACAAGTTTCCTCAAAGTACGGTTACCTCCCATTCAGTATTTTTTTCTTTGTCATTTTATAAGGAGATTGCACAGTGAGAATTTAACAAAAAATAATCATTAGTTTTTACTTCAATAGTGCTAAAATAACAATCAAATTCAAATCAGTTGTTGTTGAATGGCTTATTTCTGTTCAAACTGAAAATTTAAACCTTGTAAACACGTTATAAAAACTCAGGTGATTAGTTGAAATTAATCCTGCTTACAATAAATTCACGCCAAAGTAGGTCGGGATGGAAAAAGGGATTAAGTGAGGTGCTATTGGTTGAAAGAGGAGGGGGGGGGGGAAATCAGGGACTAAGTGTACCTTTCATCTGCTAATAGGTTTATTCGATTATTTTTTGTTGTTCGTGTTGCTATGCTATAACGATTGTCATTAATATTGATGTCAGTTTGTAGTAAAATAAATATTCCTTTACTTCTTCCACCTCTTGTTACTCTATTTATTTTTCTCGACCTTATAGTGGCTTTTTTATATCAGTAATAATAAATAAATCAATGAGATCGTAACAGGTGTGTTCAAAAAACATCCCATTTTTCTTAGATCAAAGAAACTCGTGCAACTGAATACCATCTTCGTTTAACTGGGTTGTCTCCCTTTATCTACTAGAGATTTATATTATAATCATTTGTGCAGTGGGTGTCAATTATCAGTTCGGTTAGCCTAATCAAACACTCGTGCCAGTACTGTCTAGTTGTGTGGCGTGGTGGGGTGGGGTGGGGTGGCCCTGGTATATTTGCCGGGTTTTTGTTTTTATTTTAGAAAGTCAGTTATATTTTGACCTTCATGATCTTACCGATGAACAAGTTTTAATAACATGTCCGACTGTTTGGAGATTTCCACAGGTACCGGCTGTGTTGGTATCATGCAAATTCGCTAACAAGTCGTTTCTTGATAATTCATGTCTAGTTCCGTTGATGAAAGTAGAACTATATTTACTTATCTACCTAAAAGTGGGCGTCATCCTCTTCCTAGTTCTGAGCACTGATTTTACGAATGTTATCTATTTATGTTCTATTGTTGGATTATGTGTTAATATTTGTAATGTAAAGCTAGCCCACTTTTGCTAATTTATCGTTTTTTCATTGGTATTTTTGTAAGTGATAGTATTAATAATGTTGTAATGTCAATACTATTATCATTTAGCTTTTTTTTTTTAAAGTTGTATTCTTTTTTCAGATATATAATGTCTAGTGTTTCCCCACTCTGATTTTGGAGTGCAGCTTTTGTTGCGAGTGAAACAACTTTGTTTAGACGTATCCTTCTTCTATCTATTTATCTATCTAGCTAGCTAATCTATGTATCTAATCTCTCTCTCTCTCTCTCTCTCTCTCTCTCTCTCTCTCTCTCTCTCTCTCTCTCTCTCTCTCTCTCTTTATATATTCGTTGTTTACCTTACCGATACTTGTATATCATCGTGTATATGACCAGAGCCTCAAGAAATTTTATCATGTGGTAAATTGAACATAGCTGATCTATCTACCTTCTAGTGGTGACTGGTGTGTCCATTAACCAATTGTGTCCTATCTATCTACTTTCTAGTTACTAACTACCAAATGTAAAACGCTTAGTCCATAAGCTCGATCTCACTGACCTCCATCTTGTGTTGCATGGTGTCAATGTAGGCGCTAAAGCTATAAGCCGATGTTCGCTATTAATTAATTGTGTAAGATTTTGAAAAAATATTTTTCAGTTTGTGTTAGGATGTAATTGCATTTTTTAAATAAAAACCTCTTAAATACGATAATGAAACTGTGTCAATTAGACATTTTTTTTATTCAAGACATCATAGCTGTGTCCTAGACTAGATTAAGATTTTAAGATTACCGCTATTTCTGCTGTACATATGACATATGGTTTACTAGACAGATAATTCAGTTGACGGTGTTGGAGATGCGGATAACTGAGTCACGCCTTAAACAACCAGTAGTAAGTAATGAGAATCGTCAGTGTATCTGCCTGACCATTACGAAATTCGTCATCAAGTAGTCAACGTCTGGATTGGGGAGAAGAGAGAAAAGCGTTTGGTTTTATAAATAAGTATTGTGAATAGTATCCTGTTAGACCTAAAGAACCACAACGTGTTAAAAACGAATTATGTTTATGGGGAATTTCATTATTTAAAGTGTGACTCTAAGGGATTTGCACCCTAATATTGTTTCCTATTAATAATGCAAATAAACTTGTAGTTTTCAGCCGACATTTGTTATGGCAATATTGATCGTGGCAATATCCAGTACAGTTACTTGCTTAGTGTCTGATTTATTTATTAATGTGTTTCTCTCTTTAACAAAAGTGTCCACATGTAGTCTGCGCGTAATGTGCTTAGTCCTCAGCAACAATGTCCATACGAAATGTTCTTCGGTCCTTAGCAAAAGTGTCAATACGTAATGTGTTTTTGGTCGTTAGCAACAGTGTTCATACGTAATGTTCTTGGGTCCTTAGCAACAGTGTTCATACGGAATGTTCTTCGGTCCTTAGCAAAAGTGTTCATACATAATGTTCTTCTGTCTTTAGCAACAGTGTTCATACGTAATGTTCTTATGTCATTAGCAACAGTGTTCATACGTAATGGTCTTCGGTCCTTAGCAACAGTGTTCATATGTAATGTTCTTCGGTCCTTAGCAACAGTGTTCATACGTAATGTTCTTCGGTCCTTAGCAAAAGTGTCAATACGTAATGTGTTTTTAGTCGTTAACAACAGTGTCCAAACGTAATGTGTTCAGGGTCCTTAACAACAGTGTTTTTTAATATAGAGATATTGTGGTACTGTAGGCTTGTAGTCTTAGTATTGCATACTTCAGGATAAGACTTGTTGTTCGTCTATCATTAGAGATACCACTCTTTGATTTCTAATTTAAGTGCAAATTACAATAGACTAGTCTAATAAAGACTTGTCAATTTACAATAATTAAATTGAATTAAGACAAATATTACTGCAAGGAAACAATTATTACATATGTAATAATATATATTAATTTTATTCTAGTCGTTAATTTTCTCTGTCTGAGCCCGTTAACAAACCACTCTATAACGACTTCCTGATGTCCCGAACGCCATTACAAAATTTTACGACATTCTAACATGAATAACAAAATACCTTGTGTAAAAAACACAGAGGTAGTAATTTATTTAAGATGGCATGTAGAGTTTATTTATCACATTTTGAATGGCATTTCGAATTTTAAATTCATATAAAATCTTTACAGGTAACTATAAACACCCGACAGGTGTTTGCCAAGTACACCTAATACGATGACTTACTTTTGCCCCCTCCCCCAATGGACAAATATTTGAAATAAATATTCTACAACCATCTCATTTATATCAATTTAAATTTCTATGATTCGTATACATTTACAGGGAATATTGTATTCGTTACCTGTTATAGAAACTGTCACTGACTAAACCACTCGACGGTGAAACTCTTTGCCAATTGACCTAAATGTTCTGATTATTAATTGCATAAACAAGTACGTTGTTTAATTTTTTTATCGATCTGTGTGTTTTGATGGGCCCATCAATTCACCCGTTCACATGAAAGGAATATTGACTTGATTGAACATGAATCGCAGATATGCATCATTGTATGTTCGTTGATTTTAAGAAGATTAATAAGTGGTGAAGTGGGCAATGTGAATATGAATGCATTATATCAATGTGTATAGTCAAATGTTAAAGTATAGAATTCCACACAATATGAATATGCATAGAATTGCTCGATGTCATTTTATACAACTCTCACGATCGAATCAAATTAAGTCTAGCGTACGCCCAGAAAGAAGAACAGTATTTGTATAATACAACCTTCAGAAAGTGAGAATCTGTGAATGTTACAACTAGTTTAGTAAACAAATTTGTATAGCAGAAATATTAGACAGACAGTGAAGTAGCATATTCGCCAAAACGTTAGCTCGTTTTAGAGTATTAACAAACAGTATAATATAGATAAAAGGAATTACAGCAAAATAATATTTGTACATGTAAAATGAACGAACCAAACGAGAGCAATTAATTACGCCATTAATTAACTTAATTAAAATATCCCTTTTTAGGGAGTTTAGAACTACAGGATAAGGAAAATGTGTATAATCTATTTTGATGCTGACATTCTCTTCATCACTACATTTTCCATTATTTTAAATCTTATTTGCAATAGATTGTAGTATGACGTCATGTAGATTGAGACCTAAGAAAGTCATTAAATGCTTCAGTTAAGCGCAGTAATAATGGGATAGACAAGTAATACACATCACTTTATATTCATCGTTTAAGTGGTTTTTTTCATTATGAAGGTATGTGATTAATGTAAATTAGTATCATAGTTAAACACTACAGTTTCTTGACAAGTTTCTTGATTCTTAATAATAAAATTTCCTAATGCAATTTCTATAGTAATAAGACTGTGAGGGATGATATTATAGAAATATGAGTAATATAGAGAGGATATCTTAGCAGGCAGAGATTAAAGATTGAAAACGGCCATGTGTACGATGCATTAATTCATAGTTCGTTCATTATAATGTAGTTTATAACCATACATTTACCCTGTGTGCATGCTAAATATGCATATTAATTGATTTACCAATCAGCAAAAGACGCACCGCTCAGAACTTATTAGTGTTAAACAAGGAGACATAGTCAAATAGCAATGAATTAATACCTGTTGCAAAAGCCTTTAAAATATAATTTATTAGACATCAATTCAATTTAAAATTAATAAATATTTTCAAAGAGTCAATATATTGCTACTACTACTTCTACTACTACTACTACTACTACTACTACTACTACTACTACTACTTCTACTACTACTAATACTACCACTACCACCACCACTACTACTGTTACTACTACCACTATTACTACTACTGCTACTACTGCTACTGCTACTACAACGTTATAGGAGAGAAAGCAGATAACATGTTTCGTGAAAGATATCATTACAAATTGTAAATTTCTATTTTAAATAAAATGTATAAAGAAATATTAGTATACGTAGAAAACAATGTCAGTTTGTTTGCTCGCATAACTATGACAATTTAAAGAATGAAGGTATAGACATATATTGCCATTTGTCGGCCAGATTTTTATGGATGCCCTTGAAGCGCTATTAACTTGATTTTTCGTTATAAAACCGCATTATGTCGCACATGAATTTCACAACAAAAGGGTGGGTCTCTTACTCGACGTAAGCATACCAGTTGATTAAGAAGATTTTAGATTGGTCGTATAAAGCCAGTTGATTAAGAAGATTTTAGATTGGTCGTAAAAAGCCAGTTGATTAAGAAGATTTTAGATTGGTCGTATAAAGCCAGTTGATTAAGAAGATTTTAGATTGGTCGTATAAAGCCAGTTGATTAAGAAGATTTTAGATTGGTCGTATAAAGCCAGTTGATTAAGATTTTAGATTGGTCGTATAAAGCCAGTTGATTAAGAAGATTTTAGATTGGTCGTATAAAGCCAGTTGATTAAGAAGATTTTAGATTGGTCGTATAAAGCAAAACGTAATAAAAACAATGAATAGCTCACAAGACATCCATCACGGTGAAGACAGAGGATATATACCTATGTGAGTGTAGTAATAATCGAACGAAAGACTCTGTACTAAACATAAAAAATGTGGTTGTGCATTAAATACGTGATAGTGGGAGAAATATATTGTCTTATCTGAAAATATTTGAAGGTAGCCGATAATTTGAGGTCTATGCATTCGACTGCTGAAGCTTACAACTAGATACAAATAGTGGTACGGTTAGAAGCTAGTGCTCAAGAACAGAACATTTTGTAATTTAGTAGTAAAGTAATCCATTAATATCGACATTGCATAACATTTGAGTGATTTGATGTGAGGGAAAGTTTAGTGTCGTTTGTCAAAATAACTAAATGATCATAAATAATGTCGATGAATGGAGAATCTATTTTTAGAACTGTTGTTAGCACCTCGAGAAGATTGTATTTTAAAGTGATTTCAGACGCGAGACCCGGTTTCATTTAAATGAACTGACATGACATGACGGTGAATTCCTACGCCACTGAGATTCATGGATTCTGATTAACAGGTCAATTGTACTTTATTATGACATCGTCTGCTATTCCGGATAGTGTCAGTTTCTGTTGTTTCGGACAACTGCTAAAGAGAATGTATTATGATGTGACACTACCAGACCAAGCTAACATTAGTGACATCTAGAGAAAAAAAATGAATGAATGTCAAGTAATTACATATGTTGTATTAGAGTGTTGTGTATGGGATGTGCGCGGTTGTGTGTTTATGCAAATGTATGTTAATGAGTTTGTGTTGAATGAGTAGTACAAACCTAAGAGAACAAGTCTCCAAATAGCAAATTTGATCGATACCTATTTATTTGCTAATGACTCCTATTATAATTATTGTTTTTCTATTTTGCATGAGATTGATATCCAATGTATAACCTCCTTAGGGATGAGATTGTATGCACGTACATTTTCAATAGACACGCATTGAAATTAGTGATGCAGCATGTCACGTGGGGGAAGTAACATCACAAAAAATGTCTTTCAAAGAAACATTTACGAAATAAAAAGCCTCCATGTTTCAATAAAGATTACGATCTCAACAATAACGATTATGTTGTCAACAATAATGATTACGATCTCAAAACAATAACAATTATGATCTCAACAATAATGATTATGATCTCAACAATAATGATTACGATCTCAAAACAATAACAATTATGATCTAAACAATAATGATTATGATCTCAACAATAATGATTACGATCTCAACAATAATGATTACGATCTCAAAACAATAACAATTATGATCTCAGCAATAACGATTGTAATCTCAACAATAACGATTATGATCTTAACAATAACGATTACAATCTCAACAATATTTCATACTTTGTAGTAGTATATGTAAAAACACGATCGGTTTACATAAGTAAACGTTGCCTTAATTAGCTGATTAAGTAAAAACACTGGCTTGTACATCAGTACATCTTACTGTTCACTTTTGGAAATATGTTGTTTAGATGTACTCACTCTGTGTAGTTAGTATTCTAAAGTATACTATCTTGTTCATTCTTCGATAGCTGCCAGCAGGCTTCCTTTTGATCGTACAGTGAATATATGATAGAAGTTATGTGATCAGCCAGACATTTATTTCGATATTTTATGTTTGACACTGTGCTAAATCCTCGAAATGACACTTTAAGTTCACCGCGTGTCCGGTCTTGGAACAGACATATTGATTTTGAAAACGAAATAAAATGTCTTTGCCCAAACTCACAGCCCTATTAAGAACTCAAAGCGACCAGAATACTGTCATAAAACCTGGGTTTAAAAGTTAAAAAGAAGCAGGTAAGAAGGTAGAATCGATATATATGTATTTATTTTACATGAAATGAGCAATATGCGTGATACACTATTATATTATTGAAATATCTCTAAATGTTTTATATATATATTTTGTTTGTAATGTGGAAATTGCTTTCATGTTTCTGTAGTATCTGTCTTCATACATTGCAACAAATACGTGTGTAGATATCATTTATACATCAACAGATTATTTGTGCAATTTATAATAATAAACTTATTATTACACTCATGAACGGTTGAGCTTAATAAAAGTTATATCAAACATTCGACAATTTGGCAAAGCATTATTCAAATTTTCTAAATATTATTAAAAGAGGAACAAATGGTAAATTCGAATAATAAAATGTATTCAATATTATCTTGAGGGTGGAATGTAAGAAAACCAGTTAATGATTGTTCTTGTTATTGAACGTATAATCAGATTTTAGTTATGCAATCTAAGAACAGGCTTTATTTTATTCAGATCAACGATTGTACGTGCATGAAGCAAATTTGAAAATATGTGTTCATGAATATATATTAGTACGGAATTACAGAGTAGTTAGTAGAATTTTTCAAGTTTGCTAAATGCAAAAAAAAAAAATGATTGTTTCATTCCAAACATTACTTAATGTGAGACATTATTTTTTGACAGTGCAAATTTCTTCGATTGGATACTTTCAAGATGCTAGTCTCAGTCTCATCTACGGACGCAGACATATATTTAAACTCTACCCTTTCAATAAACATATATAATGGGTTGGAAATCAACAACACCAGTAATAGTTTAGTATATTCCATTGAAACATGGATTTGGTATATATGTCCTCCATGCATACTGGCTTTTGGGACTTTCGGAAATATTATGATTCTCGTTGCTTACCGTCGTCTGAAGATTACTCCAATAAGCATGTTTATGAGAGCACTGGCCATTACGGACCTGTTTTTCCTGTACATTGTTGTGTTCATAGAATGGATTAATATTTTTGTTAATGTAAATTTCCTGACTCTCCACGATGTCACCTGCAAACTCTATAATATTATCGTTTATGCTTTGGGGGGGTTTTCAGCATGGCTTACTGCATCAATGACAGTCCAGAGAGCTGTGTCTGTCGTCTGGCCCCATCGAAGTGGACTCATGTGTACGCGGACAAAAACTTTATACTTGATCATTGGAATGTTCTGTTGCGTGTTAGTCCTTAATGCGCATGCTCTTTATGGCTTTGGATTGGTGAGTTTACCGGGCAATGACTCTTACTCGTGTGATTCTGTAACGGATAAATACGACTCCTTTTTCTCTCTAGCATGGCCTTGGGTTGACCTATTTTGTTCTTGTTTGCTTCCTTTTGTGTTGATCGTCATCAGTAACTGTGTGCTGGTGTGGAAGATGAGGACATCTATGAAAAGAATTTTTCTGGTGAGTGATCAGTCTGTTTCTTGCGAACATCACCAGAAAACAAATGCCACAGTCACGAGAACATTGATTGCTATTTCCATAGTATTTTTTATTCTAACATTACCGTGCAATGTAATGATAATTAGTAACAGTTATTACTTCGTTACTCTCAATGACTACGACTTAAAAAAAGCATTAGGACTTACTTTCCGTGTGACACTTTTGCTCTGGTATTCAAACAGTGCTGTGAATTTCTACATTTACTATGTTTCTGGCACTGTTTTCAGAACTGAGATTAAACGTCTCTTGTGTGGATGTAGTCATCAATCTCACAATACTCAAATTACTCAGAGTGCCGCTAGTGTGCAAGTCCAAAATACACGTTTTTAAGTAAAAATTAATAACGATAGTTCACGGATAGGCTGTCTATATGAATAGTAAATGCAATTATTGTAATGGCAACAGCAGCAGCAACTATCAAGGAAGCCTAAGACAATAATAGCGATATTATTGCTAATCGTTCAGATTATTAATTAATAATAATAATATAATCTATGGTAAATCATGTTACAAATTCTTGTTGCTGGAAAATTCAAATAACATTGGTATTTAATGTACGCCTCTTTAAGTCATAATTCTTGCTTAATTTATTAATATAGTTTATAGTTTTATACTTTTTAACCGTATTCAATCATCAGTTTTCGGGATTACATATATGTTACGTCTCTCGAACACAAAGTTTTTATTTTTAAAGGCGTGTATTTTTTAAGGAAATGAACTTGCTGACGATATTAGTTATTGACAGCAGTGTTTGCCAAACTTCTCATATTTTTTCCCTTAATTGGGTTAAAGTTACTTCCGTCACCTACATTTTCTCTAGAGGATCGATGCATGTTACAGGTTACCGGAACTTTGTATGTCTAACGGGACAGTATACATTTGAGAACGGTTTACTTTAAGAATATAATTTTAAACATGCAAAACTAGGTTGCAAACGTAATACCATTATTAACGACTTGAATTTTAATTTACTCTTTCATGTGCTTCGCTTGTAGATAGTATTGTAAACTGTATATATTGTATTCCTCTTTGAGAAAACACGTATGGTTGCTTGTAATTTCAGAGCATTTGAACGTTGTCATTAGTGCCTTCCGATACAATGTCAATAACTGGGTCATATATTTCTAATTATAGAAATTGTTATTATAATAACAATTATTATAATTATAATTATAAAATAATTATAATTAAGATTGTAAAGTATTTTAACACTCATTTTGAATTTTCAGAATGTCAATGTATTTATAATATTTAGTATTTATTCATAACTCATTATATTTCGAATTTTTACTTTCTTCAGTCGAATATGTATTCCTAACTTTGGCCGACATTATTGACAGTGCTGTAAATAATTTAAGCCTCATTCTGAGTTTGTTAAGTCTTGCATACGAAAATATTTCATGTTTTATTTCTTCTTTTTATGTGCATAATATCTACGATGGCAAATGTTCGATATTAGAGTGTGCAGTGTGTTTCATTTTTCAGAGTTGTCGTTATTTTAAGGATAAATGGTATCTTGTTTTCATGGATTATAGATTCCATAACCACGTTATAATTTAAAACAATTTGTAGAGCAATTGTACTTTTTGTATAACGGTTTCCCATTCGGGAATTTATTATTATTATTTTTTAATTACCTGTTTTATTGTTCATTATTTGCATTCCTACTGTAAAAATGTGAAAACAGGTTTGCTATTATATAAAGCAATATTTATTTACTTTAAATGAAAGTGCCTTAAAACGTCACAAACGATGTTACCCATATACTGCAAATGGAAATTGTGTAATCTGCATTACGTCATAATGAATACTCAAATGTGTTCGCAGATAAATGTAGTAATAAAGGGAATCTCTGGTTTGAGTGTATTCTATATAAATACGTGCAGAGGTACGTATGTGTGCGTGCTTGCGTGTGTGTATCAAAGTTCGTGTGCATGGACATTTTCTTCTAATATTTCTTTCATTTCTTTTATTATCAACATAGATAATTAGAAGAAGGACACGGGATATTTCTGATTTAAACATCAATGTACGCTAGTGAATTATTTGTATGTTTTGTTTGATTTTCCTTAGCACGTCACTCTATATATTTATCATGTTAAATTGCACGTCACTCTATATCTTTACCATGTTGAATTGCACGTCACTCTATATCTTGTTATATTACCGTGTTAAATTGCACACCACTCTATATCTTGTTATATTACCATGTTAAATTGCACGTCACTCTATATCTTGTTATATTACCATGTTAAATTGCAGAAAACTCTATATCTTGTTATATTACCATGTTAAATTGCACACCACTCTATATCTTGTTATATTACCATGTTAAATTGCAGAAAACTCTATATCTTGTTATATTACCATGTTAAATTGCACGTCATTCTATATCTTGTTATATTACCATGTTAAATTGCACGTCATTCTATATCTTGTTATATTGTAAAATTGCATGTCACTCTATATCTTGTTATATTATCATGTTAAATTGCACGTCATTCTATATCTTGTTATATTGTAAAATTGCATGTCACTATATATCTTGTTATATTACCATGTTAAATTGTAAGCAGAGAAATCAGTGGTAAGAGCACTACGTTGTTCTATGTGTGTATACTAATGGGTAATTGAGTATGTTCATGCTTGTAATAAGTTTGAAATTTGGATTAAGGTAAAGTTCAGAGAGATAAGAGTGAGAGAGTGATTAAAGTTAAGTAGAGAGAGACAATAGTGAGGTAATGAACAAATAATAGAGACAAGGTTTGTAGAGAGATGAAGGAAAAGTAGAGAGAGACTAGGGTGACGTAGAGATGAAGGAAAAGTAGAGAGAGACTAGGGTGAAGTAGAGATGAAGGAAAAGTAGAGAGAGACTAGGGTGAAGTAGAGATGAAGGAAAAGTAGAGAAAGAGACTTGGGTGAAGTATAGATGAAAGAAAAGTAGCGAGAGACTTGGGTGAAGTAGGAATGAAGGAAAAGTAGAGAGAGACTAGGGTTAAATAGAGATGAAAGAAAGTAGAGAGAGATTCGGTTGAAATAGAGATGAAGGAAAAGTCGAGAGAGACTAGGGTGAAATAGAGATGAAAGAAAAGTAGAGACAAGTGTGGTCTTAAGCGACAAACGTTACATCGTGTCTAACACTAGTCGGTTATGGAAGGGAACAATAAGGTACATCGGGCCTTCCACGAGTCGGGTATGGGGGGAACATTTAAGTAGAATATTATAAAAATTATTATACGGCAACACTTAATTTTAATACATCACAGACAATTGGTGATTGCATAAATGTTTATTTTGAGCAGAAAGACATTTTCAAAAAATAGTGCTATTAGAATAAATGAAAGAAAGAAAATAAAATGAGTACTATTTATCTTTAGGATTGACTTTCTTAAGCACCTCTAAAATTTAAAATAATCATTTTGAAGCCGATATATCCGTTAGTTTGTGAAATGTCTTGAACAATGAACGCAGTAAACTGAAATTAAATCGTGCTATATTTCAAATGAATTAAGAACAATGAAAGCAGTAAACTGAAATTAAATCGTGCTATATTTCAAATGAATTAAGAAGGAAGGATACGACAAGTATGTACATTTTCAAATTTAGCTGAAGTGCTTTTAATCTGTAAACTTTTGATATTAGAAAAATATAAAATGTATTAGGAGAAAGGGCAGATAAATCATTCGCTCTTTGACAGACGCTGCATTCGGTCTTGGATGGCATAAATATTTGCCAGGGTAGTCTGATCTTTCTTTGCAATAAAAGGCATGACAGCAGGGGAATCCGAAAGGAACACAGGAATATTTCTCAACGCTGCACGGTAACCCATTTTCGACCTCCCGGACTGACCGAGGCATTCTATTAAAAGAACATAGTTAACATACAATTTAGTTCCATAAACCTCTGTACAGATCTATTTCTATTTATATCTTTACGACTAGAACGATCTCGCAGGAATTTCATGCTCCACTGCACTTTCCTAAATCCGTTCATGGAAGTGATGGGAAGGATGGGATAGATTCATAATTCACGCACAAGAATGGAGTTCGGCGGGAAAAGAAATGAATGTGGAATCGGAGTGAAATATACCATCACCAACTAACTACAGCACACGAGCAAGTACACACGCTCATCTTAAACTGCACTGCAACTCATTTAAAGGTTTAAAGCTCGAGAAGTCTGTAGGAATTCCTCATACAGAAGACAATCGCACTAACTAAACTTTTACAATACCACTAACAGTTAATAAAGACAATTACAAATAGGAACATACAAGACAACTGAATTCACCAAACTTTTACAATACTACAAACAGTTATGTAAGACAATCATAATTAAGAACACTGTTACCATCACGCCTGAAGGGGCAGGGGTTGTAAACAAAGACAGTGAACAGTACGGAAACGTTGTTGTAGCGTACCGTCTCTGCTGTCACAACTTTTATTCAGTCCCTTACTGGCTTGTACGATCTGTTTTTTTTGTTCGTCAACAGTATCCATCATGCACTAATGATGTTTGTCTGGCTCTTTTATTATGCGTGCAAGTGTTGCGTATGCCGACGTGTTTGTATGCAAGATTGTATGTGGTGTGGATAATGTCAGCAATGTAGTACAGTACAATACAGACACATCACTCTAACTTTTCAAAACAATAATAGAAGAGCTACTATTTTTATACTGTTGTCATCACCTGTCCCCATTCGCAACCGAGATACATTCTCGCTTGAATTAAAACAAAATCATTTTTTTCTAATTGCTGCTCCAAGTCATAAATTAAATTTTTGAATCTGATTTTCGAAACATCATGAAGAGGTAATTTTTTTAAGCCATGCTGCCCCCACTCCCGCCCCCCCCCCCCCCCCCCAGTGGGTAAAAATTAAAGTGTTGTTCCATTGGCTTGGAAAAATTGTGTATCACTGAACACAAACAAGCCCACTAATTAATTGTCCTGGTATCAGCAGGTGAATCTAAACAGTAAATGAAAGTACAAACAAGCCCACTATTTAACTGTCCTAGTATCAGCAGGTGAAACTAAACACTAAATAAATATTAGTGTTACATGTCCGGTTTTCATTTAACGACCCTCTCCTACTTCAGATTCTAGTTATCAATATTAATTTATTAGATAATTCCTAATGTTAGCGACAGCCGGACTTGCCTAACTTATCCTCCAAAACTCAAAACCACCACAAACAACCTGAACTCTGACCTTAGTATGCCAAACCTCAACACCACCACAAACCTGAACTCTGACCTTACAAATGCTAAAACTCAGCACCACCACATACATCCTAAACTCTGACCTTACTATGCCAAAACTCAACACCACCACAAACCTGAACTCTGACCTTAGCAATGCCAAAACGATACCACTCACCAAATAATCCTCCCTATTGAATGATTTGTTATGAGCAAGTATGAGACAATTAGTCAGAAAAGCTAATTATCCAGTTGAAACTGGTTTCCAATGCATCAGCAAGTCTAGCATATTCTCCACCTGAGTTGTGTACTCCAACAATGACACTTAAACATGTCAGCAAACTCAGTGCCCGAGATCGTGTCACTTTGACATTGGCAACAAATATATAATTATTAATTTTAGGCATATGGTTAGGCAAATTTACTCCGCCACAATTAGTTATGATAAAACTTATTTACAGCTAAGAGTGTAAAATATCTACCAGATAGAGTAATCACTTGGTGCCTAGAGATTAGTAACGGTCCCTGAATGACATGCACTTATGAAGTATGTACTTTTCAACCTAACTTGTAAACAATTTGCAGTTTCATTTCATATTGCATTTATTCTATTTTCATTCTTTCATTATTAAACACTTTACGTTTATCTGTTCCTAAAACTGAGAGTATTATTCCGGCATTTATATTGTAACGTGCAAATTTGATTGAGACATTCGTTGTACAGATATGCAGTGGATGATTGTTAAAACTGGTAGACATCAGTCCTGCAGACAAAGTTGTGTGCAGTTGTTGATTGTTGCAGAAACGGCGAATGAAATGTTACGAATCTTCGTCCTGCAGTTTAAAATTAGTTTCTAGATGAGAGACAATTATAACTTCTCAATGCTGCATACAACTGGTGTCTAGATGAGTGGTGTTGGAGCAGGAGTTTATTCATGTTACTTAGAAATTCACATAATATCTAGATGAGTAATGGTGGGTTAGTGGTGGATTCGTTTTACTTAGACAATCACATAGTATCTAGATAAGCAATGTTGCCAGGGTGGATTCGTATTACTTAGACCAGAGGTGTCCAAAGTCCGGACCGCGGGCCAATTGCAGCCCGTGTTCAAATTTCCACCGGCCCGCAGACGCCTCATAAAATCAAATCAGACATGGGACAATTTACTTTTTCACATAAATTAATGAATGTTCGGCCCCAAAACCTTTTCACCTCACAAAAATATGGCCCTCTTCAGACCCAACCTCACCAAATCTGGCCTTCTTCAGACCCATCCTCACCAAATCTGGCCCTCTTTGCAAAATGTTTGGACACCCCTGACTTCCACATTCACATAGTATCTAGATAGCAGTGATTCGTATTACATCGACATTCACATAGTATCTAGATAGCAGTGATTCGTATTACATTGACATTCACAAAGTATCAAGACAGCAGTGATTCGTATTACATCGACATTTATATAGTATCTAGATAGCAGTGATTCGTATTACATGGACATTTATATAGTATCTAGATAGCAGTGATTCGTATTACATTGACATTCACATAGTATCTAGATAAGATGTGTTGGGGCTTTAGACATCCACAAAGTACCTAGATGAGTGGTAAAGGAAACACACGTGAGTTCGAATTACTATATTTCATGCACTGTTAAGAGCAAAGCACGTGAAAGTAGCAAACGAGTACTCATTCAAATTATCGCGAAGCAATAGCCTTATTATGTACACTGATATTTGCCCTATTATGTACACTAATATTTGCCCTATTATGTACACTTCTATTTGCCCTATTATTTACACTTCTATTTGCCCTATTATGTACATTAATATTTGCCCTGTTATTTACACTAATATTTGCCCTATTATTTACAGCTATATAGGCGCATACATCACACCTTTCACGAGAGTAAATTCAATTACAACTGGAAAATAAATAAAGTGTAAATAATACAGTACACTAACATAATATAAAAACATTCCGTTAAATTAACAAATATCAAGATGTTTAATCTTAGAAAATTATAACTGAAATTAATGAAATGTCTCTTTTAAAATAGAGAGATGGTAATGAAAAATAATATTTTTTCTCTCAATTCAATTCAAAATTTAGTCATTTAAATGAACATTAATTAAATTAAAGATTTAAAAAAAGAAACTAAAGAATATATAAGAAGTAATAAAAACACGTATCAAAATTTAAAACAATAAATTGACTTGTGGGACGAAAGCTATATTTTATTAAAGTTTAAAGATGTACAAAAACAAAATACCCAAATATTCCACTTCTGATGTCAGATCCTGTTAAGTCAGATCCTGTTTATATTAAAAAAAATAATTTAAATAGACTGACATAAAAAATTAAATAGTATGATCAATCTATATATCTATTTTTCTATTTATCTATCTATCTATCTGTCTGTCTGTCTGTCTATCTATCTTTCTAGTTATTTTTGTGTCTGTCTGTTTGATATGTAAATTGATAGGAAATATATTGTTGTTTAAATATTAATCAGACATTCAAGTACACACACACACACACACACACACACACAAAATCACAAACACAAACACACACACAAACACACACACAAACACACACAAATACACACACACACACACACACATGTACAGACAGAGAATAGACACACTTTTATATTTGATGAGGAAGATACAGAGATATAGAAATATGAAATATAAGTGTAGATAATCTGCAAATGGATGATGATCTTAGGGAGAAAAGAATGTAGTCTTATAAATACAGAAAATCATTTCTTCAAATGAACATTTTAAAATAAATTAAACATTTACCAGTGTAGAATAAATGTGCTTTACAAATTCTGATTATATATTTTTTGTGAAACGTTTAATATGACTTCTGATTGTATTCTGGTTTCTATAAAACATTATTAATTGTCAATATTAAAGTTATGAAGCAAACATTTGTTTTAGGAAATTCACCTTTCGAATCTAATGGCAGCAATAGGAGTAACATTAGCAAAGCCCACATGTTTTTCGTCAGCTGATGATTTCTAAAATGAGAAATAGACAAACACAATTGAACAAATGAGAAATTTATTTCAAATCTACATGTAAATCTATACTAATATAAAACTTAATATTGGTTACTAAATAACTTGTGATAAAATGTATTCAAATAATTTCTTTTGAATGAACATGTAAAGCTATACTAATATTAAACCTAATATTTGTTACTAAATGACTTGTGATAAAATATATTCAAATATGTTCATTTGAATGAACATGTTAAGCTCTACTAATGTTAAACCTAATATTGGTTACTAAATAACTTGTGATAAAATATATTCAAATAAGTTCATTTGAATGAACATGTTAAGCTCTACTAATGTTAAACCTAATATTGGTTACTAAATAACTTGTGATAAAATGTATTCAAATAATTTCCTTTAATGAACATGTTAAGCACTACTAATGTAAAACTTAATATGATGCTAGGAAGTCACAAAGGATTAACAGCAGTGTAAATGACCATTTAGTTTTAAATGCTTCTTCGTGAGCTAAGTCCAATGAAAATGATGATTTCTGATTTAGAAGCTAGTATGTAGCTGCCCTAGCACAACTGACCGACTGACTGACAGACATGGGTGGCATCTGATTAATGAAATGAGTACTGGTCAGAAAGTTAAGTAAGCAATTGTGAATAATGAATGTGGTGGCTGGGAGGGTGAAGAAAAATATTCTGGTTAGCTGACACAAAGTTAATAAATACCAAGTCAAACCCTATTGTAGTACTTGTGATTGATGTTCAAAGTCCAATTCTAAGGCAAACCATGAGCTGTTGTGAGTTGTTGGATCAATAATGAAAGAATGAATTTATAATAATGTATATGTTAAATTATTGTTTCATCTATTGATTTTGAAATACTGTATAGTTTTGATTGATTCATTGATATGTATATGATAGACTGATTATGTTTTAGTAAATGTGTTTTATAACACTAGGTATCGAATGAAGTGGGTAGGAGGGCTGGCAAATGTCCTGAAGATAACTAAGTTGAGTGACTGGAGAGAGATCAAGTGTATAGGAAATTTTACACTGAATTAAATTTAAAAATTACACTTGAATATTTTCCGGGCATGCATTTCTTTTTTTCTTTTTTGTTGTCTTCTTCATCTCTATGTTGGAATCTTCAATGTTGTTTTCATCTTGAGAAATGTCTGTGATCAAAGCAAGAAGTCGTCTTATCTGGCAAATATCTACCACGGAAATCCCAATGGTGGTGACAGTGGAGATGTCTACTATCGTCTCTAGTGCCAGGTGGATCCTAGATTACTCAGCAGACAGCATACAGGAATGAAACCAACCCTGGTAACTTATTGTCTGTTTTGAACTATCCACACGTGTTTTCTACATCATGACCTATGGTGGCCCAACAGAACAGTTCACGAACTCAGTCATGTATCTCTTATCTTTCTATTTTCAAGCACTATGAAGAACACTATACACTTTAATCAGAGATTGTTCTCTCAAAGTAGTCATCGTTAATGCTGATTGTGTATGAGAAAAGCATCAACATTTACTTAGAATATACAAGACTGTTTCAAAACGTTTTTGCATCTATTTGTGATAAGGTTATTTTTTATAACAAATGTTTAATTTTGTTAATATAGAGATCAGTACAGCAGCGGTCAGCCAGGCAAGTATTTATTATGTCATGCATATGTAACCAGAGAGTTGTGGTAAAGATTTATGACGTCATACATATATAACTAGAGAAGTGTGGTAAGCATTTATTATGTCATACATATCTAACTAGAAAACTGTGGTAAGCATTTATTATGTCATACATATGTAACTAGAGAATTGTGGTAAGCATTTATTACGTCATACATATGTAACTGGAGAACTGCGGTAAGGCAGTAATCAGATTTGGGTTAGTCACGTGAGATCAGTCAGATAACCTGTGGACAGATTTTCATTAGTCAGATAAACGTTGTCAGACAGTGGTCAATCTGAACCTCATGGTCACGATGTGATTAGTCAATTAGCTCTGAATAGACAGTGATCAATCAGACTATTGTGGTTAGATAGCGACCAGTCAAATAACTGTAATTATACATTTGTGGCCAGGCAATGATTAGCCAGATATTGTGGTTAGATAACTGTAATTATACATTTGTAGCCAGGCAATGATTAACCAGATATTGTGGATCAAGAGCGATCAGTCAGATAAAATATAATCATACAGTTAACAGTAATTATACATTTTTGTCCAGCCAATGATCAATCAGACTATTGTGGTTTGATATCGATCAGTCAGGTAACTGTAATCATATATTTGTAGCCAGACAGTAATCGGACAAACAGATGTGGTCCAGTAATAATCAGTCAGAGTGTGATCAGAATTTGAGCAGTCAGACAGTGGTCAATCATATATCAATGGCCAATCATCTGCAATCAGATGCTTATGGTCACTCAGTGTTTGCTTAGACAAATTTGATCAGGCAGTGATCAGACAAAAAACAGAGTTCATACTGCAATTAACTATTTATGGTCACTCAGTGTTTGCTTAGACAAATTTGATCAGGCAGTGATCAGACAAAAAACAGAGGTCATACTGCAATTAACTATTTATGGTCGGCAGCACACAGTCAACCACCTTTGTCAGACAGTGATTAGGAATACAGACAACATTTGACCAGTCCGATTAATGTAGTCAAATAGAGGTCAGTCACAAATCTATAGACAACATTTGACCAGTCCGATTGATGTAGTCCATAAGAGGTCAGTCACAGTTCTATAGACAGCATTTGACCAGTTCGATTGATGTGATCAAATAGAGGTCAGATGAATGTGTTGTTAAACTTTGACCAGTCCGATTGATGTGGTCAAATAATGGTCAGTCCTAAATGTATAGTCAAGATTTGGCCAATCCGGGATTATTGTGGTCAAATAGTGGTCAGTCATTAATCTATAGTCAAGATCTGACCAGTCTGATAGATGTGGTCAAATAGGAGCCAGTCATAATTATACAGTCAATCTTTGACCAATCCGATTGATGTGGTCAAATAGAGTTCAGTGATAAATCTATAGTCAAGCTTTGACCAGTCCGATTGATGTGGTCAAATAGTGGTCAGTCATATATCTAAAGTCAAGCTTTGACTAGTCTAATTGATGTGGTGAAATAGAGGTCAGTAGGGCTGCCATTTTTTTCTAAAAAAGCTGCCCGGGTACCCGTTCGAAAATTAGCATAATCTCCATCGCAACTCTACACATAACTACTTAACCATTAGGCATGCGCTCTATTTCACACAGTATCCAATGATGTGCATCTAGTGACTTACTATTTGTTATGATCTTTAGATGTACATCACACACTTTTAGTTTGAATATGATTAATCATTACATAAAATTAAGTAAACTTCGACGGCAGAATTTCACACAGTGTTCAGTCTACCTAAACATGAAAAAAAAACTGTTGCTCAAACAAACGATGTATCACCATAGCAATGTAATAACAAATATTTACACATTTATCTAACTTCTCCTCTCCGCTGATGAAAACATTCAGTCGTTAGATCTAACAACAAAGCTTGCTCTAAGTTGACACTGTTCGTAGATTTCTCCCCCCCACACACACACACACACACCTTACATTTCTTACCTCCACCCTTCCTTACTCCCTCTATTCTAAAGATTTACCTTACAGTCGGCGGTTTTCCACTCCTGTACTATGGTCACGTGATTTACCTTACAGTCGGCGGTTTTCCACTCATATACTTTGGTCACGTGATTTACCTTACTGTCGGCGGTTCTCCACTCCTGTACGCGACGCACTGCAATAAATAAATGCAGGTGAAACTTAACTGTGTAAAAGACTACTTGGGTCACGTGATTTACCTTAAAAAAAACGGTGTCTCGGTGCCTTGCGGTCCCGGGAATTGTTCCACACACAGAGCTCCTTCAGTTTCCGACCGTCTGCTAGTGTAGCACTGATTTAACGTCTTCGAGAAATTGTCATTCGTAGCGTTAAACTGTAATCTAATCGTCGATCCAATGACGTAGAGTTTCCCTGATTCGTTAGTTGTTTCTTGCTTTCTTGAATTTTGATTGGATTTTTTTTAATATTTTGTTTTTAGCAACGATACACTTGCGTAGAAACAATTTTTTGACTGTCACTCGTTTGCAGTTGTTTTCAATTACGACATTTTTATTTAAACTAGTTTTATTGTTATAATCAAAATAATATTTACTAGAGCGTTCTACTTACTAATGTTAAATCCTGTCTCTTGTAACGCGTTTATATATGGACAACCATTTACAAGACCCACAGAAAAAAAATGCAAGTATAGGCAAAAATTAAACAGACTAAAGGTGTCTAACACATCAATTTCTGACCACAGTTGTATGATTGATCGATAATTATCTATTTACAAGGAGTGTTAACAGCTGATGACGCAGTGTCCATTATTTCATTGGATGACCTATGAGCTTGCATAAACCTGATATATATGCTTATTTCAGATTTATTTCTTATGTAAATGTCCTAATTAAAGCTTTGATTGGCAATTTAACAAATTCATTATTACTGTATTAAGTGACAGTTTAAGTTTATACTAGATATGAATGTACATCCCAGTAAAACAGGTTACATGTAAAACATAATCCACACAAAATGAATTCCAAAATAAATATAAATATTATACAAATTCCACAGAATACTACATGATTTTAGGAAATTCATCACAGTAAAACAGGTTACATGTACAACATAATCCACACAAAATGAATTCCAAAATAAATATAAATATTATACAAATTCCACAGAATGTTACATGATTTTAGGAAATTCATCACAGTAACGAACTCCACAATATATGAACATATTTAATCCACAAGTATTTCATCCACACACAAGTAGTAAACATATTTAATCCACAAGTATTTCATCCACAAACAGGTAGTAAACATATTTAATCCACAAATATTTCATCCACACACAGGTAGTAATCATATTTAATCTACAAGTATTTCATCCACACACAGGTAATAAAAATATGTAATCCTTCAGTCGTAGAGCACTTGAAGTAATATTGTCTCCATAAACTCCGCACATTGGTGAAAAACAAATGCCGTCTCCCTAAAGAAGGGTTTACAGTGGTAAAAAACAAATGCCGTCTCCCTAAGGTCGGGTTTACAGTGGTGAAAAAAAAATTCCGTCTCTCTATGGTCGGGTTTACAGTGGTGAAAAACAAATGCCGTCTCCATAAAGACGGGTTTACAGTGGTGATAAACAAATGCAGTCTCCCTAAAGTCGGGTTTACAGTGGTGAAAAACAAATGACGTCTCCCTAAAGTCGGTTTACAATTCGTCTGATTATAAATTATATTATTCATTGGTGTGGAATAAAAATGGCGTCGTAGTGTTTAATTTTCTTTATTAAAGAAAGAGGCAATAAATATTTAGATACATTTACATGAGTGACAGAACACCCACTCTGTTGTGATTATTTTTATTGTTAATTAATAATTCAAAACTAAATGTAAATGGCTAGAAATATTAATTTTTATATATTAATAAATCCCAGATAAGATACCAACTAATCTTCCACTTGTGGGATAACCTGGCGTTGCTGAACTCTATTTTTATCTCACTTACATAGAGACATGCATTCTACTGTCACCTAAAGTGGAACTTCTTACTGAAGGAATAATGCGATCCGTCTTTAGAGTATATTAAGGAGCCCCTGCCCACTCACCTTTACTCCAGACATAATTTAAATAATATGTCTTTAGAGTATATTAAGGAGCCCCTACCCACTCACCTTTACTCCAGACATAATTTAAATAAAATGTCTTTAGAGTATATTAAGGAGCCCCTACCCACTCACCTTTACTCCAGACATAATGTAAATAATATGTCTTTAGAGTATATGAACGAGCCCATACCCACCCACTAATTTAAATAATATGTATAAGAAGAGCAATTAATACACCAGCAAAAAAAATAAAAAAAATTAAATCAACAATCGAAACATACAAACGAATACACTTGAAAACGACAGATACTTAAACTATCTTCTAACACTATTTTTTTAAGTTATGTCCACCACTTCTTCAATCTCTATTCTGACAGTAAAATAATCAAATAAATAGTCGCTAATATATCGATAGAGTCTTCTTGTTCAGTTAGTGACAGCACTCTTCTCTTGCGGAGTGCATTTTGGCCGAGCCCAGTCGTGGGTTGCGTCGCGTTTATCGTTGAGGACCTGACCTTGAACGATTTCAAGTCAAACCCATACCTCATGTGTGAGTACATACAAACACGTCATTTCCTTCTTCCGGTTAAGAAGATTTAAGAATTCGCTCTTTACCTCTGCTAAAGGGACACAACTGATCCACTGATATCAGCATTCAACACTTCACCCGACTGGAAGGTATCAAGTTACCAACTGAAACCTAGAGAAAATGAAGGAAGGAATGGAGGACAAAAAAAAAAAAAAAGAAAATGAAAGTATGACGCTCCTGAAACATAAGAATGGAACACGGATATAAAAACGAATTTAAAAAAATATATTACGATTCTCTCTTTCTCTCTTTCCTCAAAAACTCACTTAACATTTGCACTCATTCACACAAAAATACATGGTTACTTAATGCACAATTTAGAATGAAAACTGAGTTCTTACATCAAAATATTCCTCTCATTTATCGGTCGGATAACTTAATAAAAAGTTATACGCTTTTGTAGCGCTTTTTTATACAGCAGTAAAAATCAATCTATTAATTAAACACTTTTACTTTGCTGCTAATTAGTCAGAAATCCCTTGGAGAATTATGAATTAACTGCTGATAGATAAAAGAAAAAAAATAATTTAACGAGAAAAAATTATTAGCTGATACAGTGGGGTGATGGAAAAAGATAAATGAATAAATATTTATCCAGAGAAATTATAATCCTTTACTAGCGATTTACTCAAGCTGTTATCATGAATCAAGAATTCTTAGAAAAACGAGGAAATACACAGTGCGGGATGGGTAGCGCTCCGTAATTGTCAAAGAGAAATAATCCAAACAAGTTTCCTCAAAGTACGGTTACCTCCCATTCAGTATTTTTTTCTTTGTCATTTTATAAGGAGATTGCACAGTGAGAATTTAACAAAAAATAATCATTAGTTTTTACTTCAATAGTGCTAAAATAACAATCAAATTCAAATCAGTTGTTGTTGAATGGCTTATTTCTGTTCAAACTGAAAATTTAAACCTTGTAAACACGTTATAAAAACTCAGGTGATTAGTTGAAATTAATCCTGCTTACAATAAATTCACGCCAAAGTAGGTCGGGATGGAAAAAGGGATTAAGTGAGGTGCTATTGGTTGAAAGAGGAGGGGGGGGGGGGAAATCAGGGACTAAGTGTACCTTTCATCTGCTAATAGGTTTATTCGATTATTTTTTGTTGTTCGTGTTGCTATGCTATAACGATTGTCATTAATATTGATGTCAGTTTGTAGTAAAATAAATATTCCTTTACTTCTTCCACCTCTTGTTACTCTATTTATTTTTCTCGACCTTATAGTGGCTTTTTTATATCAGTAATAATAAATAAATCAATGAGATCGTAACAGGTGTGTTCAAAAAACATCCCATTTTTCTTAGATCAAAGAAACTCGTGCAACTGAATACCATCTTCGTTTAACTGGGTTGTCTCCCTTTATCTACTAGAGATTTATATTATAATCATTTCTGCAGTGGGTGTCAATTATCAGTTCGGTTAGCCTAATCAAACACTCGTGCCAGTACTGTCTAGTTGTGTGGCGGGGTGGGGTGGGGTGGGGTGGCCCTGGTATATTTGCCGGGTTTTGGTTTTTATTTAGAAAGTCAGTTATATTTTGACCTTCATGATCTTACCGATGAACAAGTTTTAATAACATGTCCGACTGTTTGGAGATTTCCACAGGTACCGGCTGTGTTGGTATCATGCAAATTCGCTAACAAGTCGTTTCTTGATAATTCATGTCTAGTTCCGTTGATGAAAGTAGAACTATATTTACTTATCTACCTAAAAGTGGGCGTCATCCTCTTCCTAGTTCTGAGCACTGATTTTACGAATGTTATCTATTTATGTTCTATTGTTGGATTATGTGTTAATATTTGTAATGTAAAGCTAGCCCACTTTTGCTAATTTATCGTTTTTTCATTGGTATTTTTGTAAGTGATAGTATTAATAATGTTGTAATGTCACTACTATTATCATTTAGCTTTTTTTTTTTAAAGTTGTATTCTTTTTTCAGATATATAATGTCTAGTGTTTCCCCACTCTGATTTTGGAGTGCAGCTTTTGTTGCGAGTGAAACAACTTTGTTTAGACGTATCCTTCTTCTATCTATTTATCTATCTAGCTAGCTAATCTATGTATCTAATCTCTCTCTCTCTCTCTCTCTCTCTCTCTCTCTCTCTCTCTCTCTCTCTCTCTCTCTCTCTCTCTCTCTCTCTCTCTCTCTCTCTCTTATATATACGTTGTTTACCTTACCGATACTTGTATATCGTCGTGTATATAACCAGAGCCTCAAGAAATTTTATCATGTGGTAAATTGAACATAGCTGATCTATCTACCTTCTAGTGGTGACTGGTGTGTCCATTAACCAATTGTGTCCTATCTATCTACTTTCTAGTTACTAACTACCAAATGTAAAACGCTTAGTCCATAAGCTCGATCTCACTGACCTCCATCTTGTGTTGCATGGTGTCAATGTAGGCGCTAAAGCTATAAGCCGATGTTCGCTATTAATTAATTGTGTAAGATTTTGAAAAAATATTTTTCAGTTTGTGTTAGGATGTAATTGCATTTTTTAAATAAAAACCTCTTAAATACGATAATGAAACTGTGTCAATTAGACATTTTTTTTATTCAAGACATCATAGCTGTGTCCTAGACTAGATTAAGATTTTAAGATTACCGCTATTTCTGCTGTACATATGATATATGGTTTACTAGACAGATAATTCAGTTGACGGTGTTGGAGATGCGGATAACTGAGTCACGCCTTAAACAACCAGTAGTAAGTAATGAGAATCGTCAGTGTATCTGCCTGACCATTACGAAATTCGTCATCAAGTAGTCAACGTCTGGATTGGGGAGAAGAGAGAAAAGCGTTTGGTTTTATAAATAAGTATTGTGAATAGTATCCTGTTAGACCTAAAGAACCACAACGTGTTAAAAACGAATTATGTTTATGGGGAATTTCATTATTTAAAGTGTGACTCTAAGGGATTTGCACCCTAATATTGTTTCCTATTAATAATGCAAATAAACTTGTAGTTTTCAGCCGACATTTGTTATGGCAATATTGATCGTGGCAATATCCAGTACAGTTACTTGCTTAGTGTCTGATTTATTTATTAATGTGTTTCTCTCTTTAACAAAAGTGTCCACATGTAGTCTGCGCGTAATGTGCTTAGTCCTCAGCAACAATGTCCATACGAAATGTTCTTCGGTCCTTAGCAAAAGTGTCAATACGTAATGTGTTTTTGGTCGTTAGCAACAGTGTTCATACGTAATGTTCTTGGGTCCTTAGCAACAGTGTTCATACGGAATGTTCTTCGGTCCTTAGCAAAAGTGTTCATACATAATGTTCTTCTGTCTTTAGCAACAGTGTTCATACGTAATGTTCTTATGTCATTAGCAACAGTGTTCATACGTAATGGTCTTCGGTCCTTAGCAACAGTGTTCATATGTAATGTTCTTCGGTCCTTAGCAACAGTGTTCATACGTAATGTTCTTCGGTCCTTAGCAAAAGTGTCAATACGTAATGTGTTTTTAGTCGTTAACAACAGTGTCCAAACGTAATGTGTTCAGGGTCCTTAACAACAGTGTTTTTTAATATAGAGATATTGTGGTACTGTAGGCTTGTAGTCTTAGTATTGCATACTTCAGGATAAGACTTGTTGTTCGTCTATCATTAGAGATACCACTCTTTGATTTCTAATTTAAGTGCAAATTACAATAGACTAGTCTAATAAAGACTTGTCAATTTACAATAATTAAATTGAATTAAGACAAATATTACTGCAAGGAAACAATTATTACATATGTAATAATATATATTAATTTTATTCTAGTCGTTAATTTTCTCTGTCTGAGCCCGTTAACAAACCACTCTATAACGACTTCCTGATGTCCCGAACGCCATTACAAAATTTTACGACATTCTAACATGAATAACAAAATACCTTGTGTAAAAAACACAGAGGTAGTAATTTATTTAAGATGGCATGTAGAGTTTATTTATCACATTTTGAATGGCATTTCGAATTTTAAATTCACATAAAATCTTTACAGGTAACTATAAACACCCGACAGGTGTTTGCCAAGTACACCTAATACGATGACTTACTTTTGCCCCCTCCCCCAATGGACAAATATTTGAAATAAATATTCTACAACCATCTCATTTATATCAATTTAAATTTCTATGATTCGTATACATTTACAGGGAATATTGTATTCGTTACCTGTTATAGAAACTGTCACTGACTAAACCACTCGACGGTGAAACTCTTTGCCAATTGACCTAAATGTTCTGATTATTAATTGCATAAACAAGTACGTTGTTTAATTTTTTTTATCGATCTGTGTGTTTTGATGGGCCCATCAATTCACCCGTTCACATGAAAGGAATATTGACTTGATTGAACATGAATCGCAGATATGCATCATTGTATGTTCGTTGATTTTAAGAAGATTAATAAGTGGTGAAGTGGGCAATGTGAATATGAATGCATTATATCAATGTGTATAGTCAAATGTTAAAGTATAGAATTCCACACAATATGAATATGCATAGAATTGCTCGATGTCATTTTATACAACTCTCACGATCGAATCAAATTAAGTCTAGCGTACGCCCAGAAAGAAGAACAGTATTTGTATAATACAACCTTCAGAAAGTGAGAATCTGTGAATGTTACAACTAGTTTAGTAAACAAATTTGTATAGCAGAAATATTAGACAGACAGTGAAGTAGCATATTCGCCAAAACGTTAGCTCGTTTTAGAGTATTAACAAACAGTATAATATAGATAAAAGGAATTACAGCAAAATAATATTTGTACATGTAAAATGAACGAACCAAACGAGAGCAATTAATTACGCCATTAATTAACTTAATTAAAATATCCCTTTTTAGGGAGTTTAGAACTACAGGAAAAGGAAAATGTGTATAATCTATTTTGATGCTGACATTCTCTTCATCACTACATTTTCCATTATTTTAAATCTTATTTGCAATAGATTGTAGTATGACGTCATGTAGATTGAGACCTAAGAAAGTCATTAAATGCTTCAGTTAAGCGCAGTAATAATGGGATAGACAAGTAATACACATCACTTTATATTCATCGTTTAAGTGGTTTTTTTCATTATGAAGGTATGTGATTAATGTAAATTAGTATCATAGTTAAACACTACAGTTTCTTGACAAGTTTCTTGATTCTTAATAATAAAATTTCCTAATGCAATTACTATAGTAATAAGACTGTGAGGGATGATATTATAGAAATATGAGTAATATAGAGAGGATATCTTAGCAGGCAGAGATTAAAGATTGAAAACGGCCATGTGTACGATGCATTAATTCATAGTTCGTTCATTATAATGTAGTTTATAACCATACATTTACCCTGTGTGCATGCTAAATATGCATATTAATTGATTTACCAATCAGCAAAAGACGCACCGCTCAGAGCTTATTAGTGTTAAACAAGGAGATCATTTATTAGACATCAATTCAATTTAAAATTAATAAATATTTTCAAAGAGTCAATATATTTCTACTACTACTTCTACTACTACTACTACTACTACTACTACTACTACTACTACTTCTACTACTACTAATACTACCACTACCACCACCACTACTACTGTTACTACTACCACTATTACTACTACTGCTACTACTGCTACTGCTACTACAACGTTATAGGAGAGAAAGCAGATAACATGTTTCGTGAAAGATATCATTACAAATTGTAAATTTCTATTTTAAATAAAATGTATAAAGAAATATTAGTATACGTAGAAAACAATGTCAGTTTGTTTGCTCGCATAACTATGACAATTTAAAGAATGAAGGTATAGACATATATTGCCATTTGTCGGCCAGATTTTTATGGATGCCCTTGAAGCGCTATTAACTTGATTTTTCGTTATAAAACCGCATTATGTCGCACATGAATTTCACAACAAAAGGGTGGGTCTCTTACTCGACGTAAGCATACCAGTTGATTAAGAAGATTTTAGATTGGTCGTATAAAGCCAGTTGATTAAGAAGATTTTAGATTGGTCGTAAAAAGCCAGTTGATTAAGAAGATTTTAGATTGGTCGTATAAAGCCAGTTGATTAAGAAGATTTTAGATTGGTCGTATAAAGCCAGTTGATTAAGAAGATTTTAGATTGGTCGTATAAAGCCAGTTGATTAAGATTTTAGATTGGTCGTATAAAGCCAGTTGATTAAGAAGATTTTAGATTGGTCGTATAAAGCCAGTTGATTAAGAAGATTTTAGATTGGTCGTATAAAGCAAAACGTAATAAAAACAATGAATAGCTCACAAGACATCCATCACGGTGAAGACAGAGGATATATACCTATGTGAGTGTAGTAATAATCGAACGAAAGACTCTGTACTAAACATAAAAAATGTGGTTGTGCATTAAATACGTGATAGTGGGAGAAATATATTGTCTTATCTGAAAATATTTGAAGGTAGCCGATAATTTGAGGTCTATGCATTCGACTGCTGAAGCTTACAACTAGATACAAATAGTGGTACGGTTAGAAGCTAATGCTCAAGAACAGAACATTTTGTAATTTAGTAGTAAAGTAATCCATTAATATCGACATTGCATAACATTTGAGTGATTTGATGTGAGGGAAAGTTTAGTGTCGTTTGTCAAAATAACTAAATGATCATAAATAATGTCGATGAATGGAGAATCTATTTTTAGAACTGTTGTTAGCACCTCGAGAAGATTGTATTTTAAAGTGATTTCAGACGCGAGACCCGGTTTCATTTAAATGAACTGACATGACATGACGGTGAATTCCTACGCCACTGAGATTCATGGATTCTGATTAACAGGTCAATTGTACTTTATTATGACATCGTCTGCTATTCCGGATAGTGTCAGTTTCTGTTGTTTCGGACAACTGCTAAAGAGAATGTATTATGATGTGACACTACCAGACCAAGCTAACATTAGTGACATCTAGAGAAAAAAAATGAATGAATGTCAAGTAATTACATAAGTTGTATTAGAGTGTTGTGTATGGGATGTGCGCGGTTGTGTGTTTATGCAAATGTATGTTAATGAGTTTGTGTTGAATGAGTAGTACAAACCTAAGAGAGCAAGTCTCCAAATAGCAAATTTGATCGATACCTATTTATTTGCTAATGACTCCTATTATAATTATTGTTTTTCTATTTTGCATGAGATTGATATCCAATGTATAACCTCCTTAGGGATGAGATTGTATGCACGTACATTTTCAATAGACACGCATTGAAATTAGTGATGCAGCATGTCACGTGGGGGAAGTAACATCACAAAAAATGTCTTTCAAAGAAACATTTACGAAATAAAAAGCCTCCATGTTTCAATAAAGATTACGATCTCAACAATAACGATTATGTTGTCAACAATAATGATTACGATCTCAAAACAATAACAATTATGATCTCAACAATAATGATTATGATCTCAACAATAATGATTACGATCTCAAAACAATAACAATTATGATCTCAACAATAATGATTATGATCTCAACAATAATGATTATGATCTCAATATTTCATACTTTGTAGTAGTATGTGTAAAAACACGATCGGTTTACATAAGTAAATGTTGCCTTAATTAGCTGATTAAGTAAAAACACTGCCTTGTCAGTACATCTTACTGTTCAACTTTGGAAATATGTTGTTTAGATGTACTCACTCTGTGTAGTTAGTATTCTAAAGCATACTATCTTGTTCATTCTTCGATAGCTGCCAGCAGGCTTCCTTTTGATCGTACAGTGAATATATGATAAAAGTTATGTGATCAGCCAGACATTTATTTCGATATTTTATGTTTGACATTGTGCTAAATCCTCGAAATGACACTTTAAGTTCAGCGCGTGTCCGGTCTTGGAACAGACATATTGATTTTGAAAACGAAATAAAATGTCTTTGCCCAAACTCACAGCCCTATGAAGAACTCAAAGCGACCAGAATACTGTCAAAAAACCTGGGTTTAAAAGTTAAAAAGAAGCAGGTAAGAAGGTAGAATCGATATATATGTATTTATTTTACATGAAATGAGCAATATGCGTGATACACTATTATATTATTGAAATATCTCTAAATGTTTTATATATATTTTGTTTTAATGTGGAAATTGCTTTCATGTTTCTGTTGTATCTGTCTTCATACATTGCAACAAATACGTGTGTAGATATCATTTATACATCAACAGATTATTTGTGCAATTTATAATAATAAACTTAATATTATACTCGTGAACGGTTGAGCTTAATAAAAGTTATATTAAACATTCGACAATTTGGCAAAGCATTATTCAAATTTTCTAAATATTATTAAAAGTAGAACAAATGGTAAATTTGAATAATAAAATGTCTTCAATATTATCTTGAGGGTGGAATGTAAGAAAACCAGTTAATGATTGTTCTTGTTATTGAACATATAATAAGATTTTAGTTATGCAATCTAAGAACAGACTTTATTTTATTCAGATCAACGATTGTACGTGCATGTAGTAAATTTGAAAATATGTGTTCATGAATATATATTAGTACGGAATTACAGAGTATTTAATGGAATTAGGAATTTTCAAGTTTGCTAAATGCAAAAAAAAAAATTGATTGTTTCATTCCAAACTATTACTTAATGTGAGACATTATTTTTTGACAGTGCAAATTTCTTCGATTGGATACTTTCAAGATGCTAGCCGCCCTCTCATCTGCGGACGCAGACATATATTTAAACTCTACACTTTCAATAAACATATCTAATGGGGTGGAAATCAACAACACCAGAAATAGTTTAGTATATTCCATTGAAACATGGATTTGGTATATATGTCCTCCATGCATACTGATATTTGGGACTTTCGGAAATATTATGATTCTCATTGCTTACTGTGGTCTGAAGAATACTCCAATAAGCATGTTTATGAGAGCACTGGCGATTACTGACCTATTTTTCCTGTACATTTTTGTGTTCATACAATGGATTAATATTTTTGTTAATGTAAATTTCCTGACTCTCCATAATGTCACCTGCAAACTCTATAATATTATCGTTTATGCTTTGGGGGGGGGGGGTTTCAGCATGGCTTACTGCATCAATGACAGTCCAGAGAGCTGTGTCTGTCGTCTGGCCCCATCGAAGTGGACTCATGTGCACGCGGACAAAAACTTTATATTTGATCATTGGAATGTTCTGTTGCGTGTTAGTCCTTAATGCGCATGCTCTTTATGGCTTTGGATTGGTGAGTTCACCGGGCAATGGCTCTTACTCGTGTGATTCTGTAACGGATAAATACAACTCCTTTTTATCTCTAGCATGGCCTTGGGTTGACCTATTTTGTTCTTGTTTGCTTCCTTTTGTGTTGATCGTCATCAGTAACTGTGTGCTGGTGTGGAAGATGAGGACATCAATGAAAAGAATTTTTCTGGTGAGTGGTCAGTCTGTTTCTTGCGAACATCACCAGAAAACAAATGCCACAGTCACGAGAACATTGATTGCAATTTCCATAGTATTTTTTATTCTAACATTACCATGCAATGTAATGATAATTAGTAACAATTATTATTTCCTTACTCTCAATTACTACGAATTAAAAGAAGCATTAAGACTTACTTTCCGTGTAACACTTTTGCTCTGGTATTCAAACAGTGCTGTGAATTTCTACATTTACTATGTTTCTGGCACTGTTTTCAGAACTGAGGTTAAACGTCTCTTGTGTGGATGTAGTCATCAATCTCACAATACTCAAATTACTCAGAGTGCCACTAGTGTGCAAGTCCAAAATACACGTTTTTAAGTAAAAATTAATAACGATAGTTCACGGATAGGCTGTCTAAATGAATAGTAAATGCAATTATTGTAATGGCAACAACAGCAGAAGCAACGATCATGGAAGTCTAAGCCAATAATAGCGATATTATTGCTAATCATTCAGATTATTAATTAATAATAATATTATACTATGGTAAATCATGTTACAAATTCTTGTTGCTAGAAAATTCAAATAACATTGGTATTTAATGTACGCCTCTTTAAGACATAATTATTGCTTAATTTATTAATATAGTTTAAAGTTTTATACTTTTTAACCGTATTCAAACATCAGTTTTTTTTGGAATACATATACTTTAAGACCGCATCTCTCGAACACAAAGTTTTTATTTTTAAAGTCGTGTATTTTTTAAGGAAATGAACTTGCTGACGATATTAGTTATTGACAGCAGTGTTTGCCAAACTTCTCATATTTTTTCCCTTAATTGGGTTAAAGTTACTTCCGTCACCTACATTTTCTCTAGAGGATCGATTCATGTTACAGGTTACCGGAACTTTGTATGTCTAACGGGACAGTATACATTTGAGAACGGTTTTCTTTAAGAATATAATTTTAAACATGCAAAACTAGGTTGCAAACGTAATACCATTATTAACGACTTGAATTTTAATTTACTCTTTCATGTGCTTCGCTTGTAGATAGTATTGTAAACTGTATATATTGTATTCCTCTTTGAGAAAACACGTATGGTTGCTTGTAATTTCAGAGCATTTGAACGTTGTCATTAGTGCCTTCCGATACAATGTCAATAACTGGGTCATATATTTCTAATTATAGAAATTGTTATTATAATAACAATTATTATAATTATAATTATAAAATAATTATAATTAAGATTGTAAAGTATTTTAACACTCATTTTGAATTTTCAGAATGTCAATGTATTTATAATATTTAGTATTTATTCATAACTCATTATATTTCGAATTTTTATTTTCTTCAATCAAATAGGTATTCCTAACTTTGGCCGACATTATTGACAGTGCTGTAAATAATTTACGCCTCATTCTGAGTTTGTTAAGTCTTGCATACGAAAATATTTCATGTTTTATTTCTTCTTTTTATGTGCATAATATCTACGATGGCAAATGTACGATATTAGAGTGTGCAGTGTGTGTCATTTTTCAGAGTTGTCGTTATTTTAAGGATAAATGGTATCTTGTTTTCATGGATTATAGATTCCATAACCACGTTATAATTTAAAACAATTTGTAGAGCAATTGTACTTTTTGTAAAACAGTTTCCCATTCGGGAATTTATTATTATTTTTTTCAATTACCTGTTTTATTGTTCATTATTTGCATTCCTACTGTAAAAATGTGAAAACAGGTTTGCTATTATATAAAGCAATATTTATTTACTTTAAATGAGCGTGCCTTAAAACGTCACAAATGATGTTACCCATATACTGCAAATGGAAATTGTGTAATCTGCATTACGTCATAATGAATACTCAAATGTGTTCGCAGATAAATGTAGTAATAAAGGGAATCTCTGGTTTGAGTGTATTCTATATAAATACGTGCAGAGGTACGTATGTGTGCGTGCTTGCGTGTGTGTATCAAAGTTCGTGTGCAATGACATTTTCTTCTAATATTTCTTTCATTTCTTTTATTATCAACATAGATAATTAGAAGAAGGACACGGGATATTTCTGATTTAAACATCAATGTACGCTAGTGAATTATTTGTATGTTTTGTTTGATTTTCCTTAGCACGTCACTCTACATATTTATCATGTTAAATTGCACGTCACTCTATATCTTTACCATGTTGAATTGCACGTCACTCTATATCTTGTTATATTACCGTGTTAAATTGCACACCACTCTATATCTTGTTATATTACCATGTTAAATTGCACGTCACTCTATATCTTGTTATATTACCATGTTAAATTGCACACCACTCTATATCTTGTTATATTACCATGTTAAATTGCACACCACTCTATATCTTGTTATATTACCATGTTAAATTGCAGAAAACTCTATATCTTGTTATATTACCATGTTAAATTGCACACCACTCTATATCTTGTTATATTACCATGTTAAATTGCAGAAAACACTATATCTTGTTATATTACCATGTTAAATTGCACGTCATTCTATATCTTGTTATATTGTAAAATTGCATGTCACTCTATATCTTGTTATATTACCATGTTAAATTGCACGTCATTCTATATCTTGTTATATTGTAAAATTGCATGTCACTATATATCTTGTTATATTACCATGTTAAATTGTAAGCAGAGAAATCAGTGGTAAGAGCACTACGTTGTTCTATGTGTGTGTACTAATGGGTAATTGAGTATGTTCATGCTTGTAATAAGTTTGAAATTTGGATTAAGGTAAAGTTCAGAGAGATAAGAGTGAGAGTGTGATTAAAGTTAAGTAGAGAGAGACAATAGTGAGGTAATGAACAAATAATAGAGACAAGGTTTGTAGAGAGATGAAGGAAAAGTAGAGAGAGACTAGGGTGACGTAGAGATGAAGGAAAAGTAGAGAGAGACTAGGATGAAGTAGAGATGAAGGAAAAGTAGAGAGAGACTAGGGTGAAATAGAGATGAAGGAAAAGTAGAGAGAGAGACTTGGGTGAAGTATAGATGAAAGAAAAGTAGCGAGAGACTTGGGTGAAGTAGGAATGAAGGAAAAGTAGAGAGAAACTAGGGTTAAATTGAGATGAAAGAAAGTAGAGAGAGACTCGGTTGGAATAGAGATGAAGGAAAAGTCGAGAGAGACTAGGGTGAAATAGAGATGAAAGAAAAGTAGAGACAAGTGTGGTCTTAAGCGACAAACGGTACATCGTGTCTAACACTAGTCGGTTATGGAATGGAACAATAAGGTACATCGGGCCTTCTACGAGTCGGGTATGGGGGGGAACATTTAAGTAGAATATTATAAAAATTATTATACGGCAACACTTAATTTTAATACATCACAGACAATTGGTGATTGCATAAATGTTTATTTTGAGCAGAAAGACATTTTCAAAACATAGTGGTATTAGAATAAATGAAAGAAAGAAAATAAAATGAGTACTATTTATCTTTAGGATTGACTTTCTTAAGCACCTCTAAAATTTAAAATAATCATTTTGAAGCCGATATATCCGTTAGTTTGTGAAATGTCTTGAACAATGAACGCAGTAAACTGAAATTAAATCGTGCTATATTTCAAATGAATTAAGAACAATGAAAGCAGTAAACTGAAATTAAATCGTGCTATATTTCAAATGAATTAAGAAGGAAGGATACGACAAGTATGTACATTTTCAAATTTAGCTGAAGTGCTTTTAATCTGTAAACTTTTGATATTAGAAAAATATCAAATGTATTAGGAGAAAGGGCAGATAAATCAGTCGCTCTTTGACAGACGCTGCATTCGGTATTGGATGGCAGAAATATGTGCCAACGTAGTCTGAGCTTTTTTTGCAATAAAAGGCTTGACAGCAGCGGTATACGAAAGGACGACAGGGACGTTTCTCACCGCTGCACGGTATCCCATATTCGATCTCCCGGACTGACCGAAGCATTCTATTAATAGAACATAGTCAACAAATTCAATTTACTTCCTTAAACCTCTGTACAGATTTATTTCTATTTATATCTTTACGACTAGAACGATCTCGCAGGAATTTCATGCTCCACTGCACTTTCCTAAATCCGTTCATGGAAGTGATGGGAAGGTTGGGATAGATTCATACTTCACGCACGAAAACATGTATATAGAGTGGAGTAGGTGTACATTCTTACTTCACGCACGAAAACATGTAAATAGAGTGGAGTAGGTGTACATTCTTACTTCACGCACGAAAACATGTAAATAGAGTGGAGTACGTGTACATTCTTACTTCACGCACGAAAACATGTATGAGCAAGTACACACGCTCATCTTAAACTGCACTGCAACTCACTCATTGAAAGGTTTAAAGTTCGAGAAATCTGTAGGAATTCCTCATACAGAAGACAATCAGACTAACTAAATTTTTTACAATACCACTAACAGTTAATAAAGACAATTAAAAATAGGAACACACAAGACAACTGAACTCACCACACTTTTACAATACTACTAACAGTTATGTAAGACAATCATAATTAAGAACACTGTTACCATCACGCCTGAAGGGGCAGGGGTTGTGAACAAAGACAGTGAACAGTACGGAAACGTTGTTGTAGCGTACCGTCTCTGCTGTCACAACTTTATTCAGTCCATTACTGGCTTGTAGGATCTGTTTGTTGTTCGTCAACAGTATCCATCATGCACTAATGGTGTTTGTCTGGCTCTTTTATTATGCGTGCAAGTGTTGCGTATGCCGACGTGTTTGTATGCAAGATTGTATGTGGTGTGGAGAATGTCAGCAATATAGTACAGTACAATACAGAAACATCACTCTAACTTTTCAAAACAATAATAGAAGAGTTACTATTCTTATACTGTTGTCATCACCTGTCCCCATCCTCAACCGAGATACATCCTTGCTTGAATTAAAACAAAATCATTTTTTTCTAATTGCTGCTCTAAGTCCTAAACTAAATTTTTAAATCTGATTTTCGAAACATCATGAAGAGGTTTTTTTAAGCCAGCTGTGTAAATGCCATGCTGCCCCCCCCCCCCCCGTCCCCCAGTGGGTAAAAATTAAAGTGTTGTTCCATTGGCTTGGAAATATTGTGTATCACTGAACACAAACAAGCCCACTAATGAATTGTCCTGGTATCAGCAGGTGAAACAAAACACTAAATGAAAGTACAAACAACCCCACTATTTAACTGTCCTAGTATCAGCAGGTGAAACTAAACATTAAATAAATGTTAGTGTTACATGTCTGGTTTTCATTTAACGACCCTCTCCTACTTTAGATTCTAGTTATCAATATTAGTTTATTAGATAATTCCTAATGTTAGCGACAGCCGGACTTGCTTAACTTATCCTCCAAAACTCAACACCACCACAAACAACCTAAACTCGGACCTTACAATGCCAAAACTCAACTCCACCACAGACAACCTAAACTCTGACCTTAGTATGCCAAACCTCAACACCACAACAAACCTGAACTCTGACCTTACAAATGCTAAAACTCAGCACCACCACAAACAACCTAAACTCGGACCTTACAATGCCAAAACTCAACTCCACCACAGACAACCTAAACTCTGACCTTAGTATGCCAAAACTCAACACCACCACAAACCTGAACTCTGACCTTAGCAATGCCAAAACGATACCACTCACCAAATAGTCCTCCCTATTGAATGATTTGTTATGAGCAAGTATGAGACAATTAGTCAGAAAAGTTAATTATCCAGTTGGAACTGGTTTGCAATGCATCAGCAAGTCTAGCATATTCTCCACCTCAGTTGTGTACTCCAACATTGACACTTAAATATGCCAGCAAACAATGGCAACAAATATATAATTATTAATTTTAGGCATATGGTTAGGCAAATTTACTCCGCCACAATTAGTTATGATAAAACTTATTTACAGCTAAGAGTGTAAAACATCTACCAGATAGAGTAATCACTTGGTGCCTAGAGATTAGTAACGGTCCCTGAATGACATGCACTTATGAAGTATGTACTTTTCAACCTAACTTGTAAACAATTTGCAGTTTTATTTCATATTGCATTTATTCTATTTTCATTCCTTCATTATTAAACACTTTACGTTTATCTGTTCCTAAAACTGAGAGTATATTCCGGCATTTATAACGTGCAAATTTGATTGAGGCATTCGTTGTACAGATATGCAGTGGATGATTGTTAAAACTGGTAGACATCAGTCCTGCAGACAAAGTTGTGTGCAGTTGTTGATTGTTGCAGAAACGGCGATTGAAATGTTACGAATCTTCGTCCGACAGTTTAAAATTATTTTCTAGATGAGAGACAATTATAACCTCTCAATGCTGAATACAACTGGTGTCTAGATGAGTGGTGTTGGAGCAGGAGTTTATTCATGTTACTTAGAAATTCACATAATATCTAGATGAGTAATGTTGGGTTAGTGGTGGATTAGTTTTACTTAGACAATCACATAGTATCTCGATAGCGGTGATTCGTTTTACTTAGACATTCACATAGTATCTCGATAGCGGTGATTCGTTTTACTTAGACATTCACATAGTATCTAGATAAGCAGTATTGGGGCAGGGTGGATTCGTATTACTTACACCAGAGGTGTCCAAAGTCCGGCCCGCGGGCTAATTGCAGCCAGTGTTCAAATTTCCATCGGCCCGCAGACGCCTCATAAAAATTAAATCAGACATGGGGAAATTTACTTTTTCACAAAAATTCATGAATGTTCGACCCCAAAACCTTTTCACAACACAAAAATATGGCCCTCTTCTGACCCAACCTCACCAAATCTGGCCTTCTTCAGACCCATCCTCACCAAATCTGGCCTTCTTTGCAAAAGGTTTGGACACCCCTGACTTCGACATTCACATAGTATCTAGATAGCAGTGATTCTTATTACATATACATTCACATAGTATCTAGATAACAGTGATTCGTATTACATCGACATTCACATAGTATCCAGATAACAGTGATTCGTATTAAATCGACATTCACATAGTATCTAGATAGCAGTGATTCGTATTACATCGACATTTATATAGTATCTAGATAAGATGTGTTTGGGTGTTAGACATCCACATAGTACCTAGATGAGTGGTATAGAAAATGAGTGGTATAGAAACACATGTGAGTTTGAATTACTATATTCCATGTACTGTTAAGAGCAAAGCACGTGAAAGTAGCAAACGAGTACTCATTCAAATTATCACGAAGCAATAGCCCTATATATTTACACTGATATTTGCCCTATTATTTACACTGATATTTGCCTTATTATGTACACTGATATCTGCCCTATTATTTACAATGATATTTGAACTATTATATACACTATTTGCCCTATTATTTACACTATTTGCCCTATTATTTACACTATTTGCCCTATTGTTTAGATTAATATTTGCCCTGTTATTTACACTAATATTTGCCCTATTATGTACACTAATATTTGCCCTATTATTTACAGTTATATTGAAACATGCATCACACCTTTCACGAGAGTAAATTCAATTACAACTGGAAAATAAATAAAATAAAGTGTAAATGATACAGTACACTAACATAACATAAAAACATTCCGTTAAATTAGCAAATATCAAGATTTTTAATCTTAGAAAATTATAACTGAAATGTCTCTTTTAAAATAGAGAAATGGTAATGAAAAATAAAATTTTTTTTCTCTCTCAATTCAATTCAATTCAAAATGTAGTCATTCAAATGAACATTAATTAAATTAAAGAGTTAAAAAAAGAAAACAAAAGAATATATAAGAAGTAATAAAAACACGTATCAAAATTTAAACTAAAACTATATATTATTAAAGTTTAAAGATGTACAAAAACAAAATACCCATATAATTTGCTTTTGTAGTCAGATCCTGTTAAGTTAGATCCTGTTCATATTAAAAAAATAATTTAAATTGGCTGATATTAAAAAATTAAATAGTATGATCTATCTATCTATGTATCTATATATCTTTCTATGTATCTATCTATCTATATATTTATTCATCTTTCTATCTATCTCAATCTATATCGCTCGCTCTATCTCTCTCTCTCTCTCTCTCTCTCTATCTATCTATCTATCTATCTATCTATCTATCTGTATATCTGTCTGTCTGTCAGTCTGTTTATCTATCTATCTAGTTATTTTTGTGTCTGTCTGTCTGTTAGATATGTGAATTGATAGGAAATATATTGTGGTTCAAATATTAATCAGACACTCAAGTCCACACACACACGCATTCACGCACGCACGCACGCACGCACACACACACACACACACACACACACACGCATATATATATACACTTATGTACAGACAGAGAATAGACAAACTTTTATATTTGATGAGAAAGATACAGAGATATAGAAATATAAATGTAGATAATCTGCAAATGAATGATAATCTTAGGTAGAAAAGAAATTAATTTTATAATACAGAAAATCATTTCTTCAAATCCACATTTTAAAATAAATTATACATTTACCAGTGTAGAATAAGTGTGCTTTACAAATTGTGATTATATTTTTTTGGTGAAACGTTTAATATGACTTCTGATTGTATTCTGCTTCTATAAAACATTATTAATTGTCAATATTATTCTGAAAGTTATGAAGCAAACATTTGTTTTAGGAAATTCACCTTTCGAATCTAATGGCAGCAATAGAAGTAACATTACCAACGCCCACATGTTTCTCGTCAGCTGATGATTTCTAAAACGAGAAATTGACAAACACAATTGAACAAATGAGAAATTTATTACAAATGTACATGTAAATATATCTAATGTAAAACCTAATATTGGTTACTAAATAACTTGTGATAAAAAGTATTCAAATAATTTCCTTTAATGAACATGTTAAGCTATACTAATGTAAAACCTAATATTGGTTACTAAATAACCTGTGATAAAAAGTATTCAAATAATTTCCTTTAATGAACATGTTAAGCTATACTAATATAAAACCTATTATGATGCTAGGAAGTCACAAAGGATTAACAACAGTGTAAATGACCATTTAGTTTTTCATGCTTCTTCATGAGCTAAGTCCAATGGAAATGATGATTTCTGATTTAGAAGCTAGGATGTAGCTGCCCTAGCACAACTGAGTGACTGACTGACAGACATGGGTGGCATCTGATTAATGAAATGAGTACTGGTCAGAAAGTTAAGTAAACAGTTGTCAATATTGAATGTGGTGGCTAGGAGGTTAAACAAAAATATTCTGGTTAGCTGACACAAAGTTAATAAATATCAAGTCAAACCATTTTGCAGTACTTGTGATTGATATTCAAAGTCCAATTCTAAGGCAAACCAAATAATCCAACAGTATTGTTGTTGGATCAATAATGAAAAAGTGAATTTATAATAATTTATATGTTAAATTATTGTTTCATCTATAGATTTTTATATACTGTATAGTTTTGATTGATTCATTGATATGTATATGATAGACTGATTATGTTTTAGTAAATGTGTTTCATAACACTAGGTATCGAATGAAGTGGGTATGAGGGCTAGCAAATGTGCTGAAGATAACTAAGTTGAGTGACTGAAGAGAGATCAAGTGTATAGGAAATTTTACACTGAATTAAATTTAAAAATTACAATTGAATATTTTCCGGGCATGCATTTCTTTTTTCTTTTTTGTTGTCTTCTTCATCTCTATGTTGGAATCTTCAATGTTGTTTTCATCTTGAGAAATGTCTGTGATCAAAGCATGAAGTCGTTTCATCTGGCAAATATCTACCACGGAAATCTCAATGGTAGTGAGAGAGTGGGGATGTCTACTATCGTCTCTAGTGCCAGGTGGATCCTTGATTACTCAGCAGACAGCAGACAGGAATGAAACCAACCCTGGTAACTTATTGTCTGTTTTGAACTATCCACACGTGTTTTCTACATCATGACATGTGGTGGCCCAACAGAACAGTTCATGAACTCAGTCATGTATCTCTTATCTTTCTGTTTTCAAGCTCTATGAAGAAAACTATAAAATGTAATCAGAGATTGCTCCCTTAAAGTAGTCATCGTTAATGCTGATTGTGTATGAGAAAAACATCAACATTTACTTAGAATATACAACACTGTTTCAAAACGTTTTTGCATCTATTTATAATACGGTTATTTTTTATAACAAATCTTTAATTTTGTTAATATAGAGATCATTACAGCAGCGGTCAGCCAGGCAAGTATTTATTATGTGATACATATGTTACCAGAGAGTTGTGGTAAACATTTATTACGTCATACATATATAACTAGAGAACTGTGGTAAGCATTTATTATGTCATACATATGTAACTAGAGAACTGTGGTAAGCATTTATTACGTCATACATATATAACTGGAGAAGTGTGGTAAGGCAGTAATCAGATTTGGGTTAGTCACGTAGATGTGGGCAGACAATGAGATCAGTCAGATAACCTCTGGGCAGATTTTCATTAGTCAGATAAACGTAGTCATACAGTGATCAATCTGAACCTCATGTTCACGAGGGGATTAGTCAATTAGCTCTGAATAGACAGTGATCAATCAGTCTATTGTGGTTAGATAACTGTAATTATACATTTGTAGCCAGGCAATGATTAACCAGATATTGTGGATCAAGAGCGATCAGTCAGATAACTGTAATCATACAGTTAACAGTAATTATACATTTTTGTCCAGCCAATGATCAATCACACTATTGTGGTTTGATATCGATCAGTCAGGTAACTAAAATAATATATTTGTAGTCAGACAGTGATCGGACAAACAGATGTGGTCCAGTAATAATCAGTCAGAGTGTGATCAGATTTTGAGCAGTCAGACAGTGGTCAATCATATATCAATGGCCAGTCATCTGCAATCAGATGCTTATGGTCACTCAGTGTTTGCTCAGACAAATTGGTCAGGCAGTGATCAGGCAGTGATCAGGCAAACAACGGAGGTCATACTGCAATAAACTATTTATGGTCGGCAACACACAGTCAAAAACCTTTGTCAGACAGTGATTAGGAATACAGATGTAATTAGACAACTATGGTAAGACAGTAATCAGTCAGACAACCGTTTTCAGAGAGCTATCAGTGAGATAGGTGTGAACAGACAGTGATTAGTTAGACAACTGTAATCATACTTTTCAAGCAAGAGGTTATAATTAATACATCTACCAATTAGACACGTGCTGTCAGAACGTGATTAGTCAGACCACTCTTATCATACATAGTATTTAGTCTGAAAACTGTTATCATACATTTGCATCCAGAAGTTATAATTAATACAGATACCAATTAGACACATGTCAGAGCCTAATTAGTCAGAAAACTGTGGTAAGATTTTGCAGCCAGAAATTATAATTAATGTCAAATAGGGACAAGTCATAATTATATTGTCTAGTTTTGACTAGTCTCATTGATGTGGTCAAATAGTGGTCAGTCATAAATCTAAAGTCAAGCTTTGACCAATCTGATTGATGTGGTCAAATAGTGGTAAGTCATAAGTCTATAGACAACCATTGACCACTCCGATTGATGTGGTCAAATAGTGGTCAGTCATAAATCTAAAGTCAAGCTTTGACCAGTCCGATTGATGTGGTCAAATAGTGGTATGTCATAAATCTATAGTAAAGATTTGACCAGTCCGGGATTGATGTGGTCAAATATTGGCCAGTCATAATTGTATAGTCAAGCATTGACCAGTTCAATTGGCATGGTCCATGAGTGGACAGTCATAAATCAAAAGTCAAGCTTTGACCAGTCCGAGTGACGTGGTCAAATAGTGGTCATTCATAAATCTAAAGTCAATCTTTGACCAGTCCGATTGATGTGGTTATATAGTGGTCAGATAAATGATTAGTAAAACTTTGACCAATCCGATTGATGTGGTGAAATAGTGGTCAGTCATAAATCTAAAGTCAAGCTTTGACCAATACGATTGATGTGGTCAAATAGGGCTAGTCATAATTGAATTGACCAGTCTTATTGATGTGGTCAAAAAGTGGTCAGTCTGTCACAGTCTGATAAAAATGTCCGACTTGGTGACCCACTTGTCTTGTTTACTTCAAATTTGAATTTTGAAACCCTTGGCTCCTTTGTTCAAAGCTCCCTTTTTCGAGACGCTTCTAGAACAGGTCAAGATGTTATGTAACTTTAGGACCATTGTCCAGTTCTCAAATCAACTACATGCTTCGCGAACAGTCACGTGATACGCATTATGCTTTTCTATAAATATGACCACGCGCTTCCGCTCCCTCACTTCGAGACACATTAGCCATTTCCATCAGCTAACTCGGGTCATGAAGGCAGCCGACAAGCCGTTGAGAATCAAGATACCCTTCGACTTCTCATAAAAAGGTCGGCTCGTGCCTTACCCATGCCTTACTCGTGCCTTATCCATGCCTTACCTTGCTTTGGCTTACTGGTACAAGCTGGTTGAGTTCTACGAGAGAATTCTGTTCTGAGGGTCCATGCCACTAAAATTCAAGTTCCCTAGCTACATAAAGGAGGAGCACCTTTTCTTATGCACCACGTGCGTCGCTAGAGGGGGACTGTGAGAATAGACTGGCATGACTGAGTAATGAGACCAGGCTGATACAGGCAATCCAGCTAAGTACAACTCAGTGTACAAATCTCTAAAGGACAAATTGATGGCAGTTCATTAGTTGACTGAATAAGCATGTACGCGCAGAGAATAGAGAAATAGACTATTCGCGATCGTATTTTGATTATTGTTAACTTGTTAAAACCTTATTAAATCTTATTTTCTTTGTTAATACCTCTTAGTAGTTAATTTATATGCATGATAGACCAATAGATATTTTCTTAGATTGAATGGGGGCGGATGAGCAGGATGTTGATAACGAATGCATATTAATTTAGAGGGATTTAACGGTTTTCAATCTAGCTAAAAGTTCGCAATTTATTAGTTTGTAAATTTGTCGTCTGACTACAAGACACACTTTTAATTAGTCAAATAGTAAATTGAGCAACCAGTCTGCAAAGGATATGAGAGAAAGAGTTAATTATATTTAAAGTCTTTTAATTATTCTAAGCAGGGTCTTTAAATAAATACTGGAAACGTAACACAGTCATATATCTAAAGTCAAGCTTTGACCAGTCCGATTGATGTGGTTATAGAGTGGTCAGATAAATGATTAGTCAAACTTTGACCAATCCGATTCATGTGTTCAAATAGTGGTCAGTCATAAATCTATAGTCAAGCGTTGACCAGTACGATTGATGTGGTCAAATAGGGGCTAGTCATAATTATATAGTCATGAATTGACCAGTCTTATTGATGAGGTCAAATAGTGGTCAGTCATAAATCGAAAGTCAAACTTTGACCAGTCCGATTGATATGGTCAAATAGTGGTAAGTCATTAATCTATAGACAACCATTGACCATTCAGATTGATGTGGTCAAATAGTGGTCAGTCATAAATCTATAGTCAATATTTGATCAGTCGGATTGATATGTTCAAATAGAGGTCAGATAAATGTATTGTTAAACTTTGACCAGTCCGATTGATGTGGTCATTTAATGGTCAGTCCTAAATGTATAGTCAAGATTTGGCCAATCCGGGATTGATGTGGTCAAATAGTGGTCAGTCATTAATCTATAGTCAAGATCTGATCAGTTTGATATATGTGGTCAAATAGGAGCCAGTCATTTTTTTACCAATCCGATTGATGTGGTCAAATAGAGCTCAGTGATAAATGTATAGTCAAGCTTTGACCAGTCCGATTGATGTGGTCAAATAGTGGTCAGTCATATATCTAAAGTCAAGCTTTGACTAGTCTAATTGATGTGGTGAAATAGAGGTCAGTATGGCTGTCATTATTTTTTTCTAAAAAAGCTGCCCGGTACCCGTTCGAAAATTAGCATAATCTCCATCGCAACTCTACACACAGCTACTTAACCATTAGGCATGCGCTCTATTTCACACAGTATCCAATGATGTGCATCTAGTGATTTACTATTAGTTATGATCTTTATAAGTACAACACAAACTTTTATTTATAATATGATCAATCATTACATAAACAAGTAACCTTTGCCTGCAGAATTTCACACAGTGTTCAGTCTACCTAAACATGAAAAAAATAACTGTTGCTCAAACAAACGATGTATCACCATAGCAATGTAATAAAAAAATGTACACATTTATCTAACTTCTCCTCTCCGCTGATGAAAACATTCAGTCGTTAGATCTAACAACAAAGCTTGCTCTAAGTTGACACTGTTCGTAGATCCTACCCCCCCCCCACACACACACCTTACCTTTCTTACCTCCACCCTTCCTTACTCCCTCTATTCCAAAGATTTACCTTACAGTCGGCGGTTTTCCACTCCTGTACTATGGTCACGTGATTTACCTTACAGTCGGCGGTTTTCCACTCATATACTTTGGTCACGTGATTTACCTTACGGTCGGCGGATCTCCACTCCTGTTTTCGACGCACTGCGATAAATAAATGCAGGTGAAACTCAACTGTGTGAAAGACTACTAGGGTCACGTGATTTACCTTTTAAAAAAAAACGGTGTCTCGGTGCCTTGCGGTCCCGGGAATTGTTCCACACACAGAGCTCCTTCAGTTTCCGACCGTCTGCTAGTGTAGCACTGATTTAACGTCTTCGAGAAATTGCCATACGTAGAGTTAAACTGTAATCTAATCGTCGATCCAATGACGTAGAGTTTCCCTGATTCGTTAGTTGTTTCTTGCTTTCTTGAATTTTCATTGGATTTTTTTTTATATTTTGTTTTTAGCAATGATACACTTGCGTAGAAACAATTTTTTGACTGTCACTCGTTTGCAGTTGTTTTTATTTACCACATATTTATTTAAACTAGTTTTATGTTATAATCAAAATAATATGAATGTATTTACTAGAGCGTTCTTTCCTTACTAATGTTAAATCCTGTCTCTTGTAACGCGTTTATATATGGAAAACCATTTACAAGACCCACAGAGAATAATGCAAGAACTGGCGAAAATTAAAAAGACTAAAGGTGTCTAACACATCAATTTCTGACCACAGTTGTATGATTGATCGATAATTATCTCTTTACAATGTTTACAGCTGATGACGCATTGTCCATTATTTCATTGGATGATCTATGAGCTTCCATAAACCTTATATAAATGCTTATTTCAGATTTATTTCTATTGTAAATGTGCTAATTAAAGCTTTGATTGGCAATTAAACAAATTAATTATTACTGTATTAAGTGACAGTTTAAGTTTATACTAGATATCAATGTAGATCCCAGTAAAACAGGTTACATGTAAAACATAATCCACACAAAATTAATTCCAAAATAAATATAAATATTATACAAATTCCACAGAATTCTACATGATTTTAGGAAATTCATCACAGCAAAACAGGTTACATGTACAACATAATCCGCACAAAATGAATTCCAAAATAAATATAAATATTATAGAAATTCCACAGAATGTTACATGATTTTAGGAAATTCATCACAGTAAAGAACTCCACAATATATTTAATCCACAAGTATTTCATCCACACACAGGTAGTAAACATATTTAATCCACAAGTATTTCATCCACACACAGGTAGTAAACATATTTAATCCACAAATATTTCATCCACACACAGGTAGTAAACATATTTAATCTACAAGTATTTCATCCACACACAGGAAATAAAAATATTTAATCCACCAGTTGTAGAGCACTTGAAGTAATATTGTCTCCATAAACTCCGCACAGTGGTGAAAAACAAATGTCGTCTCCCTAAAGACGGGTTTACAGTGGTGAAAAACAAATGTCGTCTCCCTAAGGTCGGGTTTACAGTTGTGAAAAACAAATGCCGTCTCCCTAAAGACGGGTTTACATTGGTGAAAAACAAATGCCGTCTTCCTAAAGTCGGGTTTACAGTTGTGAAAAACAAATGCCGTCTCCCTAAAGACGGGTTTACAGTGGTGAAAAACAAATTCCGTCTACCTAAAGTCGGGTTTACAGTGGTGAAAAACAAATGACGTCTCCCTAAAGTCGGGTTTACAGTTCGTCTGATTATATTATTCATTGGTGTGGAAAGAAAATGGCATCGTAGTGTTTAATTTTCTTTGTTAAAGAAAGAGGCAATAAATATTTAGATACATTTACATAAGTGACAGAACACCCACTCTGTTGTGATTATTTTTATTGTTAATTAATAATGCTAAACTAAATGTAAATTTACACGAGTGACAGAACACCCACTCTGTTGTGATTATTTTTATTGTTAATTAATAATTCAAAACTAAATGTAAATGGCTAGAAATATTAATTAATAAATCCCCGATAAGATACCAACTAATCTTCCACTTGTGGGATAACCTGGCGTTGCTGAACTCTATTTTTATCTCACTTATATAGAGACATGCATTCTACTGGCACCTAAAGTGGAACTTCTTACTGAAGGAATAATGCGATCCGTCTTTAGAGTATATTAAGGAGCCCCTACCCACTCACCTTTACTCCAGACATAATTTAAATAAAATGTCTTTAGAGTATATGAACGAGCCCCTACCCACCCTCTAATTTAAATAATATGTGTAAGAAGAGCAATTAATACACCAGCAAAAAAATAAAAATCTTAAATCAACAATCGAAACATACAAACGAATACACTTGAAAACGACAGATACTTAAACTATCTTCTAACACTATTTTTTTTAAGTTATGTCCACCACTTCTTCAATCTCTATTCTGACAGTAAAATAATCAAATAAATAGTCGCTAATATATCGATAGAGTCTTCTTGTTCAGTCTATATCCTAACAGTAAAATAATCAAAATCCAAAATAGATCAATAGAGTCTACTTCTCTAAAATAAACAAATAAATAGTCCCTAATAGTTTCTAACGGTCTTATATAACTACAAACGGTTATCTAGATAAGAATGGCGCCAGTAAATATATATTTACTGGATTGTGTGTACATGGCTAAACAGACGGACAAACATAGAACACAACAAATGATTAACACGTAAACAAACAACCGTGAATGAAGAAAAAAGAAACTGGCGACGTTGTAAATGACGTTATAATACAAAGACGACATAAAGTAAACGTCATTACGTCACTGGCATAACGTCTCTAAGGTAACTGCCAGTCGTTGTCAGGAAGGTGATGGAGGCAAGAGCAATAAAGATTTCTAAACAAGTCCTTCGGTGATAATGATAATGACAAATTATAAACTACATTAAGTAATAAACAACGTGTAGTGTGTCATTGTACTGTACAGTGTGTTATCAACCTGTACTGTAATTTGTACGTCTACAACTGTATCATCGCCAGTGTCGTCTTCGTTATTCTCAATTTCTCTTTGTGTTATTTTATCTTCTTATTCGTAAAAGTGAACAAAGAAATGTCCTGTTGTCATGACGATGTGCGGAGATTATTGAAGTTTTGACAAGTGCAATATGTAGTAACAACGACACACACATGTTGGAATTTTGATAAATAAATAAATCCCACTAAATCTATTTATCTCCCTTGTTTAGAACTTGCTGGACCACAAACGCACATACGTCCTTTGCACAGGCTTTTTTATATTCAGGATTTAGTCAGAATCAGTTAATAGATCTCAAACCTCATTGAACCTAATTATTCTGAACGTTTTGTTTAGTAAACAAACAGCTAATTATCTTATCGCTACCAACATCAGCTCAATATTAATCTTACTCACCCATCAAGTAACATTAATATTCTACCTTCCTTGCCGAACATATCAAAACATCCAAGCTAGTAACTGACATTAAAGTGCAGGCTTGGTTTCTTGTGCCGTGAAAATATTCTCTTGAGTTCGTTTCTGAATTTAGTACCAGTCAGACAGTAAACGTAAAAGTTCACGGCGCTATTAGTGTACCACAGAATAAACATCAGAAAGTGCGTGATTACGTTGACGTCATGGACCTCTCTCTGAGTGCTGTACCGCTCCACGAAGACGTTGAAGCGCACGATCTGGTAGATGCAGACAGGAAGTGTGAGGACGAAGAACACTGCGGACACTGCAATGAGAGTGACGGTTAGTGACAGCACTCTTCTCATGCGGAGTGCATTTTGGCCGAGCCCAATTGAACGATTTCAAGTCAAACCCATACAGCATGTGTGAGTACATACAAACACGTCATTTTCTTCTTCCGGTTAAAGAGATTTAAGAATTCGCTCTTTATCGCTGCTAAAGGGACACAACTGATCCACTGATATCAGCATTCAACACTTCACCCGACTAGAAGGTATCAAGTTACCAACTGAAACCTAGAGAAAATGAAGGAAGTAATGGAGGACAAAAAAAAAAAAAAAAAGAAAATGAAAGTATGACGCTCCTGAAACATAAGAATGGAACACGGATATAAAAACGAATTAAAAAAAATATATTACGATTTTCTCTTTCTCTCTTTCCTCAAAAACTCACTTAACATTTGCACTCATTCACACAAAAATACATGGTTACTTAATGCACAATTTAGAATGAAAACTGAATTCTTACATCAAAATATTCCTCTCATTTATCGTTCGGATAACTTAATAAAAAGTTATACGCTTTTGTAGCGCTTTTTTATAAAGCAGAAAAAATCAATCTATTAATTAAACACTTTTACTTTGCTGCTAATTATTTAGAAATTCCTTGGAGAATTATGAATTAACTCCTGATAGATAAAAGAAAAAAAATAATTTAACGAGAAAGAATTATTAGCTGATACAGTGGGGTGATGGAAAAAGATAAATGAATAAATATTTATCCAGAGATATTATAATCCTTTACTAGCGATTTACTCAAGCTGTTATCATGAATCAAGAAATCTTAGAAAAACGAGGAAATACACAGTGCGGGATGGGTAGCGCTCCGTAATTGTCAAAGAGAAATAATCCAAACAAGTTTCCGCAAAGTACGGTTACCTCCCATTCAGTATTTTTTTCTTTGTCATTTTATAAGGAGATTGCACAGTGAGAATATAACAAAAAATAATCATTAGTGTTTACTTCAATAGTGCTAAAATAACAATCAAATTCAAATCAGTTGTTGTTGAATGGCTTATTTCTGTTCAAACTGAAAATTTAAACCTTGTAAACACTTTGTAAAAACTCAGGTGATTAGTTGAAATTAATCCTGCTTACAATAAATTCACGCCAAAGTAGGTCGGGATGGAAACAGTTATTAAGTGAGGTGCTATTGGTTGAAAGAGGAGGGGGGGTTGCAGAATCAGGGACTAAGTGTACCTTTCATCTGCAAATAGGCTTATTCGATTACTTTTTTGTTGTTCGTGTTGCTATGCTATAACGATTGTCATTAATATTGATGTCAGTTTGTAGTAAAATAAATATTCCTTTACTTCTTCCACCTCTTGTTACTCTATTTATTTTTCTCGACCTTATAGTGGCTTTTTTATATCAGTAATAATAAATAAATCAATGAGATCGTAACAGGTGGGTTCAAAAAAAATCCTATTTTTCTTAGATCAAAGAAACTCGTGCAACCGAATAACATCTTCGTTTAACTGGGTTGTCTCCCTTTATCTACTAGAGATTTATTCATTTGTGAAGTGGGTGTCAATTATCAGTTCGGTTAGCCTAATCACACACTCGTGCCAGTACTGTCTAGTTGTGTGGCGGGGTGGGGTGGGGGTGGCCCTGGTATATTTGCCGGGTTTTTGTTTTTATTTTAGAAAGTCAGTTATATTTTGACCTTAATGATCTTACCGATGAACAAGTTTTAATAACATGTCCGACTGTTTCCACAGGTACCGGCTGTGTTGGTATCATGCAAATTCGCTAACAAGTCGTTTCTGGATAATTCATGTCTAGTTCCGTTGATGAAAGTAGAACTATATTTACTTATCTACCTAAAAGTGGGCGTCATCCTCTTCCTAGTTCTGAGCACTGATTTTACGAATGTTATCTATTTATGTTCTATTGTTGGGATTATGTGTTAATATTTGTAATGTAAAGCTAGCCCACTTTTGCTAGTTTATCACTTTTTAATTGGTATTTTGTATGTGATTGTATTAATAATGTTGTATTGTCACTACTATTATCATTTAGCTTTATTTTATTTTTTTTAAGTTATATTCTTTTTTCAGATATATAATGTCTAGTGTTTCCCCACTCTGATTTTGGAGTGCAGTTTATGTTGCGAGTGAAACAGCTTTGTTTAGACGTATCCTTCTTCTATCTCCCTCTCTCCCCCTCCCTCTCTCCCTCCCCCCCTCTCTCTCTCTCTCTCTCTCTCTCTCTCTCACTTTATATATAACCCTATTCCCAGACTTAAGCGGACCAAATAAGCTTAAAAACCAGACTTATGTCGACCTACAGCAATAGGCAGACCGCCTCTTGGTCTGCCTAAGTTTCAGATTGTTCATTCTTATAAATAAAGCTTAATTTTGCCATTTTTCTCTCATAGTTTTATCTTTGTTGTTATTATCTTTGACATAAACCACTAAATTTCATATTTTAATAGTTTTTCCTGTGAGTTTTCATCGAAATTCGGGTGCGATTTTGAAGGTTGTATACTTCGGGCATTATTGATATGCTTAAAATCCAGAGTTATGTAGACCGTTGAAAAAGTGGTTGTAACTATGTAGTTTGCGTGTATACTATATAGTTCCTAAATGTCATCGTTTAGAAAAGAATGTCTTTCATCGATATAACTGATTAATTTTACTAAATTCAGTTTATTTCTACATTTAATTAAGCGTGAGGTTAGAGTACCCTGTTGACAACGATTTTATGGTCACACTACGTACCTAATTAAACACAATATGGAAGTGAAAAGAATGCTCTGGAAAGGTAAAACTGAAACCGGCTGATATAATGTGTATATTAAAGTCATAATAATCAAATTAGACTCTCCATACACTTTAAAATAATTTTAAAACATATTTTTTGTAACTCGACTCGAACACGTTAAATTGGATTGCTTCCCTTTTCCTGTATCACTGTTTAAGGCCCCAAAATGTATATTTTTATTTTCTACAAACTGGCTTAAACTAACGATTCAAGTGGCCTTTCTCTAGGTCAAGAAATTACTTTTACATCTATTATAAACAAATAGAATGCCGCTTTTGTGGTTTAAAGATTAGAATATTGCTTAAACTCGCTCAATCGAAGAACTGATTTTTTTCAAAATGGCGGCTTACGATTGTCTAGTACTGTAAGTGTAAGTAGGTTGCACAGAAACTATAAACTAAAATAAAGGCTAAAGGCTTACTTAAATTTGATATTAATAATGATATTTAATTTCTCAAAGGAAAAAGCTACACAGTTTAAGAAGCATTATTTAAGTATTTTATTCTGAACTCGATCTCAATGTACAATGACAGCCTATATTAGTTATGCATGTAAACAACAAAGAGCAAATTAATTGTTTGGTTTAAATTTTAACAATTATTGTATTTCCAAAAACGAATAAACTGTTACATTAAAAAGTCTGCTTAGAAATCAGTAGAGGATTATTTGCATAATTTTCAGAGTTTATTTTCTTGAAATCACCATTAGCTATATAGATTTTGCAAAATTATTGATTAAATAAGTTGTGGAAATATATTAGATTTTATAAATCAACATCATATGAACAATAGAATTAAATGTAACATTAACTATTTATTTTTATTTTTTTATATGTCTATCTAATTATTACTCTTGTAATACAAGTTATTTCCATTTAAAGAATTGTGAAAGCACTAGAAGTAAAACTACTATTCAAAACAAAATTAAACCATGTGATACTTTGAAATATTTTTCAGATTTATACATAATATATTAATATTAGTATAATTGTAACACTGCAGATTTCATTAAGTCAGACCCATTTGGTACTCTGAAATCTTGTTTACAGCAGATGACATTTTTCCTAGTGGATATTACTTGCCTCTGAAATACACTCCCAACTGGTATTTATTTGGAAAAAATAATTAATTTCTATGCAACACTTTTATTAAATATTGACTTTTCCAAGGAGGATTGTGAGAGACTTGTGTAATATTCAAAATTCCTTTCAAGATAATATGTTCTTACCAACAAGAATAGCTATCCCACTTCTTTGTAATTAATTCTAATTTATACATGCATGTTTGTAAATCAATTTCTGCATCATAATAATACATTCCACCATTCATTTAACTGTGTACTGATGGATTTGACTTGTTATACATTGTCATCAATTTATAAATATCATTCAGCTTGTAAAATGCACTACTCAGTTGTTAAGCTCTCTAATTTATAGATGTATGTTGTAAATCCATTTCTGCACCATAATAATACATTCCATCATTCATTTTACTGTGAAATGATGGATTTGATTATTATACTAAATTATAGATACGTAAATATCATTCAGCTTGTAAGATGCACTACTCAGTTATTAAGCTCTTATATATTTCCAGGTCTTGAAAAAACACACTCTGCTATGTTTATAGCAGGAGTGCAATTATTACTGCTATGTAAATATAATAATTTCTAACAGTAGTAATAATACTGAAGTCCAAGAAACTGAAGAAAGATATGTCAATAGAAAAACTGAATATTTACTGTTTCCATTTAACAAAACTGTTTGAATAGTGATAGTGATAGTTAACATGTTCATAATGTATAACTGAAAGTTACAGGGCAATATTATATACAGTTAATACAGCTTATATAGCTACAAAATGATCATGGATTAGGAAAGTTGTTAAAAAATAATAGAACATACTACCAGACATATAATAGATAACCTGAAATAAGACAACTACCTTATATTCAGTTATTCAGTTAATAGTTAAATACACTAATAAAAAAAATAAAACATAAATAATAAGATTGTTGCATTGTATGAAGCAAATAAAGTAGCACTAAAGTGACAAATCCATTATGTTTTCAGCTTGTGTTGTATACAACACTTTAGACTCTCACTCACTGATCCACTATTAAAAATCACTAATCTTGTGAATACATATGAAATATTTTCTTAATAATAGAACTGACTCAGATTGGATTATGAGACTATTAAAAATATGTAATGTTGCAAATACATATGAAATATTTTCTTAATAGTAGAACTGACACATATTGGATTATGAGACTATTATTAGGCTAGTGACTTTAATGAGGGATGAGGTACAGATATAATGTATTTTAATGTAAAGGATATCCAGCAATATACAAATAAATAATAATTTAATTTGGAATATATTTTAGTGTTCCAGAATGTCAGTTCTAAGATATGAATTGATTATAAGAAATTGATAATAATAATAGTATATTACAAAATTTCACACTAAACAACAAAATTCACTAGCAAAAATGCCAAGTTCAGCATTTCAAATCTTACATATGCACATTGGATAAACTAAAAGATACATGAGAGCTATTAATAATATATGCCTACATGAGAAATTAAAACAATAATTATCATTTTAAAGTGGCTGTATCTCTACTGGTCACAAAGAAACTTTTTAAATCTTATATTTTTTAATTTGCTCTATGGATCACTATGCTATAATTGATTTATACATTTATGAAAACTAAATGTTTTCTTTATATTAGCTGCAAAAACTAGTACTGTATTAATATAACTTATGTATATACATATATATTTATTTCAAATGTAATTTAGAGTAAGGGTGTGCAGCAAGTATTATTTCATCCAAAAGTAAAAAGAAAAATTTCAATTCGGTTCAAGTTTAGGATGATTGGAAACACAACTGTGTACAGAGATGCAATGAATATTTCTTTACTTCTTCAAATCCTTTACAACTATGAACAATAACTGTATTAGTCTCAAGACTGTGTATTTACAGTAGCTGATGCAATAGAGTAACTTATGTGGAAACTATAGTTAGATTTAATTTCACTACAAAAAGAAATGACAATGTGTGCTATTTTTTGCAGTCCATAACGTTATTCAAAACTGTGTGGTAGTATTTAAAGTAATATTTATACTGGTAGTTTAAAAGTGAAATAGAAAAGATATAGAGCATTGTGAATGAAATGAAAATTGATTTATTTTTATAGATAAATAAAATACTTCTCCTTGTGGTTTTTGACTCGCACAAAAATGAAAGAAAAATAGAATACTCCTTTCTATCTTTTTTCTCTTAGCCAAATTATTTGACTATCAACTTTTAGCACTGTCATATAGGTGCTACGAACTTTCTTGTGTCAGTTTTGCACGAATAGTAATTAAAAGTTTTCAGTCGAATTGCACTGCCCCTTTTGTCACGTGGAGAGCTAATTCCCTCAACTCTGTCGTGGTGGAGATAATGGGCTTTCTTTTGTCAACTCAAAGAGACCATCCTATTGTTCGTATCTTAACGGTTTATAGTGGGTTTTCCAAACACCCTGACCCCTGTCGTCTTCCTAACAGCCAGGCGGCTTATATCAAAAGTTAATCCTTCCTCCTCGCCTACACTCGTACACGTGAGAACAACAGTACCTATCTTTACTACTGACTGGCGATTGTTGTGCAAACATTTTTTTCTTCTTAGCAGTGTTAGTGAATGGCTACGCATTCTTTCGTACTTCCATCAAATCAACACTGCACACATTTATGTACACAAAGGTGTGTACGGTAGACCCAACAGCTCCATACACAATTGTCGTGTTTAAAAACAAGGGGGTCATTATACGTAATATCGAAGGAGAGAAGTTATATGACATATATCTAGATGCAAAGTGTTACTCGATGCTATTTTTACTGCAATATTTAAGTTATTAAAACACAAAATTTAACAGAAACAAAATCTAAATCAGGAATAAAAGATATATTCTAAAATTTATATTCGTTTTTTTTATTTACAGCTAATCCTAACCCTAACATTTCTCTTAAAAAAAAACACCAAAACTATCTCTAAAATTCCCTAACCATATTTTTTCTCTAACCTAAAACAAGAGAGTTGTGTATTGAGTCGCTTCTAATCAACGGTGAGCAATGAGCGGGAAAATATCAGGAAAAAAGTCACAGGAAAAAAAAAAAGTCATAGGAAATAAAATCACAAGAAAAAAGTTACAGGAAATAAATTCACAATATAAAGTCAAAAGTGTCAGAGTGTATATGTTATAATACTTATTAACAGTAAGTGAAGCAGGAAAAGGCAAGGAGGTTAACAGCTCGCTCAAAATGTGTGTGATTCAAGTGTATTTTATATACCGTATAAAAGCTTTGTAATACATACATTTAGTTAATTAATTTTCAGTGTAAGTCGGTATGCTTGCTTATTATTGAGTGAATAACAGTAAATGGAAGTAAGCGATGGCTCATTAGGATCCTCGTTCGATTCTCGCTCGTTGAGGGTAAATGTGTGTGTGTGTGTGTGTGTGTGTGTGTGTGTGTGTGTGTGTGTGTGTGTGTGTGTGTGTGTACGTACTTGCGAAGTTTCAGTTCTGCGGTAAATTGCTTTATATGCAAGTTGCTGGAGTCCTTTCAAGTCTTCTATAAATGTTTCAAACTTGTTCTACCAAAATTGATCAGAGGCTCCCACTTTATACAGTTTATCAGCTATTAATTATTCACTGTGTTAAATTTGTAACCAGAAAACGTTAGTTTGCCTTCACTCGTGCGTATAATCCAGCTAATCAAACGTAGGCATGACATTTTAAGGAGTGTGGCATCTTGGAAGAGCAAAGAGCACTTACTTCGCGATCAATCGATTCACCGCACTCCCTCAAAGGACTATGTGCTCTGTGTACATAGAAGCCTACATAACTTTTTCTTGTTTTCAGTGTTTCAAGCCGTAAGTAAGAAGGAAATACGCAATGTAATAACCAAACTGAAACTGAAACAAGCAAACTGAAACTTACTTAAAATCATGTGAAATATTGAAACTCGATTTGACAGTTATTTCAAAACTTTAATTAAACTAGTTTATTTGATATTAGGAAAAATATTAAAAGTTTAAACTAGTTTCATATATCATCAAATAATAAGAAAGCTTCAATTAATAAACATTTCTATATGTGCCTTTGTACTTAGTAAGAAGAAGTGGCAGGAGAATGACCTGCTGTTTATTAGTCATATGCTTGAATCATGAATCTATTTTTATTAATGCTATCATCCTTTTAGTTCATTCATATGTAATGCTTGTCTGTAAATGAGGTCGTGTGGTTTGCGTGGAATGTGTACACGTTAATAAAACAAACAGATAGAGAGAAACAGAGTAGTAATTTACTAGATTATACTGTAATAATTCAGTGAATACACAAATGCGTTCATTTTTAAAGACACAAATGACATATTATCTTGCTAATCAGTATTGGCATACAGCTTAATTTTCGCCAAACATTTTTATCTATCTCTCTATTGATTTGACGTTAAATTGCTCGTAACATTGAGTAAGCAGATGCATTTCGATACGTGAAGAAAAAAAAATTTAAATGTGTAGTTTGTTTGTTTCCATTCTATTGGTTATTTTTTCTTTTCTTAAGGAAGATTAAATCAGCAAACATTTTTTTGTTTATAAAGTGAGTATGGAATGTCGTCTTTGTATTTAATAAAAAATGGCAAGAGAATGACCTTACAATAACTTTAGTATAATATTTTAACTTTATGCGCCCAATTATGAAAAAAACTACATTGTCTTCTTCTGCTTTGGTTTACAGAGTGACCAATAATATTTTAAAGATATCAAACGTAATACTAATTTACACCATCTCTGTTATAGAAAAATAAATATGGAAATACAGAATCTGAAATCAGTGAAACACGACTATAAAGAATAGAGTAAGCGATATCTTTTATTCAAATAAAAGTGATCATTGCTTAGAGAAACCTCTTAAAGCGTTCTAAAAGGAAATAAGCATTATTTAAACTTTTATTATGTTAATTAAGTAATTGATTTAATTAAAGAATATTAAGGCACTCTGATAGGTTAATTGTCTTCTTTTGTTGATTCTGATTCTGACAAAATGGAGCAATATTACAAATACTTCTTTGAACAAATAAAATGTTTCTGCGTGTGCTGAACCCGAATCTGAAGTTAGTTTTATTAAATTCCTCGTACTATTCCGCATAATTAGAAAAATAAAATTTTCGCAAAAAAAATCATAATTCGAGAAATATGAAATATTATCATTTCAAAATAAGCCACGCGTATTTCTGCATAATCCTGCAAAGGCTGTCAAAATTTCAGCGACTTTAGTAGAAAACGCGATTTGGCGCCAAAATTTCTTTGTCTCAAAAAATCGACTTTACCTACTAATAATGCAAGGCGCTAACTGAAGTCGACATTTTGACAAAAGCTGAATTTCTACAAAACTAATTGTCAGAAAAGGACTAAAATTGGTAGGCATGAAACTAAATCCTTTGTGACTCGGAATGTAAAATAAAAAGTCTGATATTCCAAAGAACTCTACAGAAAAACCCGTTCCTGCAACCCTTCTGCAAAAATTGAGTTTTCTTGATTTTTCGAAGCGTTCGTCTTTTTATCTGACGAACGCTTTACTCTACATGCATTAAATTCAGGTACCTAATGCACAACCATGGGTCTTATGACTTCTATTTATTGAGTATTTTTAGAGTAATCCATGTCGGAAATAATTAGGTTCAAACTACTTAAAATGGCCCATTTCCCGCTTCGGCTCGTTCGGATGGCCACAGTCACCTGTAATGTTACTCCTCAGCTCCGTTCTCAGGGATGATTTCGAAAGAGGAATCTATGGGCTACGTCCAGAAGTTAAGTGTATGATTGTATGTCTATAACTGCGCGCACCACAATAGGGTAATCACGATGACCAAACTTTGCAAATCGGCCAAAGGTGCGAAAATATCCAAACGTCAATTCTGACAAATTGGCGCAATATTACAAATACCTCTTTGAACAAATAAACTGTATCCGCGTGTGCTGAACCCGAATCTGAAGTTAGTTTTATTAAATTCCTCGTACTTTAAGAGAAATGCGCATAATTAGAAAAATAAAATTTTCACAAAAAAATTCATATTTCCAGAAATATGAAATATTATCGTTTCAAAATAAGCCACGAGTCTTCCTGTATTATCCTGCAAAATCTATCAAAATTTCAGCGACTTTAGTAGAAAACGCGATTTGGCGCCAAAATTTCTTTGTCTCAAAAAATCGACTTTACCTACTAATAATGCAAGGCGCTAACTGAAGTCGACATTTTGACAAAAGCTGAATTTCTACAAAACTAATTGTCAGAAAAGGACTAAAATTGGTAGGCATGAAACTAAATCCTTTGTGACTCGGAATGTAAAATAAAAAGTCTGATATTCCAAAGAACTCTACAGAAAAACCCGTTCCTGCAACCCTTCTGCAAAAATTGAGTTTTCTTGATTTTTCGAAGCGTTCGTCTTTTTATCTGACGAACGCTTTACTCTACATGCATTAAATTCAGGTACCTAATGCACAACCATGGGTCTTATGACTTCTATTTATTGAGTATTTTTAGAGTAATCCATGTCGGAAATAATTAGGTTCAAACTACTTAAAATGGCCCATTTCCCGCTTCGGCTCGTTCGGATGGCCGTGGTCACCTGTAATTCTACTCCTCTAATTGTTAGAAAAGGACTAAAATTGGTAGGCATGAAGCAAAATAATTTGTGACTCTGAATATAAAATAAAAAGTCGGATATTCGCAATATCTCTTGAGATAATAAAATTCGTGCACCTGACCCCCAAATTTCTTTTTTTCAATTTTTTATTTGCTTGACTTTATATCTGTAAATAGAATTTTATACATATTTTTAATATAAAAAGACACTATCAAACAACTGAAATAGTTACTCTGATTTAGAAAGCAATATTAATCAGTTCATGCATAAAGAATATTTATTGACCCTAATTAGAAAGTCGTTTTTATCAGTCAATGATCAATCCTGCTATTTTTTTGTGTGTGAAATATATTTTAAACAACAAAATCCATCTGAATCCATCAAATTCAATATATGGTTGCAATAAAGTTATTGCATTGAGATAATTATAATGAATTTACAACCTCGTAATTTTACTCCTCAGCTCCGTTCTCAGGGATGATTTCGAAAGAGGAATCTACGGACTACGTCCAGAAGTTAAGTGTATAATTGTATGTCCATAACTGCGCGCGCAACAATACGGTAATCATGATGACCCAATTTCGCAAATCGGCCCAAAGTGCGTGTCAGGCGAAAACAAAACTTAGCCCGGCATCACTCCATAAACATTAAAAATTTAAAATAGTAAAATATAGATACACAAGGGGTATAGGAACAATAGCACAAAATACACATTCAAATCATTCAACCAAGACACAAATTACAAGACTGACCAACCACTCCAAGACATTAGCAGGATGTTAGAGTTATACAAGACTGACCACACATGGCTAGGGCACAGGAAATGGTTAGGGATCCAAGGGTCACTTGTAGCTAACTGATAGACTCACACTGAGCTATGGGCTAGGGTACAGGAAGCGGTCAGGGGATCAAAGGGCCACTCTTAGCTAACGGTAGAGGGAGGGGTTAGTTTTTAATTCATATTTAAATAACTGCAAATCAGAAAAAGGACACACCTGGTGGATCGCAGGAGAAATAATTCCTGAGTCATAAGGAAATGTGGAAATTCATATAACTTTAGAACTTCCCGACGGATCAACATCCTTGTACCCCACCCACCACAAAAAATTACAAACAAACACACACACACACACACATACACACACTCACACACACGCGCGCACACACACACACACACACACACACACACACACACACACACACACACACACACACACACTCACAAACAAAATAAAAACATCTTTTACTCCGAACGAGAATTACACCATGATACTCTTGGGGGAGAGGTTATTAATTTCTGCACAATCACTTACTTCCATTTCCTGTTATTCAGTCTATAATATACGTGTTTATGGACACAATCATAACAACATATCTGAGTATGAATAAAATATATTATTAAATGTGTGAATTATAATATGAATTATTATATGTACACGATATACAAATCGCACGCACGCCTTTTTTCCCGTGACTTTTTTTCCTGTGACTTTTTCCGCTCACCCTTAGATTGGACTAGATCGTATGACGTTATTTTTATTACTGATTTTCTGTAAGTGACATTCTGGCATAGCGAACTCTAAATAATATTACTGCAGCTATTTGGTATAAATTTGCGACTTCATTATTAGTAGTATAGATATCTCGATTTGAGTAGCTCTTTTTAATAGACTATTTCATCATCACCATTTTATTGCTGAAAAAGAAATGTCCATGAAAAACTAATATACAAGCCTCGACTTTAATTCTAAAGATGCAGATATTAAGTTTATATGAGCATTTTAAGTGTGAGACCATCTTTTAAGAGACAATGACTTGATAAATAGAGAAGCGAAACGGTGTAGTTAATTTGAACTGTGGGAGCACGACCGTACCACTGTAGAACATTAATTTTATATGTGAGTTTTGTAAAAGAGAAATTTTTTAGCCATGGATATTATTGACAATAATAAGAGCGGTTCAAAATTTGTGTTTAGCCCGACAAGAAACTCTGAATATAGAGCCATACTTTCTTTGAGGAGTCGTTTGGAACATTCGCCTTAATCATGAATATTTTATCAGAAACAAAATATCAAACACTAAAATCATTCATAAATCATCCTAGCAAACGCATAATGGTAACCATAAGTAAATGAAAATTGTTTTAAATCTTAGAATCTTCAGGTGTTCAATAGCACATAATAACTTAATTATGCAGAAATAGAAACCTCATAAATTTACCAAGTATGTTTTGCTAATGTTGTTGAGTGTATTTGAAAATACTGTACTATTTTATTGTATGTTTTAAACAAGGCTCTCATTGCTTTACTTATTTTAAAAGCAGGGTTTTTTTGTTTGATAACTATGATTGGTAACTGTGAGTATATTATGTCATGAAGTAAGCTCACTTCGAATGAACTATACTATTAAAAATATGAATGAATTATAATTTTATTTGACTGATGAAACTTGAAAATGCAGATGTATACGAATATAAGACTTAGTTTATAGTAAGGTGTCCGTGTTGTTTATGAACGGACGCGTAGTTCCTGTCAGTAAGTGAATGCAAAAGCATGCCTGGGGGGAATGACGATTGGGGATTATTCGCGTGGCGTGCTGTTCTTCAAGCTGCATTGCCTAACTGTACATCAAAGTTATACAAAGTACCGCCAGCGAGAAACCTCCCTCCAAGCTCACTAAGTCTCTTCTTTACTGAAAGTTGATTTCACTCACACCAAGGAAGGGTTGTTTAGCCAGCGTCTTTTGTCTAAGGATTTTAAGTGGTACACAAGGCGTGAAAGTGATGTTGGAAAAATACGACAACAGAATGAATCTCTGCATGAATGCATTCCAATTCTGAGAGCGAGTAGTCCACGCTATCTATCTATCTATCTATCTATCTATCTATCTATCTATCTATCTATCTATCTATCTATCTATTCTTATCATTAACGTTATATATTTGTCTCCTATCAATGTCAAAATCCCCTCTCTATCTGCCTGCCCGTCCGTCCACCCGTCTATCTGTTTCTTTCCTTTTCTTTTCTATCCATCCATCCACCCGTCTGTCTGTCTGTTTGTCTATCTATCTATCTTTCTGCCTATTTGTCTGTCGATCTGTACGTGCATCTGTCTTTCGATGGAACTGTCTACTCTCACATCCAAATTCTATCCATCTATTTATCTTACTAGTTACCAATCTACCTATCCATATATACTCGTCTATCTGATTGTTTTTATATTATTCGTACTGGTTGTCGCTTTGTTTGAATGTAGGATCTCAGCGAGTCTAGCTAGTATGTTATACGCAATTCGCTAGCGTTGCTTTCTATAAAAGCAGGAGGATTTTAAAAATAATAATATTGTTAAGCAGAATCAACAAATCAAAATAATTAACCTATCAGAGTGCCTTTATTTTCTTTAATTAAATCAATTACTTAATTAACATAATAAAAATTTAAATAATGCTTATTTCCTTTTAGAATCCTTTAAGAGGTTTCTCTAAGCAATGATCACTTTTATTTATTACTCTATTCTTTTTAGTCGTGTTTCACTGTATTCAGATTCTGTATTTCCATATTTATTTTTCTAAAACAGAGATGGTGTAAATTAGTATTACGTTTGATATCTTTAAAATATTATTGGTCACTCCGTAAACCAAAGCAGAAGAAGACAATGTTGTTTTTTCATAATTGGGCGCATAAAGTTAAAATGTTATCTAAAATTATTGTAAGGTCATTCTCTTGACTTTTTTTTATTAAAAAATTCCATACTCACTTTAGAAACAAAAAAATGTTTGCCGATTTAATCTTCCTTAAAAAAGAAAAAATAACCAATAGAATGGAAACAAACAAACTATACATTTTTTAAATGAATTTCTTCACGTATCGAAATGCATCTGCTTACTCACTGTTAGGAGCAATTTAACGTCAAATCAATAGAGAGATAGATAAAAATGTTTGGCGACAATTAAGCTGTATGCCAATACTGATTAGCAAGATAATATGGCATTTGTGTCATGATGAACGCATTTGTATATTCACTGAATTATTATTACAATATAATCTAGTAAATTACTACTCTCTTTCATTTTTCTCTATCTGTTTGTTTTATTAACGTGTACACATTCCACGCAAACCACACGACCTCATTTACAGACAAGCATTACATATGAATGAACTAAAAGGATGATAGCATTAATAAAAATAGATTCATGATTCAAGCATATGACTAATAAACTGCAGGTCATTCTCTTGCCACTTCTTACTAAATACAAAGGCACATATAGAAATATGTATTAATTGAAGCTTTCTTATTATTTCAGGATATATGAAACAAGTTTAAACTTTTAATATTTTTCCTAAAATCAAATAAACTATTTAATTAAAGTTTTGAAATAACTGTCAAATCGAGTTTCAATATTTCACATGATTTTAAGAAGTTTCAGTTTGCTTATTTGTTTCAGTTTCAGTTTGGTTATTACATTGCGTATTTCCTTCTTACTTACGGCTTGAAACACTGAAAACAAGAAAAAGTTATGTAGGCTTCTATGTACACAGAGCACATAGTCCTTTGAGGGAGTGCGGTGAATCGATTGATCGCGAAGTAAGTGCTCTTTGCTCTTCCAAGATGCCAAACTCCTTAAAATGTCATGCCTACGTTTGATTAGCTGGACTATACGCACGAGTGAAGGCAAACTAACAATGTTTTCTGGTTACAAATTTAACATAGTGAGTAATTAATAGCTGATAAACTGTATAAAGTGGGAGCCTCTGATCAATTTTGGTAGAACAAGTTTGAAACATTTATAGAAGACTTGAAAGGACTCCAGTAACTTTTACAGTCGTCAGAGCCAAACTTGCATATAAAGCAATGTACCGCAGAACCGAATCTTCGCAAGTACGTACACACACACACACACACACACACACACACACACACACACACACACACACACACACACACAATTTCAACACTTCCAGAGTGGTCATCGCTCTATCTGGAAAATTCAGACATATTCACATCCCTCCCTTAAGTTTTGATTCAAGTTGATTGAAGATCAGCACTCAGTCACTGAATACTCGCTAACAATTTCCCACCTGTGTTCAGTGGGTATTCCCAATCCTAAGCTGCATCCAGACAGATTAGCGCGTGCCACGCGTACACAACAATCACTGACAAATATCCGACGAGCAGCTCTCCCCCCTCCCAGCCCTTCGTTATTTCTCCTTTACTACACTTACAGGACGACTTGGAGAAAACCATTTACTTCCCCAAAAGTTTTTATTGTCGTGGAGCGAACAATTATTTTGGACAAAAGATGCACTTGATGCACAGAAATATCTGAAAAATCTAAACACTCTTTGAATCAACATCACAAACCACTGTTCATCCACTAACTAATAAATAAATCGATAATTAATAAACAACGAATTATATTTAGAATTCGAAATTGACTCAATATGCATGGACATTCACATCGCCAAGTGTTGGATTTCGAGAGCCAGGGTGATAATGAAAATTTCGTTTCTAAATTGATACCTTATAGTCCAGTAGCATGAAGTTGGGGCATGTTGTGCACGGCTCCTTACACATAGTCTTTTGTATTAGGGGAACAACTTGAGCTCGATGATGTGTATATAGTTGGAAGTTAAAGTTCACCCTCAAGTTGCTTTCACCAAAAGCGAAAATCTATGAGTGATTTGCGAGGTATTTGTTTCGATATTCATCCATTAAAACCAATCACACACCCATACTCTGACTTTGAGCTAACAAATGAAAAGGTTAATTTAAACTAGGCTCTTTCCGGTCACTTGGATTATTGTAATACATTTAATAAGACCGAAACTATAAACATGTTTTTGTTATGATAGATGTGTGGTAAGAAACATAAAATTACGTAATTAAAGAATGATTTATATAGGTATTTTCTTCATTTGAATTTATTTTTAATTTAATGTCTCTTTCTAATGTAAGCTGATTTTACAGAGAAGCGAATTGGTACATCACACGTCTCCATCAATCTTGCGATTGATACGCATAAGCAGAGTGGATATTTTATTGCACTCAGAAAGCAGCAAAAAGTAATAGAGAAAGACTGAGAAATTGCATATGAAAAGACAAATAGTTAAACATCGGGCATACCAATATACTGTCAAATATAAAAACAGACAGATGGATGGATGGATTGTTGGAGAGAAGGATGGATGGATGGATGGTTGGAGAGAAGGATGGATGCATAGATAGATAGATAGATAGATAGATAGATAGATAGATAGATAGATAGATAGATAGATAGATAGATAGATAGATAGTCCTTTCCACCTGCGATCAAGAGATCATGTTTGCCTGAGGAGAGGTTCTCCCAGTGAGCAAAGTGTATGACGGATGAACTAAGTACAAAAATCACTAAACCACGATTGGGATGGTTTCGTGGATGAGCGGGGAAAAAATTCACGGGAAATAAAGTCACAAGAAAAAAGCCACGCATAGGAAAGAAAGTCACAATATATGTTAAGTGGAAGTAAGTGACGGCTCATTTGGATCGTGGTTCGATTCCCGATCAGGGTTAAGTGTATTTTTTTTTTTTAGAAACTTCAGTCTGACGAGCATTGTTCGACAACTCTTTTCTTGTTTAATACATACGGCTGGAATCTGTAGAATAAAATGTTCTTTAAAATATCACCTAAAAACACTACCAACAGATGTTTAGTGTGATATGACTGCTTAAAACAGGATTTCATTGATAACTTTTTATTTAGTTTCATTTTATGTCAATACGTCAGATTCTTTTCACTTCTGGAAATTTTTTCCCGATCGAAAGAAAAAAATGAGCCGTGTTAACCGTAATATTGATAGTGTTCTAATGTTCTTGTACTAGTGGGCGATAATAAAGTTGAAATATATAGTACTAATTGATCAAAACGGTCGTCATTTCTGTAAGTTATAATAACTATAAATTTGAACAGTTTAGCCCGTTATAAGTCTTCCACATTGACAACATGTTCTTTGTACATATTTCAACCACAGATTGGTTTTGCGAGCTGCATGCTTGGTTTACATAAATTCATCGAAGCATAATTATGAACCGCTCTTATTACTGTCAGTAATATCCACTGCTAAAGTTTAAGTCATATTTACTATGTAAGTTGTGTCGGAGAGATAAGAGGCACATTCTTTTAATTTACAGCCACACACATACACACACATACACACACATACACACACACACACACACACACACACACACACACACACACACACACGCGCGCGCGCGCGAGAGAGAGAGAGAGAGAGAGAGAGAGAGAGAGAGAGAAAGAGAGAGAAAGAGAGAGAGAGCACACAAACATACATACACAAACACAAACAAAATAAAACATATTTTACTCCGAGCGAGAATCACAACCACGATCCTCTTGGGCGATAAGTTATTTAGTCAATAATATACGTGTTTATGGACTACAAGCATAAATCATGACTATGTTGAATAAATCATTTTATTAAAATTGTGAATTATAATATGGATTATAATATGTATACGACGGACAAATCACACACACACACACACACACACACACACACACACACATTTAATCCCGAGGAAGAATCGAACCGCAATCCAACTGAGCTGCCGCTTACATCCTTTTACTGTTATTCAGTAAATAATGAGCATATATATGGACTTACAAATAAAATTAATACAAACAGAACTAAATATATGATTTAGAATGCATTTATACGGTATATAAAATACACGCTCCTGCACACCAAAGACAAAAGCATATAATATTAATGTTTTTCACCACGAACGGTATTTGAACCACGCACATCTTCAGCGAGCTGTTAATCTCCGTGACATTTCGTCCTTCACTTACAGTTAATAAACAGTATAACACATACATACTGACTTACGACTTTATATTAAACATATATTGTGTCTTTATTTCCTGTGACTTTTTTCCTTGTGACTTTATTTCCTAAGACTTCATTCTGTGACTTTTCCCCATTACAAATGCAATAACACACTGGCCCTAGTTTTTTTCCTCTATATAAAACTTGATTTGATTGATTGAATGTAGGGGGGGCGCTTCCGGCTTCCGCCGCTTTTGCTCTGGGTGGAGGGGTTGTGGGGGAAAGGGAGGGGTGGTTTACCCCCCTGGCTATGTCAACCTAGATTTTATCTATTATTTCCAAATGGTCAGCTGTCCGCAAAGTTGTTTTTACTGTTTACTCATTACCTCATGTCTGGCCCGTCAAAATTTTCTAGGTCTCTGAGCTCTTGTTGTTCGGGTAATTATTATTATTAATTATTTTTTTTAAAAAAAAACAAACAATATATCCAACACCCTTCTTGTCTTTTCCTTACTTTCCCCCCTTTTGTCACGTGGAGAGTTAATTTTCCTCAACTCTGTCATAGAGGAGATAATGGGCTTTCTTTTGTCAACTCAAAGAGACCATCCCTATTGTTCTCATCTTAACGGTTTATAGTGGGTTTCCAAACACCCCGGACCCCTGTCTCCTTCCTAACAGCCAGGCGGATTATATCAAAAGTTAATCCTTCCTCCTCGTCTACACTCGTACACGTGAGAACAACAGTACCGATCTTTACTACTGACTGGCGATTGTTGTGCAATCAGTCGGAAGTCCTGCTATTTTTCTTAGCAATGTTACTCTTAGTGAATGGCTACGCATTCCTTCGTACTTCCACCAAATCAACACTGCAGGCATTTATGTACACAAAGGTGTGTACGGTAGACCCAACAGCTCCATACACAATTGTCGTGTTTGAAAAACAAAGGGGTCATTATACGTATATCGAAGGACAGAAGTTATATGACATACATTTAGATACAAAGTGTTACTCGATGCTATTTTTACTGCAATATTTAAGTCATTAAAACACAAAATTTAGCAGAAACAAAACCTAAATCAGGAATACAAGTAAAAAAGTTTTAGAATATATTTATATTTGTTTTTTTTTTATTTACAGCTAATCCTAACCCTAACATTTCTCTAAAAACAACAAAAACAAAACTGTCTCTAAAATTCCCTCATATTTTTTCTCTAACCTAAAACAAGAGAGTTGTGTATGGAGTCGCTTCTTATCAACGGTGAGCGGAAAAAATGTCACTGGAAAAAAGTCACAGGAAAAAAGTCATAGGAAATAAAATCACAAGGAAAAAGTTACAGGAAATAAATTCACAATATAAAGTCATAAGTGTATATCTTATAATACTTATTAACAGTGAGTGAAGCAGGAAAAGGCAAGGAGGTTAACTGCTCGCTCAATATGTGCGTGATTCAAGTGTATTTTATATACCGTATAAATGCTTTGTAATACATACATTTAGTTCTGTTTTAATTAATTTTCATTGTAAGTCGGTATGCATGCTTATTATTGAGTGAATAACAGTAAATGGAATTAAGCGACGGCTCATTAGGATCGTGGTTCGATTCTCGCTCTGGGGTAAATGTGTGTGTGTGTGTGTGTGTGTGTGTGTGTGTGTGTGTGTGTGTGTGTGTGTGTATGACTTGTATATCGGAACATATTATAATTCACGCATTTAATTATATGATTTTTTCATACTTAGTTATATTGTTATGCTTGAAGTCCATAAACAAGTAAATTATAGATAGAATAACAGTGAATGGAAATAAGTGATTGTGCAGAAACTAACCTCTCGCCCAAGAAGATCGTGGTGTGATTCTCTCTCTGAATTAAAGATGTTTTGTTTGTGTGTGTGTGTGTGTGTGTGTGTGTGTGTGTGTGTGTGTGAGAGAGAGAGAGAGAGAGAGAGAGAGAGAGAGAGAGAGAGAGAGAGAGAGAGAGAGACTGTGTGTATGTGTGTGTGTGATTGTAATTTAAAAGAATCTGCCTCTAATCTCTCCGACACAACTCACATAGTAAATAAGATTTAAACTATAGCTCTATGCGTAACCCAATACTACAAGTGTAATTCCAAGAAACGCCAAAGAACTACGCTAAAACAAAATAAGACACCAATGCAATCATATGGTTATAGCATTCAATGCAATTTAAACATGTTAGATAGTTGTATGGTAGGTGAGTTTTATTAATATTGCATGTCACCGTTCAAATTTATAGTTACTATATCTTACAGATATGCCGACCGTTTTGATCAATTAGTACTATATATTTCAACTTTATAATCGCCCGCTAGTACAAGAACAATAGAACACTATCAATAATACGGCTAACACAGTTTAATTTTCTTTTATCTCGATCGAGAAATAATTTCCAGAAGTGAAAAGAATCTGACGTATTTACATAAAATGAAACTAAATAAAAATGTATCAATGAAATCATGTTTCAAGCAGTCATATCACACTAAACATCTGTTGGTAATGTTTGTTAGGTGATATTTTAAAGAACATTTTATTCACAGTTACCAGCCGTATGTATTAAACAAGTAAAGAGTTGTCGAACAATGCACGTCAGATTGAAGTTTCTAAAAAAAAAAAAAAAGGAATACATTGGTTTTGCGAGCTGCATGCTTGGTATACATAAATTCATCGAAGCACAATTATGAACCGCTCTTATTACTGTCAGTAATATCCACTGCTAAAGTTTAAGTCATATTTACTATGTAAGTTGTGTCGGAGAGATAAGAGGCACATTCTTTTAATTTACAGCCACACACATACACACACATACACACACACACACACACACACACACACACACACACACACGCGCGCGCGCGCGCGAGAGAGAGAGAGAGAGAGAGAGAGAGAACAAAAAGACAGAGACAGAAAAGAAATTAACAAGAGAAGAGAGAATCTAATCTCTTTGATTATCTAAGTTTCTGTGTCAACAATCACCTAAGGTAGCAAGTCTAGCTGGCGGTACTTTGTATAACTTTGATGTAGAGTTAGGCACACTCAGGCCTACGCTCGCGAAAGTGGCGGAAGCCGGAAGCGCCCCCCCCCCCCTACACTCAATCAATCAATCACTCAGTCCTACTCTCTGCTTTGTCCGAGTACCTTCTGTTCACGCTTCACAGCGTCTTGAACAGCACGCCAACGCGAAAGACCAATAATCTTAATCCCTAATCCCTAAAGGCATGCTTTACAGTTCACATCCTTATGCGTTCACTTGCTAACAGGAACTACGCGTCCGTTCATAAACAACACAGACAACTTAATATAACTAAGTCTATATTCGTATATATCTGCATTTTCAAGTTTCATCAGTCAAATAAAATTATAATTCATTCATATTTTTAATAGTATTATAATTCACTAAAAACAATAAACTGTTTCCCGAGTGGTACCACTCACGCTGATGATCCCTTGATAGTTAAAAATCGGAAAGAGAAAACGATATACCAGAGTTTGGGCTTAAACTCAACAATTAAACTCCATGCTATTATTTCTCTTCCTTTCAAACTATACATCTTTTTGTTATCCAGTCCGCAGTACCAAGCAATACCTACCAATAAAATTCAGGCGTTTTCAGTCCTAGGGATTTGGCATTGATTGATTGATGGTTGAATGCACAGTGAACCTTTGTTCCACACCTTTCTTTTTAATTGTTACCACGATCTATCTGTTCTCTCTCTAAAAGTCTCATCTGAGTCTGTGGGAAAGGGTGAGATAAAGGAGTTTAAATTAGTCATCATGTTTCGCTCTGAATAGGGAGGGCATTAAATGAATGTAAAAAAAGAGAAAATGACTGAGTAGACCCGAACTTATCAGACTTTATTTCCAGTCTTTCGAAGATCAGCGGTTTTCATCATTCAGTTCTCACACTTAAAAAAAAAAAAAAAGATAAAGGATCTGTGACTGTACTTATTTCTGAAACAGAAAGCATGTACTGCAGATCGATGTTTTTCAGCTAATCTCTGCAGTACTGTCTACAAAATAAGGTAAGAGATCATTTATTTTGATTACTTTATCATTTACATGTTAGCTTTCTTAATAGAGAGAAATAGTCGGTGGCACTGATTGATGGCAAGAGCAAATACTTCTGTTCTTTTCTTCATCTTTTACGAGGCGGAGGGGTATCAATTTTATGTGCAATTATGTCAGGCAGTGAGTAACCAACGGAGACATTCTTCGCTCTTTAATTGCCAGGCTTGCACGAGCTTTAGTAAACGTAACTGTTTTAGTAAACTAACCATTTTGTTTGTCCGATTTGATGGACTAGATACAAAGCCTAGAACCTTATCTGGGGATGGGGTAAGAATCACACTATCCATCCTGGCACGAATCGAACTCAGCCCCTGAATTAAGCAAGAATTGCTGTGCCTTTGCGGTTGTTCTTCAGTTCAATAATATTGCTTCAGACACTAATTAAGTCCTTCAATTTATGACAGAGTATTTCTTAAATAGAAATTTTAATTCAAAATCCACTTCATTTTATAAGTTTTAACAGAATGGATCTTGAGGAGTCCATTCTACATTACTCAATTTTTATTTTAGACTTGCAACTTTACTGTTTTATAGTGCAAGAGCACTGGACAGTTTCTATCTATGGACAGTATAATTTACGTGTTCATTCGGCCTTCACCCATAAACAAGTGTCGCCCCAAGCCTTATCGTTCTAAATTATAATCGTACTTAAAGACAGCTCTTTATAGTTATAATTTAATTCATCACCGCTGTTACATAAATAAATCTAAGTACAGTGAAATATCGCTATAAGGCGATAATTGGGGTCCATAAAATCGGATTGCATTAATAGTGGGCTTTTTACAATATTTGACTTTTTTCTGTGAACATATACGTCTATTCATGTCTAATGTAAAAGGTTGGGTTATTATGGGACGAATATTAAATGGAATGCATTATTAAGATATATTCAAAATAATGGACGGATATAATATCTATAGGTTTTTACTTTGCGTTAAATAGTTTTACTAATTTTTATTTGTTTGTACGATAATACACATTGTCCCATAATACCCCGAGTGACGTAATATCACGAATTAGGGTACACTGTACCAAGCCCAGCCAACATGTTTGCGGCTTTAGTTCTTTGATGTTCATTAAATTGTGAAAATATTTTATCAACCACCGCATTGTCTGCTGTTTGGTTTGTGCAACAATTGTATAATAATTAATTAAATATAATCACTAAACTACTTACTGGCCTTACTCATGGATCAGTAATAAGTAACATATCCGATAATGTTTATTTTGGAATAACACTTCAAGAACCTGGTGAAATCCTTACATTTCGGATCGTTTTATATTAAACGTAATATGCGAACTCTTCCCCAAAATGATAATACACTTTTTACACACTATGTTTCTTTAGTTTATTGAAAATAATTTTAAATAAAGAAACATGTACATTATTTATTAGAGTATAATATATGCTTATCTGCATAGCACTGGTTTTAAGCAAATATTGTCCACGTACCTCTAGTTGCATTAAACATTAATTTTCCAAACTCATCACTAAATTACATTTACTGATTTAGTGTCTCGTATAACATGAATTTGAATCTAAATCTTGTATTAAATAGTGATAAATTAAAGAAGCATTACTTTATTTATTTGAGTGACATGTATGCGGTCTGCATGTTGCTGGTTTTTAAGCACTTAATGTCCACCAAAGGATGGTTTTAAAGCATAAACCTTTTACTTTCCAATTTTAATACCAAATTAAATTTGGGACTTTTCAACATACTTTAAAATTTGAACAATTTATTAAATAGTGATACAATAATGTTAAATAAAGAAACTTAGCTTTATTTATTAGAATGACATATACATGTCTGCGTATTGCTGGTTTTTAAGCAAATAATGTCTGCGTATTGCTGGTTTTTAAGCAAATAATGTCTACGTAAGGCTGATTTTTAAGCATACACTTATTTTTCACAAATTCAACACTAAATAGAAACTGTGGTCCTTTAAAATGATTTTGCATTTGAATCCTGCATTAAATAGAAATAAATTTAAGAAACGTTGCTTTATTTATTACAATAATGTTTAAGTTGCCTGCATATTGCTGCATTGCTGGTTTCAAAGTTTGCATTGTACAAGTAAGGGTGTTTTATAAGCATAACACTTTTACTTTCCAACTTTAATACCAAATTAAATTTGGGGTCCTTAAACATGATTCTGAGTTTGAATCTTTTTTTAAATGGTGAGAAATTAATAGTAAATATAGAAAAAATATAGAAAAATCAAGTTATTTCCAAAATTAACTTACAGGTATGATTACTTTTTTAATTTTTTAATAGCAAATTATGCTCACATAATGTTGTTTTTAAAAGAAAAAAGCTTTTATTTTTGTAAGTCAACGCTATATTGATTTTGTGGTCCTTTAATTTAATTTTGACTTTAAACCTGTATGAAATAGTGATAAATTAAGGAAACCTTGCTTTCCTTTATTTATTTGAGTAACATATATGTTGTCTGCATATTGCTGGTATGTAAGCACATAATGTCCACCTAAGGCTGTTTTTAAAACATTTACTTTCCAATTTTAATACCAAATTAAATTTTGGACCTTTTAACATGCTTTTAAATTTGAACAATTTATTAAATAATGAGACAATGGCATTAAATAATGAAATATAGCTTCATTTATTAGAATGACATATATGTCCACATATTGCTGGTTTTTAAGCAAATGATGTCTGCTTAAGGCTGGTTTTTAAGCAAATGATGTCTGCTTAAGGCTGGTTTTTAAGCAAATGATGTCTACTTAAGGCTGGTTTTTAAGCAAATGATGTCTACTTAAGGCTGGTTTTTAAGTATAAACATATATTTTTCCAAACTCAAGATTTAATTGAGTTTGGAGTCCTTTAACATGATTCTAAATGTATATCCTGATTTAAATAGTAATAAATCAATATAAAAACTCAACAATATATTTTTATTCATACCAAATTGTGGACTTTTAGATTATAAAATGAGATACATCTATACAAATATCTATTAAAGCAAATGTATTCTTCTACTTTTGATTTATATTTATAACCTATACATTTATTTATGCAGAGTCATGGTTTTTAAAAAGATTCATTTGTTTACAACTATAAAATTGACCATTTTAACTAAGTGTCCACATAATGCTGGTTTTTAAGTACGAGTCCCATAATGCTGGTTTTTAAGTGTATGTGTTTGTCTACATAATGCTGGTTTTAGGGTTATAGGAATTAGGCAGACCACAAAACATGTATATTTTTTGTTATTTGATATTTTTTCTTCAAATTAAGTACGTTTGCTATTAGTGATGTCTAAAAGCAGAATGTGAAAAAAAAATGTTAATTTTATTATTATTATGGGATATACACTGTGTCCACCTAATGCTGGTTTTTAAGCATGGTCTACCTAACGCTGGAAATAGGGTTATATATATATATATATATATATAAGTTGTTTACCTTACCGATACTTCTAAATCATGGTGTATATGACTAGAGTCTCAAGAAATTTTATCATGTGGTAAATTTAACATAGCTGATCTATCTACATTCTAGTTTTATTCTATCTGTGTTAGTTGTGACTGGTGAGTCCATTAACCAATTGTGTCCTATCTATCTACTTTCTAGTTACTAACTACCAAACGCTTAGTCCATAAGCTCGATCTCACTGACCTCCATCTTGTGTTGCCTGGTGTCAATGTAGGCGCTAAAGCTATAAGCCGAAGTCCGCTATTGATTGTGTAAGGTTTTGAAATTTATTTTTCAGTTTGTGTTAGGATGTAATTGCATTTTTTAAATAAAAACCTCTTAAGTACGATAATGAAACTGTGTCAATTAGACATTTTTTTTATTCAACACATCATAGCTGTGTCCTAGACTAGATTAAGATTTTAAGATTACCGCTATTTCTGCTGTACATATGACGGTATGGTTTACTAGACAGATAATTCAGTTGACGGTGTTGGAGATGCGAATAACTGAGTCACGCCTTAAACAACCAGTAGTATGTAATGAGAATCGTCAGTGTATCTGCCTGACCATTACGAAATTCGTCATCAAGTAGTCAACGTCTGGGTTGGGGAGAAGAGAGAGAAGCTTTTGTTTATTTTAATAAGTATTGTGAAAAGTATCCTGTTAGACCTAAAGAACCACAACGTGTTAAAAACAAATTATGTTTATGGGGAATTTCATTATTTAAAGTGTGACTCTAAGGGATTTGCACCCTACTGCTTGTTTCCTATTAATAATGCAAATAAACTTGTAGTTTTCAGCCGACATTTGTTTTAGCAATATTGATCGTGGCGATATCCAGTACAGTTGCTTGCTTAGTGTCTGATTTATTTATTAATGTGTTTCTCTCTTTAACAAAAGTGTCCACATGTAGTCCGCGCGTAATGTGCTTAGTCCTCAGCAACAATGTCCATACGTAATGTTCTTCGGTCCTCAGCAACAGTGTTCATACGTAATGTTCTTCGGTCCTTAGCAAAAGTGTCAATACGTAATGTGTTTTGGTCGTTAACAACAGTGTCCAAACGTAATGTGTTCAGGGTCCTTAACAACAGTGTTTTCTAAATATAGATATATTGTGATACTGTAGGCTTGTAGGCCCTGTATTGCATAGCTTCGGGATAAGGCGTGTTTATCGCCAGGCGAGATATGTTGTTCGACTATCATTAGAGATATTTTTTAAGGGATTTATTTTAGATTAGGTCCTAAGACATGGATTTGAACAGACAATTACAATTCTGTGAAAGAAAGGCGTGTCATTGGGACATGAAGATGAGGATTTGTACGACTATGTTAGTATCGAACTCGTCAGGCTAAAAAAAAGAACAAGCCGAGAGATAAATGCATTATATCAATGTGTATAGTCAAATGTCAAAGTATAGAATTCCACACAATATGAATGCATTATATCAATGTGTATAGTCAAATGTCAAAGTATAGAATTCCACACAATATGAATGCATTATATCAATGTGTATAGTCAAATGTTAAAGTATAGAATTCCACACAATATGAATGCATTATATCAATGTGTATAGTCAAATGTCAAAGTATAGAATTCCACACAATATGAATGCATTATATCAATGTGTATAGTCAAATGTTAAAGTATAGAATTCCACACAATATGAATGCATTATATCAATGTGTATAGTCAAATGTCAAAGTATAGAATTCCACACAATATGAATGCATTATATCAATGTGTATAGTCAAATGTCAAAGTATAGAATTCCACAACAATATGAATATGCATAGAATTGCTCGATGTCATTTTATACAACTCTCACGATGCGAATCAAATTAAGTCTAGCGTACGCCCAGAAAGAAGAACAGTATTTGTATAATACAACTTTCAGAAAATGAGAATCTGTGAATGTTACAACTAGTTTGGTAAACAAATTTGTTTAGCAGAAATATTAGACATACAAAGAAGTAGCATATTCGCCAAAACGTTAGCTCGTTCAAGAGTATTAACAAACAGTATAATATAAATAAAAGGAATTACAGCAAAATAATATTTGTACATGTAAAATGAACGAACCAAACGAGAGCAACTAATTATGTCATTAATTAACTTAATTAAAATATCCCTTTTTAGGGAGTTTAGAACTACAGGAAAAGGAAAATGTGTATAATCTATTTTGATGCTGACATTCTCTTCATCACTACATTTTCCATTATTTTAAATCTTATTTGCAATAGATTGTAGTATGACGTCATGTAGATTGAGACCTAAGAAAGTCATTAAATGCTTCAGTTAAGCGCAGTAATAATGGGATAGACAACTAATACACATCACTCAATATTCATCGTTTAAGTGGTTTTTTTCATTCTGAAGGTATGTGATCTATGTAAATTAGTATCATAGTTAAACACTACAGTTTCTTGACAAGTTTCTTGATTTTTATAAAATGTTCCTAATGCAATTACTATAGTAATAAGACTGTGAGGGATGATATTATAGAAATATGAGTAATATAGAGAGGATATCTTAGCAGGCAGAAATTAAAGATTGAAAACGGCCATGTGTACGATGCATTAATTCATAGTTCGTTCATTATAATGTAGTTTATAACCATACATTTACCCTGGGTGCATGCTAAATATGCATATTAATTGATTTACCAATCAGCAAAAGACGCACCGCTCAGAGCTTATTAGTGTTAAACAAGGAGACATAGTCAAATAGCAATGAATTAATACCTGTTGCAAAAGCCTTTAAAATATAATTTATTAGACATCAATTCAATTTAAAATTAATAAATCTTTTCAAAGAGTCAATATATTACTACTACTACTACTACTACTACTACTACTACTACTACTACTACTACTACTACTACTACTACTACTACTACTACTACTACTACTACTACTACCACTACCACCACCACTACTACTGTTACTACTACCACTATTACTACTACTGCTACTACTGCTATTGCTACTACAACGTTATCGGAGAGAAAGCAGATAACATGTTTCGTGAAAGATATCATTACAAATTGTAAATTTCTATTTTAAATAAAATGTATAAAGAAATATTAGTGTACGTACAAAACAATGTCAGTTTGTTTGCTCGCATCACTTGGACAATTTAAAGAATGAAGGTATAGACATATATTGCCATTTGTCGGCCAGATTTTTATGGATGCCCTTGAAGCGCTATTAACTTGATTTTTCGTTATAAAACCGCATTATGTCGCACATGAATTTCACAACAAAAGGGTGGGTCTCTTACTCTCGACGTAAGCATACCAGTTGATTAAGAAGATTTTAGATTGGTCGTATAAAGCAACACGTAATATAAACAATGAATAGCTCACAAGACATCCATCACGGTGAAGAGGATATATTACCTATGTGAGTGTAGTAATAATCGAACGAAAGACTCTGTACTAAACATAAAAAATGTGGTTGTGCATTAAATACGTGATAGTGAGAGAAATGTATTGTCTTATCTGAAAATATTTGAAGGTAGCCGATAATTTGAGGTCTATGCATTCGACTGCTGAAGCTTACAACTAGATACAAATAGTGGTACGGTTAGAAGCTAGTACTCAAGAACAGAACATTTTGTAATTTTGTAGTAAAGTAATCCATTAATATCGACATTGCATAACATTTGAGTGATTTGATGTGAGGGAAAGTTTTAGTGTCGTTTGTCAAAATAACTAAATGATCCCAAATAATGTCGATGAATGGAGAATCTATTTTTAGAACTGTTGTTAGCACCTCGAGAAGATTGTATTTTAAAGTGATTTCAGACGCGAGACCCGGTTTCGTTTAAATGAACTGACATGACATGACGGTGAATTCCTACGCGACTGAGATTGATGGATTCTGATTAACATGTCAATTGTACTTTATTATGACATCGTCTGCTATTCCGGATAGTGTCAGTTTCTGTTGTTTCGGACAGCTGCTAAAGAGAATGTATTCTGATGTGACACTACCAGACCAAGCTAACATTAGTGATATCTAGAGAAAAAAAAATGAATGAATGTCAAGTAATTACATAAGTTGTATTAGAGTGTTGTGTATGGGATGTGCGCGGTTGTGTGTTTATGCAAATGTATGTTAATGAGTTTGTGTTGAATGAGTAGAACAAACCTAAGAGAGCAAGTCTCCAAATAGCAAATTTGATCGATACCTATTTATTTGCTAATGACTCCTATTATAATTATTGTTTTTCTATTTTGCATGAGATTGATATCCAATGTATAACCTCCTTAGGGATGAGATTGTATGTACGTACATTTTCAATAGACACGCATTGAAATTAGTGATGCAGCATGTCACGTGGGGGAAGTAACAGCACAAAAAATGTCTTTCAAAGAAACATTTACGAAATAAAAAGCCTCCATGTTTCAATAAAGATTACGATCTCAACAATAACGATTATGTTGTCAACAATAATGATTACGATCTCAAAACAATAACAATTATGATCTCAACAATAATGATTATGATCTCAACAATAATGATTACGATCTCAAAACAATAACAATTATGATTTCAACAATAATGATTATGATCTCAACAATAATGATTATGATCTCAATATTTCATACTTTGTAGTAGTATGTGTAAAAACACGATCGGTTTACATAAGTAAATGTTGCCTTAATTAGCTGATTAAGTAAAAACACTGCCTTGTCAGTACATCTTACTGTTCAACTTTGGAAATATGTTGTTTAGATGTATTCACTCTGTGTAGTTAGTATTCTAAAGCATACTATCTTGTTCATTCTTCGATAGCTGCCAGCAGGCTTCCTTTTGATCGTACAGTGAATATATGATAAAAGTTATGTGATCAGCCAGACATTTATTTCGATATTTTATGTTTGACATTGTGCTAAATCCTCGAAATAACACTTTAAGTTCAGCGCGTGTCCGGTCTTGGAACAGACATATTGATTTTGAAAACGAAATAAAATGTCTTTGCCCAAACTCACAGCCCTATGAAGAACTCAAAGCGACCAGAATACTGTCAAAAAACCTGGTTTTAAAAGTTAAAAAGAAGCAGGTAAGAAGGTAGAATCGATATATATGTATTTATTTTACATGAAATGAGCAATATGCATGATACACTATTATATTATTGAAATATCTCTAAATGTTTTATATATATTTTGTTTTAATGTGGAAATTGCTTTCATGTTTCTGTTGTATCTGTCTTCATACATTGCAACAAATACGTGTGTAGATATCATTTATACATCAACAGATTATTTGTGCAATTTATAATAATAAACTTAATATTATACTCATGAACGGTTGAGCTTAATAAAAGTTATATTAAACATTCGACAATTTGGCAAAGCATTATTCAAATTTTCTAAATATTATTAAAAGTAGAACAAATGGTAAATTTGAATAATAAAATGTCTTCAATATTATCTTGAGGGTGGAATGTAAGAAAACCAGTTAATGATTGTTCTTGTTATTGAACATATAATAAGATTTTAGTTATGCAATCTAAGAACAGACTTTATTTTATTCAGATCAACGATTGTACGTGCATGCAGTAAATTTGAAAATATGTGTTCATGAATATATATTAGTACGGAATTACAGAGTAGTTAATGGAATTAGGAATTTTCAAGTTTGCTAAATGCAAAAAAAAAATGATTGTTTCATTCCAAACTATTACTTAATGTGAGACATTATTTTTTGACAGTGCAAATTTCTTCGATTGGATACTTTCAAGATGCTAGCCGCCCTCTCATCTGCGGATGCAGACATATATTTAAACTCTACACTTTCAATAAACATATCTAATGGGGTGGAAATCAACAACACCAGAAATAGTTTAGTATATTCCATTGAAACATGGATTTGGTATATATGTCCTCCATGCATACTGATATTTGGGACTTTCGGAAATATTATGATTCTCATTGCTTACTGTGGTCTGAAGAATACTCCAATAAGCATGTTTATGAGAGCACTGGCGATTACTGACCTATTTTTCCTGTACATTTTTGTGTTCATACAATGGATTAATATTTTTGTTAATGTAAATTTCCTGACTCTCCATGATGTCACCTGCAAACTCTATAATATTATCGTTTATGCTTTGGCTGGGTTTTCTGCATGGCTTACTGCATCAATGACAGTCCAGAGAGCTGTGTCTGTCGTCTGGCCCCATCGAAGTGGACTCATGTGCACGCGGACAAAAACTTTATATTTGATCATTGGAATGTTCTGTTGCGTGTTAGTCCTTAATGCGCATGCTCTTTATGGCTTTGGATTGGTGAGTTCACCGGGCAATGGCTCTTACTCGTGTGATTCTGTAACGGATAAATACAACTCCTTTTTATCTCTAGCATGGCCTTGGGTTGACCTATTTTGTTCTTGTTTGCTTCCTTTTGTGTTGATCGTCATCAGTAACTGTGTGCTGGTATGGAAGATGAGGACATCAATGAAAAGAATTTTTCTGGTGAGTGGTCAGTCTGTTTCTTGCGAACATCACGAGAAAAGAAATACCACAGTCACGAGAACATTGATTGCAATTTCCATAGTATTTTTTATTCTAACATTACCATGCAATGTAATGATAATTAGTGACAATTATTATTTCCTTACTCTCAATGAGTACGAATTAAAAGAAGCATTAAGACTTACTTTCCGTGTAACACTTTTGCTCTGGTATTCAAACAGTGCTGTGAATTTCTACATTTACTATGTTTCTGGCACTGTTTTCAGAACTGAGATTAAACGTCTCTTGTGTGTATGTAGTCATCAATCTCACAATACTCAAATTACTCAGAGTGCCACTAGTGTGCAAGTCCAAAATACACGTTTTTAAGTAAAAATTAATAACGATAGTTCACGGATAGGCTGTCTAAATGAATAGTAAATGCAATTATTGTAATGGCAACAACAGCAGAAGCAACGATCAAGGAAGCCTGAGACAATAATAGCGATATTATTGCTAATCATTCAGATTATTAATTAATACTAATATTATACTATACTAAATCATGTTACAAATTCTTGTTGCTAGAAAATTCAAATAACATTTGGTATTTAATGTTCGCCTCTTTAAGTCATAATTATTGCTTAATTTATTAATATAGTTTATAGTTTTATACTTTTAACCGTATTCAAACATCAGTTTTCGGGATTACATATATGTTAAGTCTCTCGAACACAAAGTTTTTATTTTTAAAGGCGTGTATTTTTTAAAGAAATGAACTTGCTGACGATATTAGTTATTGACAACAGTGTTTGCCAAACTTCTCATATTTTTTCCCTTAATTGGGTTAAAGTTACTTCCTCACCTGCATTTTCTCTAGAGGATCGCTGCATGTTACAGGTGACCGGAACTTTGCATGTCTAACGGGATAGTATACATTTGAGAACGGTTTACTTTAAGAATATAATTTTAAACATGCTAAACTGGGTTGCAAGCGTAATACCATTATTAATGACTTGAATTTTAATTTACTCTTTACTTTGTGTACTTCGCTTGTAGGTAGTATTGCAAACAGTATATATTGTATTCCTCTTTGAGAAAACACGTATGGTCGCTTGTATTTTCAGAGCATTTGAACGTTGTCATTAGTGCCTTCCGAAACAATGTCGATAACTGGGTCATATATTTCTATTTTAATTATAATTAAGATTGTAAAGTATTTTAACACTCATTTTGAATTTTCAGAATGTCAATGTATTTATACTATTCAGTATTTATTCGTAACTCATTATATTTCAAATTTTTACTTTCTTCAGTCTGATATGTATTCCTAACTTTGGCCGACAATCTTTGCTAGTGCTGTAAATAATTTAAGCTTCATTCTGAGATTGTGATGTCTTGCGTACGAAAATATTATATGTTTTATTTCTTCTTTTTATGTGCATAATATCTACGATGGCAAATGTACGATATTAGAGTGTGCAGTGTGTTTCATATCTCAGAGTTGTCGTTATTTTAATGATAAATGGTATCTTGCCGTTTTCATGGATTATAGATTCCATAACCACGTTATAATTAAAAACAAATTGTAGAGCAATTGTACTTAGAGCAATTGCAATTATAACAGTTTCCCATTCGGAAATTTATTATTATTTTTTAAATTATCTGTTTTATTGGTCATTATTTGCATTCCTACTGTAAAAATGTGAAAACAGGTTTGCTATTATATAAAGCAATATTTATTTACTTTAAATGAAAGTGCCTTAAAACGTCACAAACGATGTTACCCATACACTGCAAATGGAAATTGTGTAATCTGCTTTACGTCATAATGAATACTCAAAAGTGTTCGCAGATAAATGTAGTAATAAAGGGAATCTATGATTTGAGTGTATTCTACATAAATACGTGCAGATGTACGTATGTGTGCGTGCTTGCGTGTGTGTATCAAAGTTCGTGGTCATGGACATTTTCTTCTAATATTTCTTTCATTTCTTTTTATTTCAAAATAGATAATTAGAAGGACATGGGATATTTCTGATTTAAACAACAATGTACGCTAGTGAACTATTTGTATGTTTTGTTTGATTTTCCTTAGCACACCACTCTATATCTTGTTATTTTACCATGTTAAATTGCACAACGCTCTCTATCTTGTTATATTACCATGCTAAATTGCACGTCACTCTATATCTTGTTATATTGTAAAATTGCATGTCACTCTATATATTGTTATATTACCATGTTAAATTGTAAGCAGAGAAATCAGTGGTAAGAGCAGTACCTTGTTCTTTGTGTGTGTACTAATGAGTAATTGAGTATGTTCATACTTGTAATAAGTTTGAAATTTAGATTAATGTAAAGTTCAGAGAGATAAGAGTGAGAGAGTGATTAAAGTTATGTAGACAGAGACAATAGTGAGATAATGAACGAATAATAGAGACAAGGTTTGTAGAGAGATGAAGGAAAAGTAGAGAGAGACTAGGGTGACGTAGAGATGAAGGAAAAGTAGAGAGAGACTAGGATGAAGTAGAGATGAAGGAAAAGTAGAGAGAGACTAGGGTGAAATAGAGATGAAGGAAAAGTAGAGAGAGAGACTTGGGTGAAGTATAGATGAAAGAAAAGTAGCGAGAGACTTGGGTGAAGTAGGAATGAAGGAAAAGTAGAGAGAAACTAGGGTTAAATTGAGATGAAAGAAAGTCGAGAGAGACTCGGTTGGAATAGAGATGAAGGAAAAGTAGAGAGAGACCTGGGTGAAATTGAGATGAAAGAAAAGTAGAGACAAGTGTTGTCTTAAGCGACAAACGGTACATCGTGTCTTACACTAGTCGGGTATGGGAGGGAACAATTAGGTACATCGTGTCTTACACTAGTCGGGTATTGAAGGGAACAATTAGGTATATCGTGTCTTACACTAGTCGGGTATGGAAGGGAACAATAATGTGCATCGGGTATTCCACTAGTCGGATATGGAAGGGAATATTTAGGTAGAATATTATAAAAATTATTATACGGCAAAACTTAATTTTAATACATCACAGACAATTGGTGATTGGGCATAAATGTTTATTTTGAGCCGAAAGACATTGGCAAAACATAGTGCTATTAGAATAAATGAAAGAAAGAAAATAAAATGTACTATTTAACTTTAGGATTGACTTTCTTAAGCACCTCTAAAATTTAGAATAATCATTTTGAAGCCGATATACCCGTTAGTTTGAGAAATGTCTTGAACAATGAACGCAGTAAACTGAAATTAAATCGTGCTATATTTCAAATGAATTAAGAACAATGAACGCAGTAAACTGAAATTAAATCGTGCTATATTTCAAATGAATTAAGAACACTGAACGCAGTAAACTGAAATTAAATCGTGCTATATTTCAAATGAGTTAAGAACAATGAACGCAGTAAACTGAAATTAAATCGTGCTATATTTCAAATGAATTAAGAACAATGAACGCAGTAAACTGAAATTAAATCGTGCGATATTTCAAATGAATTAAGAACAATGAACGCAGTAAACTGAAATTAAATCGTGCTATATTTCAAATGAATTAAGAACAATAAACGCAGTAAACTGAAATTAAATCATGCTATATTTCAAATGAATTAAGAAGGAAAGGAAACGACAAGTATGTACTTTTTCAAATTTAGCTGAAGTGCTTTTAATCTGTAAACTTTTGATATATCTAGCAAAATGTAAAATGTATTAGGAGAAATGGCAGATAAATCATTCGCTCTTTGACAGACGCTGCATTCGGTCTTGGATGGCATAAATAGTTGCCAGGGTAGTCTGCTCTTTCTTTGCAGTAAAAGTCATGACAGCAGGGGACTCGGAAAGGAATACAGGAATATTTCTCAACGCTGCAATATAGCCCATTTTCCTTCTCCCGGACTGACCGAGGCATTCTATTAAAAGAACATAGTCAACATATGATTTAGTTCCATAAACCTCTGTACAGATTTATTTTTATATCTTTACGACCAGAACAATCTCGCAGGAATTTCATGCTCCACTCACTTTCCTAAATCCGCTCATGGAAGTGATGGGAAGGATGAGATAGATTCATAATTCACGCACAAAAACATGTATATAGAGTGGAGTAGGTGTACATTCATACTTCACGCACGAAAACTTGTAAATAGAGTGGAGTTGGGATACATTCATACTTCACGCACGAAAACATGTAAATAGAGTGGAGTTGGGATACATTCATACTTCACGCATGAAAACATGTATGAGCAAGTACACACGCTCATCTTAAACTGCACTGCAACTCACTCATTGAAAGGTTTAAAGTTCAAGAAGTCTGTAGGAATTCCTCATACAGAAGACAATCGGACTAACTAAACTTTTACAATACGACTAACAGTTAATAAAGACAATTACAAATAGGAACATACAAGACAACTGAATTCACCAAACTTTTACAATACTACTAACAGTTAATAAAGACAATTAAAAATAGGAACACACAAGACAACTGAACTCACCACACTTTTACAATACTACAAACAGTTATGTAAGACAATCATAATTAAGAACACTGTTACCATCACGCCTGAAGGGACAGGGGTTGTGAACAAAGACAGTGAACAGTACGGAAACGTTGTAGCGTACCGTCTTTGCTGTCACAACTTTATTCAGTCCCTTACTGGCTTGTACGATCTGTTTTTTGTTCGTCAACAGTATCCATCATGCACTAATGATTTTTGTCTGGCTCTTTTATTATGCGTGCAAGGGTTGCGTATGCCGACGTGTTTGTATACAAGATTGTATGTGGTGTGGATAATGTCAGCAATATAGTACAGTACAATACAGAAACATCACTCTAACTTTTCAAAACAATAGAAGAGTTACTATTCTTATACTGTTGTCATCACCTGTCCCCATTCTCAACCGAGATACATTCTTGCTTGAATTAAAACAAAATCATTTTTTTCTAATTGCTGCTCTAAGTCCTAAACTAAACTTTTTAAATCTGATTTTCGAAACATCACGAAGAGGTAATTTTTTTAAGCCAGCTGTGTAAATGCCATGCTGCCCCCCAGTGGGTAAAAATTAAAGTGTTGTTCCATTGGATTGGAAAAATTGTGTATCACTGAACACAAACAAGCCCACTAATGAATTGTCCTGGTATCAGCAGGTGAAACTAAACACTAAATGAAAGTACAAACAAGCCCAATATTTAACTGTCCTAGTATCAGCAGGAGAAACTAAACACTAAATAAATGTTAGTGTTACATGCCTGGTTTTCATTTAACGACCCTCTCCTACTTTAGATTCTAGTTATCAATATTAGTTTATTAGATAATGCCTAATGTTAGCGACAGCCGGACTTGCCTAACTTATCCTCCAAAACTCAACACCACCACAAACAACCTAAACTCTGACCTTACAATGCCAAAACTCAACGCCACCACAGACAATTTAAACTCTGACCTTAGTATGCCAAACCTCAACACCACCACAAACCTGAACTCTGACCTTACAAATGCTAAAACTCAACACCACCACAAACAACCTAAACTCTGACCTTACAATGCCAAAACTCAACGCCACCACAGACAATGTAAACTCTGACCTTAGTATGCCAAAACTCAACACCACCACCAACTTGAACTCTGACCTTACAAATGCTAAAACTCAGCACCACCACATACAACCTAAACTCTGACCTTACTATGCCAAAACTCAACACCACCACAAACCTGAACTCTGACGTTAGCAATGCCAAAACGATACCACTCATCAAATAGTCCTCCCTATTGAATGATTTGTTATGAGCAAGTATGAGACAATTAGTCAGAAAAGCTAATTATCCAGTTGGAACTGGTTTGCAATGCATCAGCAAGTCTAGCATATTCTCCACATGAGTTGTGTACGCCAACACTGACACTTAAACATGTCAGCAAACGCAGTGCCCGAGGTCGTGTCACTTTGACAATGGCAACAAATATATAATTATTAATTTTAGGCATATGGTTAGGCAAATTTACTCCGCCACAATTAGTTATGATAAAATTTATTTACAGCTAAGAGTGTAAAACATCTACCAGATAGAGTAATCACTTGGTGCCTAGAGATTTGTAATGGTCCCTGAATGACATGCACTATGAAGTATGTACGTTTCAATCTAACTTGTAAACAATTTGCAGTTTTATTTCATATTGCATTTATTCTATTTTCATTCCTTCATTATTAAACACTTTACGTTTATCAGTTCCTAAAACTGAGAGTATTATTCCGGCATTTATATTGTAACGTGCAAATTTGATTGAGACATTCGTTGTACAGATATGAAGTGGATGATTGTTAAAACTGGTAGACATCAGTCCTGCAGACAAAGTTGTGTGCAGTTGTTGATTGTTGCAGAAACGAATGTTACGTCCTGCAGTCTAAAATTAGTTTCTAGATGAGAGACAATTATAACCTCTCAATGCTGCATACAACTGGTGTCTAGATGAGTGGTGTTGGAGCAGGAGTTCATTCGTGTTACTTAGAAATTCATATATTATCTAGATGAGTAATGTTAGGTTAGTGGTGGATTCGTTTTACTTAGACATTCACATAGTATCTTGATAGCGGTGATTCGTTTTACTTAGACATTCACATAGTATCTAGATAAGCAGTATTGGGGCAGGGTGGATTCGTATTACTTAGACCAGAGGTGTCCAAAGTCCGGCCCGCGGGCCAATTGAAGCTCGTGTTCAAATTTCCATCGACCCGCAGACGCCTCATAAAATCAAATCAGACATGGGGAAATTTACTTTTTCACATAAATTCACGAATGTTCGACCCCAAAACCTTTTCACAACACAAAAATATGGCCCTATTCTGACCCAACCTCACCAAATCTGGCCTTCTTCAGACCCATACTCACCAAATCTGGCCCTCTTTACAAAAGGTTTGGACACCCCTGACTTCGACATTCACATAGTATCTAGATAGCAGTGATTCTTATTACATCGACATTCACATAGTATCTAGATAGCAGTGATTCGTATTACATCGACATTCACATAGTATCTAGATAGCAGTGATTCGTATTACATCGACATTCACATAGTATCTAGATAGCACTGATTCGTATTACATTGACATTCACATAGTATCTTGATAGCACTGATTCGTATTACATCGACATTTATATAGTATCTAGATAAGATGTGTTTGGGTGTTAGACATCGACATAGTACCTAGATGAGTGGTATAGGAAACACGTGAGTTTGAATTACTAGATTTCATGTACTGTTAAGAGCAAAGAACGTGAAAGTAGCAAACGAGTACTCATTCAAATTATCGCGAAGCAATAGCCCTATTATTTACACTGATATTTGCCCTGTTATGTACACTGATATTTGCCCTATTATTTACACTGATATTTGCACTATTATGTACACTATTTGCCCTATTATTTAAACTGATATTTGCCCTATTATTTACACTATTTGCCATATTGTGTACATTAATATTTGCCCTGTTATTTACACTAATATTTGCCCTATTATGTACACTAATATTTGCCCTATTATTTACAGTTATCTTGGAACACCCATAACACCTATCACGAGAGTAAATTCAATTACAACTGAAAAATAAATAAAATAAAGTGTAAATGATACAGTACACTAATATAACATAAAAACAATCCGTTAAATTAACAAATATCAAGATTTTTAATCTTAGCAAATTATAACTGAAATGTCTCTTTTAAAATAGAGAAATGGTAATGAAAATTTTTTTTCTCTCTCTCAATTCAATTCAATTCAAAATGTAGTCATTTAAATGAACATTAATTAAATTAAAGAGTTCAAAAAAACAACTAAAGAATATATAAGAAGTAATAAAAACACGTACCAAATTTAAACTAAAGCTATATATTATTAAAGTTTAAAGATGTACAAAAACAAAATACCCAAATATTCTTCTTCTGTAGTCAGATCCTGTTAAGTCAGATCCTGTTCATATTAAAAAAAATAATTTAAATATACTGATATTAAAAAATTAAATAGTATGATCTATCTATCTATGTATCTATATATTTTTCTATGAATCTATCTATCTGTATATTTATTCATCTATCTATATATCTATCTATCTATCTATCCCTCTATATATCTATCTATCTATCTATCTATCTATCTATCTATCTATCTATCTATATGTCTGTCTGTCTGTCTGTCTGTTTATCTATCTATCTAGTTATTTTTGTGTCTGTCTGCCTGTTTGATATGTAAATTGATAGGAAATATATTGTGGGGCAAATATTAATCAGACACTCAAGTCCACACACACACACATACACTTATGTACAGACAGGGAATAGACAAACTTTTATATTTGATGAGAAAGATACAGAGATATAGAAATATAATTGTAGATAATCTGCAAATGAATGATAATCTTAGGTAGAAAAGAAATTAATCTTATAATATAAATACAGAAAATCATTTCTTCAAATCCACATTTTAAAATAAATTAAACATTTACCAATGTAGAATAATTGTGCTTTACTAATTGTGATTATATATTTTTTGTTAAACGTTTAATATGACTTCTGATTGTATTCTGGTTTCTATAAAACATTATTAATTGTCAATATTGTTCTTAAAGTTATGAAGCAAACATTTGTTTTAGGAAATTCACCTTTCGAATCTAATGGCAGCAATAGGAGTAACATTAACAACGCCCACATGTTTTTCGTCAGCTGATGATTTCTAAAATGAGAAATAGACAAACATAATTGAACAAATGAGAAATTTATTTCAAATGTACATGTAAATCTATACTAATATAAAACCTAATATTGGATACTAAATAACTTGTGATAAAATATATTCAAATAATTTGCTTTGAATGAACATGTTAAGCTATACTAATGTAAAACCTAATATTGGTTACTAAATAACTTGTGATAAAATGTATTCAAATAATTTCTTTTGAATGAACATGTAAAGCTATACTAATGTAAAACCTAATATCGATTACTAAATAACTTGTGATAAAATGTATTCAAATAATTTCTTTTGAATGAACATGTAAAGCTCTACTAATGTAAAACCTAATATTTGTTACTAAATAACTTGTGATAAAATATATTCAAATAAGTTCATTTAATGAACATGTTAAGCTATACTAATGTAAAACCTAATATGATGCTAGGAAGTCACAAAGGATTAACAGCAGTGTAAATGACCTTTTAGTTTTTCATGCTTCTTCATGAGCTAAGTCCAATGGAAATGATGATTTCTGATTAAGAAGCTAGTTATGTAGCTGCCCTAGCACAACTGACGGACTGACTGACAGACATGGGTAGCATCTGATTAATGAAATGAGTACTGGTCAGAAAGTTTAGTAAGCAGCTGTGAATAATGAATGTGGTGGCTGGGAGGGTGAAGAAAAATATTCTGGTTAGCTGACACAAAGTTAATAAATACCAAGTCAAACCCTTTTGCAGTACTTGTGATTGATGTTCAAAGTCCAATTCTAAGGCAAACCATGAGCTGTTTTGAGTTGTTGGATCAATAATGAAAGAATGAATTTATAATAATGTATATGTTAAATTATTGTTTCATCTATTGATTTTGATATACTGTATAGTTTAGATTGATTCATTGATATGTATATGATAGACTGATTATGTATTAGTAAATGTGTTTTATAACACTAGGTATCGAATGAAGTGGGTAGGAGGGCTGGCAAATGTCCTGAAGATAACTAAGTTGAGTGACTGGAGAGAGATCAAGTGTATAGGAAATTATACACTGAATTAAATTTAAAAATTACTCTTGAATATTTTCCGGGCATGCATTTCTTTTTTCTTTTTTGTTGTCTTCTTCATCTCTATGTTGGAATCTTCAATGTTGTTTTCATCTTGAGAAATGTCTGTGATCAAAGCATGGAGTCGTTTCATCTGGCAAATATCTACCACGGAGATCTCAATGGTAGTGAGAGAGTGGGGATGTCTACTATCGTCTCTAGTGCCAGGTGGATCCTTGATTACTCAGCAGACAGCAGACAGGAATGAAACCAACCCTGGTAACTTATTGTCTGTTTTGAACTATCCACACGTGTTTTCTACATCATGACATGTGGTGGCCCAACAGAACAGTTCATGAACTCAGTCATGTATCTCTTATCTTTCTGTTTTCAAGCTCTATGAAGAAAACTATAAAATGTAATCAGAGATTGCTCCCTTAAAGTAGTCATCGTTAATGCTGATTGTGTATGAGAAAAACATCAACATTTACTTAGAATATACAACACTGTTTCAAAACGTTTTTGCATCTATTTATGATACGGTTATTTTTTATAACAAATCTTTAATTTTGTTAATATAGAGATCATTACAGCAGCGGTCAGCCAGGCAAGTATTTATTATGTGATACATATGTTACCAGAGAGTTGTGGTAAACATTTATTACGTCATACATATATAACTAGAGAACTGTGGTAAGCATTTATTATGTCATACATATGTAACTAGAGAACTGTGGTAAGCATTTATTACGTCATACATATATAACTGGAGAAGTGTGGTAAGGCAGTAATCAGATTTGGGTTAGTCACGTAGATGTGGGCAGACAATGAGATCAGTCAGATAACCTGTGGACAGATTTTCATTAGTCAGATAAACGTAGTCAGATAGTGGTCAATCTGAACCTCATGGTCACGAGGGGATTAGTCAATTAGCTCTGAATGGACAGTGATCAATCTGACTATTGTGGTTAGATAGCGACCAGTCAAATAACTGTAATTATACATTTGTGGCCAGTCAATGATTAACCAGATATTGTGGATCAAGAGCGATCAGTCAGATAACTGTAATCATACAGTTAACAGTAATTATACATTTTTGTCCAGCCAATGATCAATCACACTATTGTGGTTTGATATCGATCAGTCAGGTAACTAAAATAATATATTTGTAGTCAGACAGTGATCGGACAAACAGATGTGGTCCAGTAATAATCAGTCAGAGTGTGATCAGATTTTGAGCAGTCAGACAGTGGTCAATCATATATCAATGGCCAGTCATCTGCAATCAGATGCTTATGGTCACTCAGTGTTTGCTCAGACAAATTGGTCAGGCAGTGATCAGGCAGTGATCAGGCAAACAACGGAGGTCATACTGCAATTAACTATTTATGGTCGGCAACACACAGTCAAAAACCTTTGTCAGACAGTGATTAGGAATACAGATGTAATTAGACAACTATGGTAAGACAGTAATCAGTCAGACAACCGTTTTCAGAGAGCTATCAGTGAGATAGGTGTGAACAGACAGTGATTAGTTAGACAACTGTAATCATACTTTTCAAGCAAGAGGTTATAATTAATACATCTACCAATTAGACACGTGCTGTCAGAACGTGATTAGTCAGACCACTCTTATCATACATAGTATTTAGTCTGAAAACTGTTATCATACATTTGCATCCAGAAGTTATAATTAATACAGATACCAATTAGACACATGTCAGAGCCTAATTAGTCAGAAAACTGTGGTAAGATTTTGCAGCCAGAAATTATAATTAATGTCAAATAGGGACAAGTCATAATTATATAGTCTAGTTTTGACTAGTCTCATTGATGTGGTCAAATAGTGGTCAGTCATAAATCTAAAGTCAAGCTTTGACCAATCTGATTGATGTGGTCAAATAGTGGTAAGTCATAAGTCTATAGACAACCATTGACCACTCCGATTGATGTGGTCAAATAGTGGTATGTCATAAATCTATAGTATAGATTTAACCAGTCCGGGATGGATGTGGTCAAATATTGGCCAGTCATAATTGTATAGTCTAGCATTGACCAGTCCAATTGACGTGGTCCATGAGTGGACAGTCATAAATCAAAAGTCAAGCTTTGACCAGTCCGAGTGACGTGGTCAAATAGTAGTCATTCATAAATCTAAAGTCAAGCTTTGACCAGTCCGATTGATGTGGTTATATAGTGGTCAGATAAATGATTAGTAAAACTTTGACCAATCCGAATGATGTGGTGAAATAGTGGTCAGTCATAAATCTAAAGTCAAGCTTTGACCAATACGATTGATGTGGTCAAATAAGGCTAGTCATAATTGAATTGACCAGTCTTATTGATATGGTCAAATAGTGGTCAGTCATATATCTAAAGTCAAGCTTTGACCAGTCCGATTGATGTGGTTATAGAGGGGTCAGATAAATGATTAATCAAACTTTGACCAATCCGATTGATGTGGTCAAATAGTGGTCAGTCATAAATCTATAGTCAAGCTTTGACCAGTACGATTGATGTGGTCAAATAGGGGCTAGTCATAATTATATAGTCATGAATTGACCAGTCTTATTGATGAGGTCGGTCAAATAGTGGTCAGTCATAAATCTATAGTCAATATTTGATCAGTCGGATTGATATGTTCAAATAGAGGTCAGATAAATGTATTGTTAAACTTTGACCAGTCCGATTGATGTGGTCATTTAATGGTCCGTCCTAAATGTATAGTCAAGATTTGGCCAATCCGGGATTGATGTGGTCAAATAGTGGTCAGTCATATATCTAAAGTAAAGCTTTGACTAGTCTAATTGATGTGGTGAAATAGAGGTCAGTATGGCTGTCATTATTTTTTTCTAAAACAGCTTCCCGGGTACCCGTTCGAAAATTAGCATAATCTCCATGGTAACTCTACCCAAAGCTACTTAACCATTAGGCATGCGCTCTATTTCACACAGTATCCAATGATGTGCATCTAGTGATTTACTATTAGTTATGATCTTTATAAGTACAACACACACTTTTATTTATAATATGATCAATCATTACATAAACTAAAGTAACCTTTGCCGGCAGAATTTCGCACAGTGTTCAGTCTATCTAAACATGAAAAAAAACTGTTGCTCAAACAAACGATGTATCACCATAGCAATGTAATAAAAATTTTTACACATTTATCTAATTCTCCTCTCCGCTGATGAAAACATTCAGTCGTTAGATCTAACAACAAAGCTTGCTCTAAGTTGACACTGTTCGTAGATACTCCCCCCCCCACACACACACACACCTTACATTTCTTACCTCCACCCTTCCTTACTCCTTCTATTCCAAAGATTTACCTTACAGTCGGCGGTTTTCCACTCCTGTACTATGGTCACGTGATTTACCTTACAGTCGGCGGTTTTCCACTCATATACTTTGGTCACGTGATTTACCTTACTGTCGGCGGATCTCCACTCCTGTACGCGACGCACTGCGATAAATAAATGCAGGTGAAACTTAACTGTGTGAAAGACTACTTGGGTCACGTGATTTACCTTTAAAAAAAACGGTGTCTCGGTGCCTTGCGGTCCCGGGAATTGTTCCACACACAGAGCTCCTTCAGTTTCCGACCGTCTGCTAGTGTAGCACTGATTTAACGTCTTCGAGAAATTGTCATACGTAGAGTTAAACTGTAATCTAATCGTCGATCCAATGACGTAGAGTTTCCTTGATTCGTTAGTTGTTTCTTGCTTTCTTGAATTTTGATTGGATTTTTTAAAAATATTTTGTTGTTAGCAATGATACACTTGCGTAGAAACAATTTTTTTACTGTCACTCGTTTGCAGTTGTTTTTATTTACCACATATTTATTTAAACTAGTTTTATGTTATAATCAAAATAATATGAATGTATTTACTAGAGCGTTCTACTTACTAATGTGTTTAATCCTCTCTCTTGTAACGCGTTTATATATGGACAACCATTTACAAGACCCACAGAAAAAATTGCAAGTATAGCGAAAATTAAACAGACTAAAGGTGTCTAACACATCAATTTCTGACCACAGTTCTCTGATTGATCGATAATTATCTATTTACAATGTTTACAGCTGATGACGCATTGTCCATTATTTCATTGGATGACCTATGAGCTTGCATAAACCTTATATAAATGCTTATTTCAGATTTATTTCTATTGTAAATGTGCTAATTAAAGCTTTGATTGGCGATTAAACAAATTCATTTATAACTGTATTAAGTGACAGTTTAAGTTTATACTAGATATGAATGTAGATCCAGTAAAACAGGTTACATGTAAAACATAATCCACACAAAATGAATTCCAAAATAAATATAAATATTATACAAATTCCACAGAATACTACATGATTTTAGGAAATTCATCACATCAAAACAGGTTACATATACAACATAATCCACACAAAATGAATTCCAAAATAAATATAAATATTATACAAATTCCACAGAATGTTACATGATTTTAGGAAATTCATCACAGTAAAGAACTCCAAAATATATTTAATCCACAAATATTTCATCCACACACAGGTAGTAAACATATTTAATCCACAAATATTCCATCCACACACAGGTAATAAAAATATTTAATCCACAAGTATTCCATCCACACACAGGTAGTAAACATATTTAATCCACAAATATTTCATCCACACACAGGTAGTAAACATATTTAATCCACAAGTATTTCATCCACACACAGGTAGTAATCATATTTAATCTACAAGTATTTCATCCACACACAGGTAGTAATCATATTTAATCTACAAGTATTTCATCCACACACAGGAAATAAAAATATTTAATCCACAGAAATATTTAATCCACCAGTTGTAGAGCACTTGAAGTAATATTGTCTCCATAAACTCCGCACAGTGGTGAAAAACAAATGTCGTCTCCCTAAAGACGGGTTTACAGTGGTGAAAAACAAATGCCGTCTCCTTAAAGACGGGTTTACAGTGGTGAAAAACAAATGTCGTCTCCCTAAGGTCGGGTTTACAGTTGTGAAAAACAAATGCCGTCTCCCTAAAGACGGGTTTACAGAGGAGAAAAACAAATGACGTCTTCCTAAAGTCGGGTTTACAGTTGTGAAAAACAAATGCCGTCTCCCTAAAGACGGGTTTACAGTGGTGAAAAACAAATGACGTCTACCTAAAGTCGGGTTTACAGTGGTGAAAAACAAATGACGTCTCCCTAAAGTCGGGTTTACAGTTCGACTGATTATATTATTCATTGGTGTGGAATAAAAATGGCGTCGTAGTGTTTAATTTTCTTTGTTAAAGAAAGAGGCAATAAATATTTAGATACATTTACATAAGTGACAGAACACCCAATCTGTTGTGATTATTTTTATTGTTAATTAATAATGCTAAACTAAATGTAAATTTACACGAGTGACAGAACACCCACTCTGTTGTGATTATTTTTATTGTTAATTAATAATTCAAAACTAAATGTAAATGGCTAGAAATATTAATTAATAAATCCCCGATAAGATACCAACTAATCTTCCACTTGTGGGATAACCAGGCGTTGCTGAATTCTACTGGCACCTAAAGTGGAACTTCCTACTGAAGGAATAATGCGATCCGTCTTTAGAGTATATTAAGGAGCCCCTACCCACTCACCTTTACTCCAGACATAATTTAAATAATATGTCTTTAGAGTATATTAAGGAGCCCCTACCCACTCACCTTTACTCCAGACATAATTTAAATAATATGTCTATAGAGTATATGAACGAGCCCCTACCCACCCACTAATTTAAATAATATGTGTAAGAAGAGCAATTAATACACCAGGAAAAAAAATAAAAAACTTAAATCAACAATCGAAACATACAAACGAATACACTTGAAAACGACAGATACTTAAACTATCTTCTAACACTATTTTTTTTTAAGTTATGTCCACCACTTCTTCAATCTCTATTCTGACAGTAAAATAATCAAATAAATAGTCGCTAATATATCGATAGAGTCTTCTTGTTCAGTCTATATCCTAACAGTAAAATAATCAAAATCCAAAATAGATCAATAGAGTCTACTTCTCTAAAATAAACAAATAAATAGTCCCTAATAGTTTCTAACGGTCTTATATAACTACAAACGGTTATCTAGATAAGAATGGCGCCAGTAAATATATATTTACTGGATTGTGTGTACATGGCTAAACAGACGGACAAACATAGAACACAACAAATGATTAACACGTAAACAAACAACCGTGAATGAAGAAAAAAGAAACTGGCGACGTTGTAAATGACGTTATAATACAAAGACGACATAAAGTAAACGTCATTACGTCACTGGCATAACGTCTCTAAGGTAACTGCCAGTCGTTGTCAGGAAGGTGATGGAGGCAAGAGCAATAAAGATTTCTAAACAAGTCCTTCGGTGATAATGATAATGACAAATTATAAACTACATTAAGTAATAAACAACGTGTAGTGTGTCATTGTACTGTACAGTATGTTATCAACGTGTACTGTAATTTGTACGTCTACAACTGTAACATCGCCAATGTCGTCTTCGTTATTCTCAACTTCTCTTTGTGTTATTTTATCTTCTTACTCGTTAAAGTGAACAAAGAAATGTCCTGTTGTCATGACGATGTGCGGAGATTATTGAAGTTTTGACAAGTGCAATATGTAGTAACAACGACACACACATGTTGGAATTTTGATAAATAAATAAATCCCACTAAATCTATTTATCTCCCTTGTTTAGAACTTGCTGGACCACGAACGCACAGACGTTCTTTGCTCGGGCTTTTATAGTCAGGATTTAGTCAGAATCAGTTTATAGATCTCAAACCTCATTGAACCTAATTATTCTGAACGTTTTTTGTTTAGTAAACAAACAGCTAATTATCTTATCGCTACCAACATCAACTCAATATTAATCTTACTCACCCATCAAGTAACATTAATATTCTACCTTCCTTGCCGAACATATCAAAACATCCAAGCTAGTAACTGACATTAAAGTGCAGACGGTGTGTGACACGAACGCCACCTAGTTAATGATTATGAATTATTTTTAATTAATTAATCATTCATAACTAATTAAAAGTGATAAGAATCTTAATTTAATTTATTAACAATTCTCCAGCAGACACAACTCATCTCTCTCACTTGGCGGATATGCGCGCGCTGTCAACGTTTTTCTTTCTTCCGCAACATTAAAGACAAACATTTACTGTCACACAATATTCCATAGGTGGTAAACTTCTAACTAAAGGAGAAGACAAATCCGTCTTCAATCTATACTTAGAGAGCCCCCAGACCACCGATTTTCATCTCCAACATAAGGTTATCACTATGAGTAAGAAGGGCAATAAATTGATTAAATCAACAATCAAACTATACATATGACAAATACTATGAAAAAGATTACTTTACATCAAAAATGTTGTCTGTATATCATACATAAATGAAGACAATAAAGACAAAATAAACCATGTGAACTGATTTTATATACATGGGTGAACATAACAAGAACTGATGTCAACAATTTATTTACATGTAAGAACATAACAAGAACTGATGTCAACAATTTATTTACATGTAAGAACATAACAAGAACTGATGTCAACAATTTATTTACATGTAAGAACATAACAAGAACTGATGTCAACAATTTATTTACATGTAAGAACATATCACTAAGTGATGTCAACAATTTGTATACATGCATAAACGTAGCAGGACACACAAAAGCTGTAGGATTTGTACAACTTGATTGAACAAGAAAGCGTACATATATTTGATTGTAGGCATTGTAAAACTTGAATGAACAAGAAAACATAGAGATCTTTAACTGTTGGCTTTATACAACTTGTGTGAACAAGAACATATACAGATATTTGATTGTAGGCTTTTTACAACTTGGCTGAACAAGACAACATGCAGATTTTGACTGTAGGCTGTGTAAATCTTGACTGAACAACAAAACATACAAATATATGACTGTAGGCTTTGCACATGTATCGTAAAGAAAACATACAAATATATGACTGTAGGCTTTGCACATGTATCGTAAAGAAAACATACAGATATTTAACTGTAAGCTTTGCACATGTATCGTAAAGAAAACATGTAGATATTTAACTATAGGCTTTGCACATGTATCGTAAAAAAAACATACATATATTTAACTGTAGGCTTTGCACATGTATCGTAAAGAAAACATGTAGATATTTAACTATAGGCTTTGCACACGTATCGTAAAGAAAACATTCAGGCCTTTGTGAGTTTTGCAATCTTGATTAAATAATAAAATTCACACACTACGTGTGTCATTTATAAATGTGATAGCACAAATAATATATTTATGTCATGAACATTTTGTTTGAACTTGACAACACAAATAATGTATTTATGTCATGAACATTTGTGTGAACTTGACAACACAAATAATGTATTTATGTCATGAACATTTTGTGTGAACTTGACAACACAAATAATGTATTTATGTCATGAACATTTTGTGTGAACTTGACACACAAATAATGTATTTTATTTCATGAACATTTTGTTTGAACTTGACAACACAAATAATGTATTTATTTCATGAACATTTTGTGTGAACTTGACAACACAAATAATATATTTATGTCATGAACATTTTGTGTGAACTTGACACACAAATAATGTATTTATTTCATGAACATTTTGTGTGAACTTGACAACACAAATAATATATTTATGTCATGAACATTTTGTGTGAACTTGACAACACAAATAATGTCTTTATGTCATGAACATTTTGTTTGAACTTGACCACAAAAATAATGTATTTATTTCATGAACATTTTGTGTGAACTTGACAAAACAAATAATGTATTTATGTCATGAACATTTTGTGTGAACTTGACAACACAGATAATGTATTTATGTCATGAACATTTTGTGTGAACTTGACAACACAAATAATGTCTTTATGTCATGAACATTTTGTGTGAACTTGACAACACAGATAATGTCTTTATGTCATGAACATTTTGTGTGAACTTGACAACACAGATAATGTCTTTATACCGTGAATATTAGATGTTATGTTTTGTAGTACCATGACTATCTCTGAATAGTTAATCAGTTTTCCAACTAAAGAAAAATGTGTAATTGTATGTGAGACCCTGACTATCTGTGAACAGTTAATCAGTTTTCTAACCAATGAAAAATGTGTGCTTCTATGTAGGACTCAGACTATCTGATTAACTGTCCATTATGAATTTTATGAAGATATTTATCAACAGGAAAGTTGTGTCAGTAATGAATAAGTTGTCTTTAGTAATAATTAAACAACATAATAATGTCAATACATGAAATACCAGTTCTAATTGAGGTTTTTGTAAGGGCAGTGTGTGTGTGCGTGTGTGCGTGCGTGCATGCGTGCATGCGCGCGTGTGCGTGCGTGAGTGTATGTGTGTGTGTGTTTGTGTGTGTGTGTGTGTGTGTGTGTGTGTGTGTGTGTGTGTGTGTGTGTGTGTGTGTAATTATTTAAATGTCTATGTTATTATTTTCCTCTTGTCCTGATTGACAAAACTCTCTCCTGCTATGTCAAGTTTTCAAATTGTCCAGATTGGCAACTCTCTGGGCATGTCAAGTTTTATAATTCTCCTGATTGTTCAGCATTCCATGTATAAAACTGTATTGTGACTGTATTCAGCATTCCATACTCAAAATGGTATTATGGCTGTGTTCAGCACACCAATCTCACCATACACAAAATGGTATTCTGGCTGTGTTCAGCACAAGAATTTTAATATAAAAAAAGGTGTTTTTTTTTTGGCTGTGTTCAGCACACCAATCTCACCAAACACAAAATGGTATTCTGGGTGCCTTCAGAACTCAATACGCAAAATGATATTCTGGCTGTGTTCAGAACTCCATACACAAAATTGTATTCTGGAATGTTTGATTAACCACCCTCAGGATAACCTTGATCACTGTCTAATGATCACTGTCTAAATGCCCAGTGTCTGAATCAATACTGACTGGTTACTCTATGAATCAGTTTTTCTGTTCCTATCTACTACTATTAATACTGTATGCACAGTCAGAACGTGTCCAGTGGCTGATGCTATACTCCAATAGATAGATATTCACCTCTCAAAATATTCCAATTATATTAGAAGAAATCAATTATCGGAGATAGGAGCAGCAGTGATTTAGAATTTAAATAACACTAGTCGTTATTTTTGTCTGCCTGAGCCCGTTAACAAACCACCCTATAGCGATTTAAGGATGGCCAAAAAGCTTTTATAAAATTTTACAGACATTCTAACTTGAATAACAAATTACCATGTGTAAAACGCGGAAGTAGTTATATATTTAAGATGGCATGTATAGTTTATTTATCACATTTTCAAGGACATTTCGAATTTAAATTCACATAAAATCTTTACGGCTAACTAAAAATATCCGGCAGATGTTTGCCAAGGACACCTAGTGCGATGCCCTATTTCTGCCCCCTCCCCGCCCCCCAATATACAAATATTTGAAATAAATATTCTACAATCATCTCAGTAATATCAGGTAAATTGCTATGATTCGATACATTTACAAAGATGAGCGTTATCTTTACTTGTTATTCAAACTGTCAATGACAAAACCATTCGGCGGTGAAACTCTTTACCAGCTGCCCTGAATGTTGTGTTTATTATGAGCACCTCAAAAGAAGTAGCTTATTTTTATTTATTTTATCGATCTGTGCATTTAGGTGGACCCATCGATTCACCCATCATTAAATGATTATTGACTGGATTGAACATGATATGAGCAATGCATCACTTTATATTCTTGGATTTGAAGACGATTAATAAGTGTTAAAAATGAGTCAATGTGAATATGAATCCAATAAATATCAATGTGTATAGTATAGAATTTCACAATATGAATATGTATACAATTCCTTGATATCATTTTATGGAACTTTCACGATGCTAATCAAATTAGGTCAAGTTGTACCAGAAAGAAGAACAGTATTTGTATAATACTTTGTATAATACAACCCTCAGAAAGTGAGAAACTGAATGTTACAACTAGTTTAAAGTCAACAAATTTGTATAGCAAAAATATTAGACAAACAGTGAAGTAGCATATTTACCAAAACGTCATCTCGTTCAAGAGGATTAACAAACAGTGCGATATAGATGAAAAACAACAACAGCAAAATAACATTTGTACATGTAAAATCAACGAACCAAACGGAGCAGCTATTTACGTCATTAAATCACTTAATTTAAAAAATACCCTTTTAGGCGGTTTAGAACTACAGGAAAAGGAAAATGTGTAAAATCTCGTTTGATGCTAAGGATATTCTCTTCATCACTACATTTTCCATTATCTTAGATCTTATTTGAATAGACCGTAGCGAGACGTCAAGTATATGGAGACCTAAGAAAGTCAAATATGTGTGTGTGTGTGTGTGTGTGTGTGTGTGTGTGTGTGTGTGTGTGTGTGTGTGCATGTGCATGTGTGGGGGTGGGGGTGTTTGTGTGCGTGTGCGTGCGTGCGTATGTGTGTGCATGTGTGTGTGTGCGTGTGTGTGTGCGTGTGTTTGCGTGCGTGCGTGCTTCCATGCGTGCGTCCGTGCGTGTGTGTGTGTGTGTGTACCTTATTAGTATTATTGACTATTTTCAAGATTTCAGATTTTTGTCGGTTGGGAACTTTTGTCTCGAAATCTACCAGTGATCTAGGAAATTCAAGGTTTCAAGAAGGATGTGATTTTTCTCTCAATAGAACGGCTTTGAAGTTTTATGGCAAGTCTGTGATTTCCTCGTATTTTATTCAGGTAACCTTCACGTTCTTGTGTTCCGATCCCCGGTAGCCGTAGTACTAGTTGTATTTCTTCTGCTCTGATAGACTAAGGATCTACAATACCAGATTCCGACATTTTTTCAGTCTTTTCCAGCTCTTCTGATCTCGGATGTGTTTTTGTTCTGTCGCTTGACTCTGAAACATCGAATACTGATGTTGACCTGTTGGACTTACTGACTACTTTATTGGTGGTCTCCTCGAGGTCATGGAGCGAACTGTTCTCATTTCCAAGTACCGCAGTATCTCATCTTTTTCGGGTTTGTGAATTACTTTTGCATTGCATAAAATTCATAATTTTAATATAATGGATATGAGTGATGTTTAAGCAATTAGTCGAAAATTGGTCTTGGAAAATGGGGACGGGGGGCACAGCAGTCTTGTATTTTTTACTTTGACATTTGACATTCATTTTCACAACGTTGTTGCCATGACACTATCAAATTAAAATGTTTAAAAAATGTCCACGTCTGTAAACTGCGAACATCTAAGTAAACATTATGCAGAAGAGTACCGTACGGGCTTGGTGCCGGCCTGAATTGTGTCCGTCTGCTTCAACAAAGTGCAAAACAATTTCCAGAGCGCGCAGTGAGTGGCGCTACGAATGGCACTTTAATTAGCGTTTGTGCCGCCAAGACTTCATGTACCGTTAAGGTCGTTGTGTGCATTATTTACTTCTTACTTCTTCTAAATTCCACAATTGTTAACTGTGGTTATGTAGATAGATAGATAGATAGATAGATAGATAGATAGATAGATAGATAGATAGATAGATAGATAGATAGATAGATAGATAGATAGATAGATAGATAGATAGATAGATAGATAGATAGATAGATATGCAGATAGTAAGATAGACAACGGATGGAATAATGGATAAATAAAATATAGATTAAATGTTAGTGTTTTCTTGCATCAACTGATTAATGAATGTATGAGTGATGCCAACACCACCAGGTTAATGGTTATTATTATTGTTATTATAAACGTATGCGTTTTCTATCTTCCACAGTACGTGGATACAGAGAGAGAGAGAGAGAGAGAGAGAGAGAGAGAGACAGAGACAGACAGACAGACAGACAGACAGACAGAGACAGAGAGAGACAGACAGACAGAGACAGAGAGACAGAGAGAGAGAGAGACAGACAGACAGACAGACAGAGACAGAGAGACAGAGAGACAGACAGACAGAGACAGAGAGACAGACAGACTGACAGAGACAGAGAGAGACAGACAGACAGAGACAGAGAGACAGAGAGAGAGAGAGACAGACAGACAGAGAGACAGACAGACAGAGACAGAGAGAGAGACAGACAGACAGAGACAGAGAGAGACAGACAGACAGACAGAGACAGAGAGAGACAGACAGACAGAGACAGAGAGACAGAGACAGAGAGAGACTGACAGACAGAGACAGAGAGAGAGAGAGAGAGAGAGAGAGTAAATATTAGACAAATATGAAAACAGGAAGAAAAACAAGAGGAGAAACAAGGGAAGAAGAAAAGTAAGGGGTGGTTTAGAAGTGACAGAAAGCAAAAGAGCTAGCACAATAAGAGATCATTAATAAAGAAAAGTGACCGAGAGGAAGAGGAAAAAGAATAAATGGTAAAAAAAAAGTGACAAAGTACAGAAAGAAATATAAAGAGATAAGGAAGAAAGAACATGTAAATATAATATATTTTTATTTCCCTAAAATAAGGATTTACACATACTTTAATTGTAGATATACATGGCATACAGGCACATAGTGATATACTGAGAAACACAGGGCTATAGGCATAAACAGGCGTATCTTAAATCTGCACCCACACTGCAAAGTGTAAATATCAAAAGTCTTATGCCCATGTATATGGTATCAAACTCACAGTTTTAATGCAAAGTGTATGCGCTATATAGAAAACAAAGAAATGAAGTATAAAACCAATGTTTAAGCTAAAGACTTTCCACAAGAAAATAATAATGTCATAATATTAATCACAGATTAATAAAATAACTCTGCATAGTTAGTGGGGAAAATATCCTAATGATATATGCCTGTGTGTTCACGCACAAATCTATCTATCTATATGTCTATCTATCTATCTATCTATCTATCTATGTATCTATCTATCTATCTATATGGGGCACATATTTCCGCCCTTCATTTATCTGTCTACTTCTGTCTACTTTTGTTTATCAAATATTTTATGATAGAATTGTGGAGCACTGTATTCGTGTTACTAATATTTATATGTAGTAAGTGTTTAAAAATAGACATCATGCACTGCACATTCAGAATAATATGCTTGAAAACCGTGGTAGTTTCCACCAAATCCATAGATATGATAATAGCCTAGAGTAAATTAGAATCAAATGATGCCGTATCATTCTGTGCATGAATTCAATAGTCAACATTTCATAGAAATAGTGTGTTGAGCTACTTGAGCTTGTTGAGGGATAACCAGGTTATCGGTGACACTAAACTCCCCTAGGAGGAAGGGTAAGGAGTGATTGCATCAAGGCTGACCAATGGCCTGACGCTCGCCAGTTGTCATTGACTTTGATCTTTATCTTCTCTGATACCTCCTGAAATTTGTCTGTGAGTTTTTCAAGTATTCTTGCAGTTGAAGAGTGGGGAGAGCCTGTGTTTGAAGTTTTGAAAATTGTTTGTAAAGCAAACCCTTGAGCTTTCTTTATCTCACGTGATGTAAATTATTTGTGTTTGTGTGTTCGGTTGTGTGTCATCTGATCGAAGTATGTCAAATATAGGACAGAACGATTAATTATTCAAGGAACACTCTATGGGTGGACTGGTGATACCTTGGGTGAACACTTATTGATTTGATTTGAAAATATTTCCATATATGTCCCTGCGTGTATGTTGTGCACGTCCTAATGTGTTTGATTTAACGTCGAAACATGCTATGTGGTGTGTAGATAATTTATATTGTAATACGTTTACTATTCCTTTGATAAGTACTCGTTATCTCTGAGTCAAATACTTTTCAGAGAGAGAGAGAGAGAGAGAGAGAGAGAGAGAGAGAGAGAGAGATTTGTATCAGCGGGATGGGAGACCTCATATTATAAATAATAATCCGGACATCAAAACTCAAGCATAGGCATTCCTGCTCCTGGTAATTCTGGATATGCCAGGTCAGTGCCGATCTCTTGTGTTTTAACTGCAATACGAATGTTAGCTCTGATGTTGCTCCTTCTCCCAACGTCCGTAGATTGAGAGGTGAGTATTTATCATAGGACGGAGATTGAGAGGTGAGTATTTATCATAGGACGGAGATTGAGAGGTGAGTATTTATCATAGGACGGAGATTGAGAGGTGAGTATTTATCATAGGACGGAGAGATGACGATACTATTTTCAAAATTTAAGAGATCCCCTCGTTTTAAAATAACCTGTCGCACTATCACTCTATCCATCCATCCATCCATCCATCCATCCATCCGTCCGTCAGTCCGTCCGTCCGTGCATCCATCTATCTATGAATCTACATATTTAGAAGCATGTATTGCCATACATACATAAATGAATACTTGAATCTTTGCATAATGAGGTAAGCAGCAAGGTAAACAAAAGCAATGAAAATGATGATGATGATGATGAAGACGATAATGATAGTTGTTTTCAACCCGCAGCCTGGAATTGCCAACTTTCATTCGACTCGACTTGCAGTCTGGAGTCTCGAACTAAGAATAACTGTGCAGTTTTCTGTATGTGGCTGTCGCAATCATCAACATTTTATATTTTATTGTTTGATTGGCATCAAAAGAGCAAACTGTTAATTAAGCTGGGAGCACAATGTGTGTGTGTGTGGGTGGGAGGTCATTAATACAAGTCATTGTGGAACAATATTATCTTCCATAAAAGTGTAACTGTGCTGTATTATAAACGAAATACATAACGCCCTCTATCTCTGGCATGCACTTTGTCCACAATTCGCATGTGTGTGGTAATAACACTAATCTATAAAAAAAGTAGTTATGGTAGTACTATTAGGTGCAGTAATAGTAGGAGTTACGCTGATTGTAGAGTTACTTCGACAGTATCATTCAAAAGTAATATTATAGCATAAGCATTTGTAGAAGTAGTTATAGCAGCAGGTGCAAAGGTAGTGGCTTAATACAAACAACAATAATAGTACTAACACTGATATGTTAATAGTAGTCATTATTGCAGGTGAAGCAATACTACTACTACTACGACTACTACTACTACTAATAATAATGAATATAATTATGATGATTAAGATGATAATGATGATGGGACGGTACATTGAAGGCGACGATGATGACGACGACGATGATGATGATTAACATAAATAGTAGTAATATTATTAATACATAACATACATTTGAACCATAGTTTCAGAATTGTAAATTATTTTAGGGGAAAAAAACTTGTTACACTACATCCAGTTAACTTTCTGCCGCTTTAGTACGTCCAATTAACTTTCTGCCTCTTTATACGTCCAATTAACTTTCTGCCTCTTTACTACATCCAGTTAACTTTCTGCCTCTTTACTACGTCGAGTTAACTTTCTGACTCTTTACTACAATCCTTTTAATTCAAAGCTATATATCAGCGTGTTAGTAAAATGTCCCCCTTTTCTTTACACTCCATTCTGCACGCTTGGTTTCGTGTGCCGTGAAAATATTCTCCTGAGTTCGTTTCTGAATTTAGTACCAGTCAGACAGTAAATGTAAAAGTTCACGGCGCTATTAGTGTACCACAGAATAAACATCAGAAAGTGCGTGATAGCGTTGACGTCATGGACCTCTCTCTGAGTGCTGTACCGCTCCACGAACACGTTGAAGCGCACGATCTGGTAGATGCAGACCGGAAGTGTGAGGACGAAGAACACTGCGGACACTGCAATGAGAGTGACGGTTAGTGACGACACTCTTCTCTTGCGGAGTGCATTTTGGCAGAGCCCAGTCGTGGTTTGCGTCGCGTTTGTCGTTGAGGACCTGACCTTGAACAGAAGTACACCGTTGCTTATGACGAGCAGCAGGAAAGGAAGTACGCTGAAACTAAGTAGGTCAACCCAGGACCAAACCTGACCCAGAAATGTGTTGTACGTCTCCGTTGCGGCGGTACATTCCAGAGATGTCTCATTGTGAAACGATTTCAAGTCAAACCCATACAGCATGTGCGAGTACAGAGCGAGCACCAATCCAGCAAGGCCAAGGACAGCCATCATGGCTTTCCTTCCGGTGCAAACGATTTTCACACGAAGCGGCCAAACGACGGATGTCGCTCGGTGGATTGTCATCGCCACCAGAAGCCAGGCTGAAAAGACGCCCGTTGAATACGACAGGAAAAAGTATAATTTGCATGTTACCCAGTGCCAGTTTTTGAACGAGAAATTAAAACTTATTTCCACCCAGTCCGGAAAGATTCCTGTGTACAGGACAAGCAGGTCATTGGCGGCGAGTGCCCCAAAAAACAGGTTCGTTGTCGAAAACCCGTGCCGATATAGAACTACAAGTGTCATGAAGTTGCCAAATGTTCCAAAAATAATTATTAACGGCGGGACTATTGTCCAGAGCCAATTAGTGACCGAACAGGTCAAGGCCTGATAACATTCATCGCTGTGGACGTTGCAGACAGTATATAATGAGGAGTTGTGATTCAGCTCCATGACAGTGCTCGGACAGTGAGCAAATAATTACCTGATTCTACTTTTTTTAGTGATAGCGCAAAAAATGGTCGAGTTAAAATCTGTGATAGCTTCACTTCAAAGCAAATATTGTACTTTCTTCCTTTGTGGCACAAATACTATTATAATCTAAATATGTAATGGTTTTACTTCAAAATAAATCTTGTATTTCTTCGATGACGATACACGAAAAATGTTCTAGTCGAAATCTGTAATGTTTTCCGTTCAAATCGAACCTGACATTTCTTGACACTATTCCAACGGTATAACAATGTGTGCTGGAGTTGTTTCCCAGACTCCTGTTAACCTGCAAAAGACACATTTCATCAGTTAGTGTTTACTTTTTACTCTTGTAGTGTTTGTCACAATAATAATTTATCAAGGTATTACACTTTTAATGCAAGGCGCTTGTCACAAAATATTATCAAGGTATTACACTTTTAAATCAAGGCGTTTGTCAGTACTTGTTTTAAATATTGAAAATCTTTTCTATTTAAGAAAGTAAGTATGGAGCATTCTTACTAACTCGCAATTTTCCGCATCACATCACCACGACTACAGTTTTACAAAGGGGTGGTGCATTCTGCATATAATATTTACAAAAAATATCTAAATCTAGTCGTGATATTGGCTATGTTTTGTTTGTTTGTTTGTTTTTTTTGTTTCTTTTTTTGTTGTTGTTGTTTGGTTGGTTTATGCTGTTTGTTTTGTGGATATTGGCTATGTTTTGTTTGTTTGTGTTTTGTTTCTTTTTTGTTGCTGTTTGGTTGGTTTATGCTGTTTGTTATTTGTTTCTTTGTAAAATTGCTAAAATTAATTGAATACATTAAATTTGTAATGTCTCATTCAAATGTGTTTTATGACAACAAATTAATTAAAATGTCCTTACTGCTCAGAAATTTAATTCATTAAGCTAATAGTAGTAACTGACAGTGGTTGGCAAGATTTAATTCATTAAGCTAACAGTAGTAACTAACAGTGCTTGGCAAGATTTAATAATTAAGCTAACAGTAGTAATTGACAGTGGTTGGCAAGATTTAATTCATTAAGCTAATAGTAGCAACTGACAGTGGTTGGCAAGATTTAATTCATTAAGCTAATAGTAGCAACTGACAGTGGTTGGCAAGATTTAATTCATTAAGCTAATAGTAGTGTCAGTGGTTGGCAAGATTTAAAAGCGACCCAATAATTCTAGAAAAGGTTATTGTCTGTTACCGAGGCTCTGAGCAAAAAATAAAATTGCAAGTAAAACATAAAAAAAAATAAAACAAACAACAAGAATAACAATCCCGTTAATAACGAACATTAAAATCCAACGGAAAATTTGCCAACAACAGCATTACAGTTTCAACACTACACTGTAACATTGCGAATGTTTCTCGTGCTATACCGTCGCAAACGTCATGTCGAGCAGCAACTACTGATAACTGCCTAATCTATATTTAACCAACCTGACATGCGCACTGACCGCCTCTTTTTTCCTTCCTCTTCTCACTCACTTTATGTCTGTTTTACCAATTCACCAACAAGGAACATCCGGAATAAGTGTTCACTTTACTTTCAGTCATCTAAATAAACAAGTGAAATTGTAGTCTATGTACTGGATTCTGCATGCCTATCACATCCCCCTGTTCACCATCAATGGTTGAATATTGACGAATCCTAATCAGCTGATAACAGGCCAATCATCCATTCTGAATTCTAGAGTGACAAACAACCCCATTGGTTGGAATGTTAGACCCCACCTAGCCGTGGCTCCTCCCCTACGTATTGTGGCCTGATTTTTTTCTTTTCATTTTGGAACAGTTTTGCTTTAATTAGATTTTAGCAACTTCTTGGTTATCGTTAGATTTTCCCAACCTCTTAGCACTAGTGCAGTCATTAATCAGTTGTAAAATAAAAATATTCCGTTCCATGACACATTGTTTATCGGAATGTGTCATACTTTAAAATCATTGATCACTATTGTTGCGTTGGACCTCCACAATAAGCAATCACAACGGTTTGTATTCATTCACAAAATTGTAAACTACTACTTGTTGTAAATTAATGCAGTAAATATTGTTCATATATTGGAATAGTTTTTAGCATAGTGTGTTGTTCCCTCGAAATATGCTCACTGGACATCTGAGTCCATTTGACCTCTCCCTAGATTATTTAAGATTTCCACCGCCAAGCATAGTCACTCTAACCCCTTTGCAGTCGTATTAACTCTTTCTGCATCTATTATTCCAGAGCGTGTGCAAATTTAATTACAGAACCAAGTAATATATTGTACTCTGACGAGTTTGCATGCATATTTGTGTGTGTGTGTATGTGTGTGTGCATGTGTGTGTGTGTGTGTGTGTTCGGTGGGGGTGGGGGTGGGAGAAGCCGGGCGGGATGGGGTCGTTACTTGCAATGCAGAAAAAATTACAAAAAGTAACTCTTTTTTTCATGTTAATTTGCTATCGTATGCTAGACGAATGGTTTTGGGCTCATTAAACTTATGCAATGGCTCCTTGCACTCAAGAGCGCGCGCACACATAAATATTAGCATCCAGCTTCCCACAGAAGAATTCAGCATTATAAATACGCACATCCCCCCCTCCAAATAGCTCAGTGTTCTCTATAGTGTTGTGTTATCTGAGCTTCATAAGCTCTTATGTAATGATCAATGTTTCAGGTGCGCGTGTTTCTTTCCAAGCGGAGGATTGTAGCTAAGTGTATGTTTGGATGAATTCGGGTTTACTTTTTGTATATGTTACTTCTACTGCCTGCATTAGCTGTTCTTGAAATAATGTTCTGCAATCAGTCAAACAGCGTTCTACTCTAATAAAGTGTTTAAGTGAAAGGTGGTTACTGACGTCACGAGTAGTTCAATGTACCAGTTTGCCTCCCATAATACTAAGGCATGCGTTATCTTTATGAGTTCGTTTCTTTAGGCAAATATTCTGTTTATTTTGTTCCTTCATCTACACTTTGTGTCACAGGTATGCATGTTGTCTACTCTCCCCTCTTTGTTACACTTTTTTTTTCTTTTAAAGGTTGATGTGATATGATGCCCGTATGAACTTTATTTTGCACAGTATGTATAATGCTCTTCTTGTGATCGACTTCAAAGAACTGTATAGTCCTCACATAGAAATCAGTTGCATATGTTCTTACAAGTAGTTGTGCATTTGAGTTACGTATTCTATTCACTGTTCTTTAAATGAGTGTTCTTTAAATTAGTGTTCTTTAAATAAGTGTTCTTTAAATGAGTGTTCTTTAAATAAGTGTTCTTTAAATAAGTGTTCTTTAAATGAGTGTTCTTTAAATAAGTGTTCTTTAAATGTGTGTTCTTTAAATGTGTGTTCTTTAAATGAGTGTTCTTTAAATGAATGTTCTTTTAATAAGTGTTCTTTAAATAAGTGTTCTTTAAATACGTGTTCTAAATATATATATACGGTAGCTAACTGCATTTCTGACACTATAAACGTACCATACAAAGGGGAGGTGTGAGGAAGAGGGTACAAGAGCGGTGTACTTATTTTAACATAATATTTCATCAAAATATATTTATTACATTAAAAGCATTTTTCTTGGTGTGAAAATGCATTTATTGCATTGAAAACATTGTTTCACCTACATGAGATCATTATTGTAAGGAAAGATTTGCCAATACTGGTGCTCCTTACATTAAGAAAAGACTTCAAGCTTCCACTACTGATTTTCATTACACACAATATCACTGTTATGAGTGTACAGTCCACGTATATTTGCAAACGCTATATACAATTATATTATTGCAAATCATTCCACGTAAAATATGCTTTTTTTCTTACAGTGCACATACACTTACTACACTAATAAATCCCTGTCGATGTTGGGTTTCAAATCTGCCTGGCCATAACTCTCATGTAAGTTTCCACTTGTAGGTTGGTGTGTCAGTATGTCAGCAAGTTCAGGAATATTTATATGTGTGGGGGTGGGGGGTGGGGTGTAACTTCTTAAATGCGATTCTAACATTAGAACGATAAACATACTGACCCACGAAAGACCGTACTAAAATATAAATTATGCAACAAAATGACCTTACCTCGACTGTGAGCAAAGAACAGTCTAAACATATGTGTCTGAAGCCTGCGTTCTGGTACCAACGTAATGACTGGCTGCACAGAGAATGAAACAAAATGGAGTTCGCCAGCCTCTAAGAGACTGGTCAATGTCTATTAGTTTTCGAAGTCTAGAATTGTGTTCTGCTTTACCGGCTTCTTATATTCAGTTAACGTAAGGTAACGAGTCCATCTTTTCATGGACCTGAATCTGAGCCGCGGTTATGGCCTCATAACGGTCCAGGTCTTTCGAGTACACAGCTTTAATTCTTTTATTTTACTGTCTGCCCTAGAATGAAGCTGATTAGAGCCATGAGTCGTAATAGCCCATCTTTTCCGGTACCCATTAAATGATGACGTCATAGCCCATCCTTTAATGTAACCATAACTCGATGACGTGCAAACCTCAAGCAACAGTATCATTTTATTTCCTTTGTTTTCGCCACAATTGACGAGATGTTTCTCATTTCGAAAGCAACACGTCTGTCGGTTTTTGTTCGCCAGGTGAATGCTCTTCAGGAAAATATATGAATAGCTTCAGAGCTTCATTTTCGGAAGCAGATCAAAGGCCAAAGTCGCCCGCAGATAACTTGAAATTTTAACTTTATCAGTGTTTAGAGTACGGTTGAACAACAAAGACTTATTTTTGGTATATTTGTTACGTGGACAAAACTGGCTACTATAGAGAATGGTGTCAGAAGGTTCCTGTAACTGACAGATTATACATGCCAGATGCCTGACAAGTCTTGTGCATGCAAGCTACGGATGTCGAAAACTGTTCCAGAAATGTAGATCATGGTACCAACAGTGGCACGGAGGCCGTTTCCGCGAGTGAGTTTCGGTGCACTGTCTGCGCAAACAAGACTGTAAGCACGCAGACAACTAACTACATTGTTAAGTACATTCGCACTGGCGCAATAGAATACAAGATTGTAAGCACGCAGACAACTAACTACATTGTTAAGTACATTCGCACTGGTGCAATAAGACTGTAAGCATGCCAACAACTAACTACATTGTTAAGTACATTCGCACTGGTGCAATAAGACTGTAAGCATGCCGACAACTAACTACATTGTTAAGTACATTCGCACTGGTGCAATAAGACTGTAAGCATGCCGATAACTAACTACATTGTTAAGTACATTCGCACTGGTGCAATAGAGAACTACAGTGTATCGTCTGTATTAATGAATGCGATATATGGCTGTAGTTTAATGTACATGGTCATAATAAGGTAGATAGGGGGTGGTCTACTTATGTCGCCATGCACGTTAAGTTATAATTTACTTGTATCCATTACTATGGGCTGCCGAGAAGTCATGGAAATTAAAACTAATGTAATACTGGCCACTTTAAACAGCATAAATATTACTAGTACCTCACGCTGTCTCAGTCCTTAAAATTCACCAAACTTTAAAGACTCTTTGTACTGGTAAGACCATTTTATAACCTCGCACTTCAGTGGTGTCAACAAAACGTTTCCAATAAAACGATTGGGGGAAAACCCTAATATCTGATGTATTTAATTTCCTTTGCGGCGTCCTAGCACGTCACGTGGTCTAACCTTTGCGCTATTCATTTAAGTATATTTGTTGTTTTGTTTCCACTTTAAGAAATTCAAAGATTAAACGTTCACTGCGAAGCATGTACAGTCCTTCAAACTTGCTAAATTCGTATGTCAGTTCTCAGAACGACTATACCTTGTTAGACTATTGCTTTAGTTTTCTAAAATCTAAGTTTAATATCGCCATTAGGACTGCAAGTTATTGATTTACATCATTAAAAATAATACAATGAAAGGTTATAACAATTAGCCAATACCTCAGCTGACATAACAATATTACAATAGATCGTCATTGACAAAATTGTTATCTATTGCAGAAAAAAACAAATGGACAGTGGAATCCCTGTCACAAAATCAATTTTGTTCTTCATTCTGTTTGAAAGAAGCATACAACACTTCTATGGTGATATGTCACAGTTCCTCAAGCCAGTCTCTTGTCACATGTCACAAAACTTTGACCCTCTCCCTCCCATCTGCGTGGCGTCATATGTGAACAACATAAAATATAAAGTGCTTACACTCTAATGCGCTATATCAGTAGAGTTCACTAATGCGCTATATCAGTAGAGTTCACTAATGCACTATATCAGTAGAGTTCACTAATGCGCTATATCAGTAGAGTTCACTTATGAGATTTATCAGTAGAGTTCACTAATGCGCTATATCAGTAGAGTTCACTAATGCGCTATATCGTAGAGTTCATTAATGCGATATATCAGTAGAGTTCACTTATGAGATTTATCAGTAGAGTTCACTAATGCGCTATATCAGTAGAGTTCACTAATGCGATATATCAGTAGAGTTCACTTATGAGATTTTTCAGTAGAGTTCATTAATGCGATATATCAGTAAAGTTCACTAATGCGATTTATCAGTAGAGTTCACTTATGAGATTTATCAGTAGAGTTCACTAATGCGATATATCAGTAGAGTTCACTAATGCGATATATCAGTAGAGTTCACTAATGCGATATATCAGTAGAGTTCACTAATGCGATATATCAGTAGAGTTCACTAATGCGATATATCAGTAGAGTTCACTAATGCGATATATCAGTAGAGTTCACTAATGCGATATATCAGTAGAGTTCACTAATGCGATATATCAGTAGAGTTCACTAATGCGGCAGATACTCACAGAAAATAGTCATAGGAAATAAAGTCACAATATATGTTAAGTGGAAATAAGCGACAGCTCATTAGGATCGTGGTTCACTTCTCGCTCGGAGTTAAATGTGTGTGTGTGTGTGTGTGTGTGTGTGTGTGTGTGTGTGTGTGTGTGTGTGTGTGTGTGTGTGTGTGTGTGTGTATTGTATACACATTATAATTTATATTATAATTCACACATTAAATTATATGATTTATTCATACTTATTTATGTTGTTATGCTTGTGTCCATAAAAACGTGATGTGACACAGAAAATGTAAATAATGCAAATAATTAAGTAAATATTCTCATCTTAAATATTTTTTGTACAAATTTTAACCAAGTGCAATTATTTTCCGATCGAGTTTAAAAAATTTAACTGTATTAGCTGTAATAATAAGAGTGTTCTATTGCTCTTCTATTAATGTGCGATTTTAAAGTTTAAATATGGTATTAATTGATCAAAACGATCGGCATATTGTGCGATTTTAAAGTTTAAATATGGTATTAATTGATCAAAACGATCGGCATATTGTGCGATTTTAAAGTTTAAATATGGTATTAATTGATCAAAACGATCGGCATATTGTGCGATTTTAAAGTTTAAATATGGTATTAATTGATCAAAACGATCGGCATATTGTGCGATTTTAAAGTTTAAATATGGTATTAATTGATCAAAACGATCGGCATATTGTGCGATTTTAAAGTTTAAATATGGTATTAATTGATCAAAACGATCGGCATATTGTGCGATTTTAAAGTTTAAATATGGTATTAATTGATCAAAACGATCGGCATATCTGTAAGTTCTAATAAACTATAAATTTGAACGACGGCATGCAGTATTAATAAAACTCACCTATTATACAACTATCTAAAAACGTTTATATTTCATTGAATGTTGTAACCATATGATTGTATTGATGTCTTATTTCATGTTTTGTTTAGTGTCCCAAATTTATTGCAAGTATTAAGCATTTAAACTAGTTTGAGTTTATTATGTGATTTTTCTCGTGATATGAAAAGAACGCAACATTATTTTTTAAATGTATTTGATACTCATACTTGCTAAGATGTGCAAATACGTACTTGTTCAGTGATAACAGGTCAAATTTTTTCCTGTGGCTTCTTTTATGTGACTTTTTTCCTTGTGACTGTTTACCTGTGACATTCTTTCCTGTGACTTTATTTCCTAGCAAAACTAATGTCTTTTTTAATTCCTATTATTTTTTTCCCTACAATAGCCAATAATATACTGAGCGATATTCTCTCGTAGCTAATACCTTTTCTATAAAAACATTTTCTCCTAGTCAGTAAAACTTCAAACACACACAAGCATAAATCACGCAGCACACTACAAGGTTCAAAAAAAGCATTAACCACGCAAAGAATTACGTTGTTGACTTCTACAGCTATAAGGTTCATGACCGAATTTAAGCAAGCATTTACAAAATAGCACCACAAACTACAAGTACAAATGAGAAAATATGAATAGTAGAAAATGTATTCAAAAAATAATCAATATGATGATTAAGTTGTAATTATGTGATAAATTCACAGGTGAATTTAGAGATCTTTAAAATGGTTACACACAAATGTTTTTACGCTGCTATGATTGTGTCTTATGTCAAAGAAAGTTACTGAAGTTATGGTTACAGACAGAACATTTTTAATGCTGCTATGAATATGTGTCATCAAAAATCCACCAACGTTATGGTTACAGACAGACGTTTTTAGAAGCTGTTGTTTATTTGTCTTTTATCAAGTTCAATGAAGTTACGCTTTTAATGCTGCAGTGATTATGTGTCATCAAAAAAATCCACCAAAGTTATGGTTACAGACACATACCTTTTTAAAAGCTGTTGTTTATTTGTATTTTACCAGCTTCACTGAAGTTACGTTTTTATTGCTGCTGTAATTATGTGTCTTATATCAAACAAATATATTGAAAATTTGATTACAGACACAAATATTTGAACAGGTGCTAAGTGTTTTTGTACCTTAAATCAAAAGCACTTATAGACACAAACTTGTTAGTGCTGCCGTGATTGTTTTTATTAAAATAAAAACAAGTAGCTGAAATCATGGTTACAGACAAAACATTTTAATCCAGCGAGTATGTCTCTCGCACTCTTCGACGTTACGGTTACGTCACAAACTCTAAATTCTGCTGTGGTTAAGTATCTTACGTCACAAACTCTAAATTCTGCTGTGGTTAAGTATCTTACGTCACAAACTCTAAATTCTGCTGTGGTTAAGTATCTTACGTCACAAACTCTAAATTCTGCTGTGGTTAAGTATCTTACGTCACAAACTCTAAATTCTGCTGTGGTTAAGTATCTTACGTCACAAACTCTAAATTCTGCTGTGGTTAAGTATCTTACGTCACAAACTCTAAATTCTGCTGTGGTTAAGTATCTTACGTCACAAACTCTAAATTCTGCTGTGGTTAAGTATCTTACGTCACAAACTCTAAATTCTGCTGTGGTTAAGTATCTTACGTCACAAAAGGCAATAGAGTTATGGTTAGAGGCAAAAACATTTAAAATGTTGCTGTGGTATTGTGTTTTATAAAATAAAAAAAAAAAAGGACTCTCAAGATATCGTTACAAACACAAAATTTGTAAACGCTGCTGTGGTTATGTGACTTATATCAAATTGCAATAAAGATAAGATTATAGACACAAAATATTTTAATGCTGCTGGGAAAATGTGTCTTATATTAATCAAAGATAATTAAGTCAGTTGACATACAAAACTTTTTTAAATGTTGTTGTCTATTTTGTTTCAGATATGAAGAAAAACACTGAAATTATAACTGCCGACACACTTTCGTAATGTTTTCAATGATATTGTTTCTTATATAAAATAAAGATGCTAGAAGTAATGGTTACAGGTACACACTTTTTAATGATGCTGTGATTGTGTGTCTCATATCAAATAAAGACACTGAAGTTATGGCTACATGTACACACTTTTTAATGATGCTGTGATTGTGTGTCTCATATCAAATAAAGACACTGAAGTTATGGCTACATGTACACACTTTTTAATGATGCTGTGATTGTGTGGTCTCATATCAAATAAAGACACTGAAGTTATGGCTACATGTACACACTTTTTAATGATGCTGTGATTGTGTGTCTCATATCAAATAAAGACACTGAAGTTATGGCTACAGATACGAACATTTTAAATGCTGCTGTTGTAGTTATGGGTCTTCTTTCGAAACGACAATGAAATTGTGTTTATAGATGCATTTTTTTTATGTTGTTCTGGATATATGTCTTACAACAAAACGACAGAGAAGGTATGGTTACAGACACAAGAGTGTTTAATGATGCTGTGATTAAGTTTTGTACATTAAAGAAAGCCACTGTAGTTATGGTTACAACAGACTTTTTAAAATTCTACTGTGGTTATGTCTTAATAAAGACACTGAAGATAATATGATTACAGACACAAACGTTTTAATACTGCTGTGATTGTATTTCTTGCATCAAAGAAAGACGTTGTAGTTATGATTACAGACACAAATGTTTTAAATGCAACTGAGGGTATATGTCTTTAAATCAAATATAGATAGTGAAATTGTGGTTACAAACACACAACTTTCAATGCTGCTATGGATTTGTTTCTTATATAGGAAAATAAACTGAAGTTATGGTTACAGACACAAACAAGTTAAATGCTGCAATGATTATGTGATTGTAGAAAACAAAATCGCAGGAATGAAACTCAAAGGGAATAAAGTCAAAGAAAAAAGTCTCAGGAAGTAAAGTCACAATATGTATTAAGTATAAAGTCGTAAGTGTCAGTGTAAATGTGTTATACTATTTATTAACTGTAAATGAAGCAGGAAATGGCACGAAGATTAGTCGCTCGCTCAAGATATGCGTGGTTCAAATCTCGTTCTAGACGTAAAACGCTACTAGTAATTGCATGCATGCGCGCAAGTGTTTGTGTCTTTGGTTTGCGCGAGCATGTATTGTATATACCGTATACATATATTTCATTTGGCCATTTAATATTCTGTTTGTGATAACTGCCAAAGTCGTATTGTAATTGAGAAAAGTGTTCATTAATGAAGACAATTCTGCATTAGAAAGTAGTATAAATAAAAGACCTTATATGTCTCTTTGATTTTTGGAAATGGTGTGCTTTAAAACCATTAATTCAATTCAAAAAGTCACTGCTCTCTGCATTCCGGAATTTCGTAAGTGTTTGTTAATGGAGAATAATTAAATAATATAATTTTAAAAATAATATAAATAAAAATAATTAAAACAAAACGTCATTGTTCTCGATTTTTGAAAGCATAAATTACTGGGGGAAAAAACTAGAATCATTGTGGGGAAAAATTTCCCAATGCTCTTCATTTCTGAATAGCAAAACTATCGACTGAAAATAAATGTCTTTCACGCAAAACTAAAATGAAATATAAACGCGCTCTTTATTTAAGAATGGCGGGGATATTGGCAAGATTGTAAATAGTTGAACGCCCTCAGCATTGGGTAAATAGCAGATGTGTGTGGGAGTGAAAATCTAACTTGTTTTTTCATTACAGGATGCCTGCAATCAGTCGTTTGTGTGAAAAGTCTACACCAGTGTGGTCCATGATATTCTTGATGGTCTGTTTGCAGTGCAAATCCAGGTGACGGGGTTTAAATATCGAAATGTGCCCCGCGGTTTCCCTTGTCTTGTAACGCTTTCAGCCTGTCCGACAACAGTTTCCCAACAATGCACAACGTAGGCGTGAGGTAATTATCGCAAAATTTTGATTGAGTGTAGGGGGGGGGGGGCGCTTCCGGCTTCCGCCGCTTTCGCGCTTATCGCACAACTTTCTTTTGTAGCAATTTATATCATGCTCACTTCTCGGGAATGGAAGGTATATAGTAGATAATTAATACGAGAATCTGTTGCTGTTTCACTTTGCTGTCTGTTCGTGTTCAACTAACTTCGTGCGACTAATCGCGTTCAACTAAATCTCGTGCGATTAATCGCGTTCAACTAAATCTCGTGCAAGCAAACGTGTTCAACTAATCGCGTGCGACTAATCGCGTTCAACTAAATCTCGTGCGACTAATCGCGTTCAACTAAATCTCGTGCGACTAATCGCGTTCAACTAAATCTCGTGCGACTAATCGCGTTCAACTAAATCTCGTGCGACTAATCGCGTTCAACTAAATCTCGTGCAAGTAATCGTGTTCAACTAATCGCGTGCGACTTTATCTCGAGTTTATAGATGCAAGAGCACATACACGACATGAGTGGGTGTACTATCAGTTTTAGCGCACTTCACTTTATTTGCACACAAACTACACAATGCCTCTTAAATTAACTGCATATGAACTTTAGTAACCTAATCACACATTCAAAAGTACACAAGTTCACTGAACGGTTAAGTATAGTTAACACACAAAGACGAAAGAGATAGTTGTCTTCCAAATTTAGGGACACGAGCAAGGGAGAGAGAGAGGGAGGGAGGGGGAGAGGGACTGAGTGGAGAGAGAGTGAGAGGAGAGTGTCGGATTATATAGCAAAACACTTTGTTTCATTGGATGTTATCATCGTTTGTATCCATTTAACATTTGTATCATCTACTGTAATATACATATAAATGTGAGAGACGAGAATTAAGATGAAAGGTAATTCCAATAAAGTGTCGTTCAATGAGAATGGAATTAATATTAGTTTGAATTAATTATATCCAAATTATTAAAATATACAGTATTCAATAATGTTTCGATATTTTAGTTTACTTAACATGAAAATTGTATTATGAAGTAAAGAAGCGGAAGGAGAGATCGGTCGTATGAAGAAAGCGTTAACCTAGTATTTAGAAAAAAAGCTATCAAACTGCTAGCCATGCATTGAGTGAAAGCTACGAAAGTGTTCACAAAGTTGATTTAATGAGAACTACAAAAATGTTCACATTGGCGTTTTAGTGTAATATTCGAAAATGTTCAAATTGGTGATTTAGTGAGAGCTATGAAAGTGTTAATCATGTATTCAGTGATAACTATGAATATTTTGCACATGTATTTAGAGAGAGCTATGAACTTTGAAAGTGTTAATTATGATTTTAGAGAAAGTGTTTAGACCATGTAATTACTGGGAGATATGAAAGTGTTAACCATTCTTTGAGTGGGAGCTGCGAAAGCCATAACCATTTATTTAAGAGTGCTATGTAAATTTGTTTAGTGAGAGCTACGAAAGCCATAACCATTTATTTAGGAGAGCTATGTAAACGTTAACCATTTGTTTAGTGAGAGCTACGAAAGCCATAACCATTTATTTAAGAGTGCTATGTAAACGTTAACCATTTGTTTAGTGAGAGCTACGAAAGCCATAACCATTTATTTAAGAGTGCTGTGTAAACATTAACCATTTGTTTAGTGAGAGCTACGAAAGCCATAACCATTTATTTAAGAGAGCTATGTAAACGTTAACCATTTGTTTAGTGAGAGCTACGAAAGTACTAACTATGTATTTAGGACGACGAGCAACATAGCACTAACTTTACGCGAAAGCGGCGGAAGCCGGAAGCGCCCCCTACACTCCATCCATCCAGCACTAACTTTGCTCACGGCCACGCAACTCTATCCTGCCATCTATAGTACCAAACAAAACACTGCTAAGGAGAGGGTGTAAGGATTGAATTGAAGATGATAAATCAGAAATGGATACTGGAAGCAAAGCATCTGACTACACAGTACGAAGGACAAAATACGCCCACCCTCCCTCCCAGAGTGATCTAGATATACCTCACAACAAATAAATATAGTCCCTTAGAGGTCATCATTAAGATGTACACATGTAGATTTATTATTTCAGTTAGTTTGCATTCTTCATATATTAGCGTGTATAAAAGTTAAATACTAAAAGTAAATCACTTATGATTTATCAGAGAGGAAGAGAGAGGCTTAGAAAAGTAAGCTATGTGCCTAATAAATAGCCAAACAGGGACCATCCTTCTCATAATAAATACACTTTTCAAAAGCGTCTAATCAACGACAATTCCAATTGTCACAATTATCGTCACCATAATCATCATTATTATTTATTATTTTCATATATTATTATTCAACTTTTTTCACGACTTAATTTGACTGTCAGGTGTGGACCAACGTCTCAGAATGTTTCTAAGATTCTTGGAGATCTAAGCTTTTATGGAAGATGTGAACACTTATGAGAAGCACTTATTTTAGTAATGAGGCTAGTCTGTGTTGTCCAGGTAGTTTTAATTCGGATAGCCATCCAACACAGATATTATGTTCTCCAATGATCCTATCACTATAGGCATTATTCCAACTTTTACATTCCAGGCTCTGGATTTCTAAACTAAGATAATCATATTTTTCTATCTTTTCTCTTTCCTTCGTTTCTAAAAATGCTATCGATGATTATTGCTGTACTGTTTAGATTTCTTGAGAACTACAATGTCTGGGCTTCAAGCAGAGATCACTTAATCTCTTCTTATCTCAAAGTCCCACAGTATTTTGACTTAGTCTGGTTGATGCATCCACACTCTTTCTGGGGTTCTTGCTCCATAGTTTTCACATACATTTTTTATGTGTGCTTTTTTCGACTTTGTTGTGTCTTTTGGTATATCCTGTTCCAGCCTTAAATTAACTGCCAGATATTATTGTGTTCTGTTGTTTCATTCACGGCTTTGCAGTCTGCATTTGGAATCATATGAGATTTTCATGATTTTTGTTTTTGTGTGATTTCGTGTTTAGTGCTTGATTTTGCACATCTGTTATCAGTGCTTTGGTTTCTGCTTTCATTTTTTTACTATTAGAATTATTATCAGTAGTAGTAGTAGTAGTAGTTGTTGTTGTAGCCGTATTGTTGTTGTTATCATGATCATCATTTTCATCTGCAGCATTATTAGTATTGGCTTCAATTCTATGCCATCCTCAACCAGACGGCCAATCGTCCATCCTCAGTCAGCTGCCCTGGGAAAGAAAACGTCCTCCGCAAGATTAAAGTTGTTGCAGGAGACATGAGTTCTATTTCTAGAGTGTGGACATGCTTATTCATTCTCGTAAACATAACAGAACGAATTGTATTTCAGTGTAACTTAGGTCACAATATTATTTTTACATTGACTTCGCATGCATATAATGTCAACATTGGCATTGTTTTGTCTTTGACGTCACATATAGTGTCAACAGAGGCATTGTTTTGTCTTTGACGTCACATAGTGTCAACAGAGGCATCGTTTTGTCTTTGACGTCACATATAGTGTCAACAGTCATTGTTTTCTCTTTGAAGTCACATGTTTAAACTGTCAATGGTTTTAATCTACCATCGTGTAGAATTACAAACAGCACAACTCTTTTGTTTATATTATCAAATATCTACCTCTGTTTATACCTATCTGCACATAACTACATTTGTCTACAACTTTATATTCCTGTCTAATGCTTGACTGAGATTGACTTTGTATAAATATCGATACTAAAAAAGTGAAGTTAGTATGATACTCAACTCTACCAGTTGCATGCACCCGCACATTCGTCGCAGTAACCATTGACGTGATTGTCCGATTATATAAGTAAGAGGGGTGAGCGAAAACAACATCCATCCAGCCATGCCAGAAACCCTTCTATATTCCCAAGCATAAAAAGTCAAGAGAGGATTTATATTGAAAAAGAAATAAATAAAAACATGCCCACACTGCAACGACTGAAAGAAATCGGCAGTAGCTTTGATCCCCTAGGAAGAAAATGAGCTGTGCATACAGCAGAATACATTTTCGAACGCCACCAGCAAATGTGCTGGAATCCTCAGGACTAGAAAGCAGTTAAACCTTTTTAACCCTGGCAATAATCACAAACAAAGCATGAATAAAGATCCTCTTTAAAGTCCACTCCCTCCTCTTTGAAAGAAGCAGAGAGACAGACGGTGAAACAAGTCTTCCTTTTCTCATCAACTCCCCCCCCCCCCTCTCTCTCTCTCTCTCTCTCATTCTGAAAGAGAGTAAAGATTTGTGGCCGTTAAAGCAAGTGAAGCGTGGAACTGCGCAGATGTTTACACCAGCAAGATAAGCGACCCGGACAGCCGGTCTGGAAACTGTCTGCCAAGTCATGTGCAGCCTAAGAAACTTGTTCCCGTTCAGGCTGCAGACACACGCTGCATCATTTCGTGGCTGATTAGCTAGATAGTTACAGGGGCATGTGTGAATTTCATGCACTGTAACAGTGTGCAACAGGCTAGCCTCCTGTGCTGAAGGAAGTGGATGTTAAGATTTTAATTTTCATGACAACTATAATTATTTGACTTAAGTCCGATCTCTGCCTCGCATTTAACCTTCTTTACTAGGATAAAAAGTGTCATCTTAGTAAATATGCAGTAGAGCCATTTTTTGTTGTTGTATTTTTAATATTAATGAATTATAAATATTATCTGAATGGTGAAATTTGAAAGTTCTCTGCTATATGAATATAAATTTATGTTTGAAGTCTTTTGTCAATGTGTTGTTTTGACTGGCATTTCCTGTGATCCTGGTAATATTACCCCCTCCCCTCTTCTCGTTCATGAGCGAGTTTCCTGTGAACTCTACTTGTCCGAGATAGCTGGCCTGAGCTTTACTATTCTTCAAGTAGGTATTTCTAGCTGACCATGGTCATGGCCCGGGTCGGGTTAGAGGGATGAAAGATACATTTAATCTAACTCCATACTTCACACTAACTTCATAGACTTTTGTTCCAACAAGAATCCCATTAGGTCTTGGGGTGGCTTGGATAAATACGCCAAACGTGGTTGTTGTTGTTTTTTGTACTAGTCTTTTCTGTACACCTTGTGTATCTAGGTTTTATTTGTTTTCGTTATTTATTTTTAAAATGTTTATTGATGTGTGGTCGAGCAAAGTTAATGCCTTCGACTGACAATATGTAACAACATCTTAACGCAGTTTTGTCAATTATGCATCGTTAGAAAGTACATTTGAAAAGGAAATAATCACAGTATAAAAATATGTATTTACAAAAGAAGGAGGTCTCAGATATATACTTAAAATCAATCAAAGGAACTAATAAATAAATAGTCAAGTAAAGAAACATGCAACACAAACATTATGACAACCCTCATCTCTGGAGAAATGTGGCTACGTGTCAAACATCGTTGTATTAATATTTTCTTAATATTAATCGGTGACAAATAATTAAGAAAAATAAGCAACTAACAAACAGTAACCAGCTCCTTTGCATCCACTCATTTGCCGGATGGAGTAGGGTGGGGGTAGAGAGAGAGATTCCACTGGGCATAGTCATGGACAAAATAAGAGCAAGGTTTACAAATGTTAACCGTACATCAGTCTTTTATTTCAGGCACTTCAGTCTTTTCGTTGTGGCCACTTCCGGAAGCAAGGGCGATGTCGATGGTGGTCTCCCCTTGTCCTCTCTCCGTTCCACAGTTATACGGTGGCCTGACGACGCCAACTATACTCTTGCATAAGGACACAAGCTTGTGACGGAAACTTTTCCCAATTACCGCGTAAATGACAAAGTTCACCGTGCTGTTCAGCACAACCGAACAGCAGAAAAAAAACGTCGCCGTGCTGTTGTTGACGGTCTGGATGTATATGCCTAATAAGAGTGCGAAGAAAATAAATGACAGAAAGAATTCCAGCATGGAGACTGCTGACACGCACAAAACGATGATGGTCATGCGTTGCTCCAGACTTATGCGCCAGCGTCTGGACACTGAGCCTGACAGCACCTGAAAAAATGCGATAGAGAGGGAGTAGTTATTAGATGTTGGAAGGAGAGGGAGTAGTTATTAGATGTTGGAAGGAGAGGGAGTAGTTATTAGATGTTGGAAGGAGAGGGAGTAGTTATTATATGTTGGAAGGAAATGATGGCGCAGATGGGGGTGGGGGTAAACGATTGACAAGATTAGATCTGTTGTTTCAATGGACAGTACAAGATCGAAACAAGTCTTATTGATTTCGTCAGGAATTGGGTCCATGATTGCTGAAACAGTTCGATGAATTGTAAGCGTGATTAGTGTGGCTTAACTCCTTTCCTCGTATTTCATTCTTAAGGGATTCAGGAAACAGGTGAAAACAGGATGAGCATTCTTAACAATGTTGCTGAATATATACACTGGAAGAATTAGGAAGAATTACACTCGTACCTGTGAGCTTGCGAGTCTGCCTGCAAGCACTGGGATATGAAACGTCACCGATGACGTTATGCTGGTTGGATCAAGAAATGTATTGCGTCATCTACAGAAGACACTTGTAAATGGGAACATCGAAGATTTAAGTCCCTTTACAGCGTAAGTATGAGTTGTTTGCAAATAGAGTGACATATCACGGTGTACTTTTAATTTGTACTTTTTCCAGTGGATACGTAACAATGACCTAGAAATGTTTGTTGCAGTGAGGTGGTTTTAATAACTTGAACTATAGTTTCTTAGTGTACATATATGTAATTGGTACAATAACTTGAACTAAACTTTCATAATGTACAGATGCAATTGGTACAATGTTGTATTTTTATAACTTGAACTATAGCTTCATAATGTATATATAAGTATTTGGTACATTGTTTTAAAACTTGAACTATATCTTCGTAATGTACAGATATGTAAATGGTACAATGAGATGCTTTAACAACTTGAACTATATCTTCGTAATGTACAGATATGTAATTGGTACAATTAGGTATTTTAATAACTTCAACTATAGATTCATAAAGCTTAGGTATGTACTTGGTACAATGATGTGTTTTAATAACTTGAACTATAGTTTCATTTATCCACATATAAGTAATTGGTACAATGAGGTGTTTTTACTAATTTGAACTATAGTTTAATAATGTACAGATAAATAAATTGTTTTAATAACTTGAACAATAGTTCATGACGTACTGATATGTAATTGGCACAATGAGGTGTTTTTACTAATTTGAACTATAGTTTAATAATGTACAGATATATACATTGTTTTAATAACTTGAACAATAGTTCATGACGTACTGATATGTAATTGGCACAGTGAGGTGTTTTTAATAACGTAAAGTATTCCATCATGATGTATATATTAGTAACTTTTTATGAAAGAGGTCCATAATTTCAGGAAAACTTTATGGCAAGGGTATGTATATATAAAATTCAGTATCATAAACCTCAAAGCAATGAAATAAATCTGTCATAGATATCTACCTATATTTTTTTAATCGTATATAAATAAAGAAAGAATTAAATAAATAAATATAAATAAAGAATTAAATCACCTGCTCCACAGTGCATGCTGAATACAAGAGAAGACAACTGAAGACACCTTGGCAGACGAACGAGAACAGATAGAAGCAAATCTGTGCGGAGTAAGTGCTTGCCAAACTCGGCTTGATCTTCTCCTCTGCGAAGAGACTTTGGTTGCAGATACTCTTGTACAACTCGATGACGTGGATGTCAAGGAGATGGATGACCACAATGGGAATGAGGAGACACGTCAGCAACACCACTTTCCCTAGTAGCGTGGGTCGACACCACCATTCCAATGACACTGGTTTGGACACGGCTACCCACCGCTGAGCTACTACGGAGACAGTAAATAGCCTGGGAGGAAAAGAAAATAGTGATACAAAGACACGTGAAGGGCATGATGGGCAGTGTTATTAATTCGTTTAAAGTTTCTGGGTCAATAAAAACGTTGACACTTGAAGTTTTCTTCTTATATGTATTATTGCCAATACTGAGCGCGCGCACACACACACACACACACACACACACACACACACACACACACACACACACACACACACACTCACACACAAACACACACACACACACTCTCACTCACACGCACATACACACATTCACACACACACACACTCACACACACATATACACACTCACACACACTCACACGCACATACACACACTCACACACACTCACACTCACACACACATATACACACTCACACACACACTCACTCACACACACACATACACACTCACACACACACACATACACACACACACACACACACTCACACACACATATATAAACATTATATTTGTCAGCTTTATATATAACAATTATACAAACATACAAACACATAATCCACTATTAGAACACACTTTTCACTTTTCAGAAGCGCAGCAAACAATATAAATGTAACTTAAGGTAATATATTAAACTATTTAATATGCTCATAATTGTCATATTTGAAATTAAATATGCAAGAATCAGTTATCAAAATAAATGGCTCTGGATACAATTCATTATTCCAATAATCAAATTTTTAAAATGTCTCCTAAAATTTATTTTGATTGCAATTGAACAGTTTTCCAGTAGAGATGTATACTCTCCTTTAGCTTATATATTTATTCACAAAATTATCACAGTAGATAAAACCCGCGAGTATAAAGTACGGGGCACATATATTTCAGATTGAGTGGTCTACCTTGAAATTCCTGCAGTGAGAAGAATAACTTCCACTATCCCATATATGTTACAGCCTTGCTTGTTACTCTGCTCTATGATGAGAAACAACAAACTCAGCACGAGGCAATAGAGCATGTCGGCCAGGCTGAGACAGCCCAGGAAAAAGGCGCCAGACTTGGTCGTCACTTGTCGTAACCACACCACCGCGGACAAGGAGTTGGCGACAAGACCAAAACACAGGACCAGCAGGAACAAAATGGAGACATCTCGCGGCACAGCAAACCACTCGGCAACTTCGATAGACAAACCATAAAGAAGTGCCTTCAATAATAATGACAGGTGAAGCAGAACAAAATCTACGTTGTAGATTTCAGTGATGTAATCATAATGAAAGAAGATGCACAGAACGCAGTGGAACATAAAGAAATATGCGAGAAGTGGAGATATTACCATATTTTTATTTTAAATAATAAGCTCCGATATCTATTTTTTATATAAAAATTATATAAATGGCTTTTTATTTATATATTAATAATTGTATATATTATTTAAAATATAATACCAATACTTAGGTGTGTTTTTTTAATTCATGCACATTTATAAGTTTGCAAAATTTGTGTACACTTCAAAAATAGAAATTTGTTTTTTAAATAAAACTAAAGATTGTCACTTATAATTTATTGGAATTGAACAGATTCTTAATTGCATTTAACAAGCAATCTCCAAACAAGCAAGCAAACTATAAATAGCAATAACAAATAGAATATTATAAAACACACATGGAAATCTGCAAATGTTGCTTATGTCCACTATGAAACTTACTGAGTCCTGAAGAATTGCTTTCGTTGTTGGTAAAGTTCATTTTCTTTCAGCCAGTCTCAGTTCAGGAGAGACTGCAAATAGAAAAAATAATTCTCTCTGCACACAGTTTTTAAAAAATAGAGACTAAAATAGAGAGAGACAGAGACTAAGAATATTACCAAAAGCACAATTCAGACTTTATAAAAACACAGTGTAAGTAGGCCGACATAATCTTAACCGTCGTTGAAATGCAGCCAGCTAAAATTTGCAAAGGGAGATCATGTAATAATCTTACAACAGAATGCATGTACATGACAGGTGTTGATAAAGTAATCGACACCTGTTGTAAAAAAAAAAGACTGATACGGTGGTGGCTTGAAGAATTTGATACTAACAAGAGGATGCTGTTCTTCTTACTTTACATTTTAAGGAGGGGTGGATGGGTGGGTGTTAGTGGTGGTGAGAGGTAACCATTAATTAAGACACATGGAACGAAGTCACTATTATTTTGCAGCTGATATAAATGACATTAGTCATATTTACTTTTATTACTTTATTATTTTAGTTTTATTACTACTAGTTGGATTCGTGACCTCTTAAATGACATTTTAACCGTCGACCTGACATTGATAACCGCAATTGTATATCTGCTAGGTGACATCATTGCTCTGTATTCTAACAGTTAAAGCCTGCTAAATTAACCCCCTGGCTGATATTGATGAATCTATCTATCTATCTATCTATCTATCTATCTATCTATCTATCTATCTATCTATCTATCTGTCTATTTATCTATCTGTCTGTCTATTTATCTATCTATCTACCTATCTATCTGTCTGTCTATCTATCTATCTATCTATCTATCTATCTGTCTGTCTGTCTATTTATCTATCTATCTATCTGTCTGTCTGTCTATTTATCTATCTATCTATCTATCTATCTATCTATCTATCTATCTATCTATCTATCTATCTATCATTGCAACTCTTTGCTCTGTAACCTACAAGCCTCCTACGGTATTTAAAATCTGCTAACTGACATGATTCAGTAGTGCTATCGGGCTCCATGAACTATTGGCTACTACAAGGCAGGCTGTATTGTCTAACTAGTTGGATTTTTCAATATTCAGAACAGAAAGTGTTGGAGTAAGGGTAAACAGATTCAGTAGCTAGGACGGAGGGATAAAATAATTGTTTACGTTGGAATGGTCGGGGAATTTGAAAGGTTGTAATAAATAACTAGTTGGAGGATAGAGAGAGAGAGTTGGAGATGATTCAGGGGCACATAATTCAGTAAGATTAAGATGGAATGATAGACTAGAATAACGAACAAACTGAAAAGAAAAGAAAACACAAGTCACAGAGGTAATAACTAACATACAAAGATTTTTATAAAGTAAAAAATTGCAAGGAAATAAAAGAGAACAACCACACGTAATAAGCTAAGTCAGCTAACAGATGGATCTATCGTTTCCTTATGGGTTCAAAGGTTATAGGCTGGGTTCTCCATTGCTTGTGACGTCATGGTATACAACTCGTTTTATTAATAAGCGTTTTCTCTCCATGCCAAAGTGCAGAATGAAAAAATAAATGGTTTTGATTGAGTGTAGGGTGCGCTTCCGGCTTCCGCCGCTTTCGCGAAAAATAAATGGATAAAGCTGTACATATGCAAATGTATGTGTGAGTATGAGAGAGAGAGAGACGGATAGAGTGAAAATCAGACAATTACAGTCAGACTGAAGGGTCCATTCTCATTTTCGTTGTCATGAAAAGATTTGTGAAAATAGCTTTCTTTTCGGGCTTGTATACCGGAGGGAGTGTTAACTGAACAGACACCTAAACAAACAAACATACAAACACTCAATCAAACAAGCAAGCACACAAATAATCAAACAAGCAATCACACAAATAATCAAACACAAAACCAAACAAATAACCAAACAAACATTTCGATTCCATTTTGATCAGTCCCTTTTGCTAACAAATCAATTATAACTGCCCTTTAATTATAACGGTAGCCAAGCTATTATCTGCTTTTAATAATAATGAAAACCATCTCATTAATCGCACACTCGTAATTTAAAAACACAACACGTCACATCTTATTAATTGTACACTCGTACTTTAAAAACAACACTTCACATCTTATTAATTGTACACTCGTACTTTAAAAACACAACACGTCACATCTCATTAACTGTACACTCGTACTTTAAAAACACAACACGTCACATCTCATTAACTGTACACTCGTACTTTAAAAACACAACACGTCACATCTCATTAATTGTACACTCGTACTTTAAAAACACAACACGTCACATCTCATTAACTGTACACTCGTACTTTAAAAACACAACACGTCACATCTCATTAACTGTACACTCGTACTTTAAAAACACAACACGTCACATCTCATTAATTGTACACTCGTACTTTAAAAACACACATCGAAGCGCGGAACAAAGACAAATGTGGTTACATTTCTCAAAAGGAAAAGTTTATCAAGCTTAGCCATTTAAAGTCTTCCACTAGCAGACAGCTTCCAGCTGAGATAGATATAGTCAGCGGCTAACTGACAGCGAAAGATATTTTGAGACAGCGGCATACATTTAAGTGCAACGTGTTCTCTCGTTCTCAAAGTTATCGCTCGCAGGTGTGTTGTTCTTTGTTCTTGATGACGATGCGTGCTTCAGGAGATAGAGTTACCGTAATATAAGGATCCATGAAGAGAGAAAATTCAACAGTGAAACCATCATGGAAAAAAGACAGTGGAATGATTACAGATTATAGTCCATTTACCAACTCACAGAGATGACCTTGAAGACAAGTGAAATTCGCAAACACATAAAAAAACAGTTTCAGCGACAGTATAACTAACTCCGCTGGCAGCAGTTCTGTGGATAAACATACCAAAGTATGCCGAGTGAAGTTTAGTTTAAAATTAGGTAATAATGTGTTAATCATTTGAGGAATTAAGACGACTAGCCTTACATGTCTTGCGTATCGAATTACACGTGTTTATTTTTGTTGCATTTATGGGAAAGATATTTTTTTCCCTGTGGAGAGAAGATAAAACGGAATAGAATAAAAGCATTCCCTCCCCTACTAAAAAAAAAAAAAAAAAAAAAAAAAGAACTCCATCTTCTATAATTAGACTATGGCTTATGCCAAGCACAGTATGCTAGTGTTTTGATCTCGTCAATGTCAGCAATCCGACAAAGTCTGAAAGATATTAACGGCGTGTATGTTAAATAAGTTGCAGTTCCACGACCACGAAGGTTGTACGTATCTTTATAAAAACAGTGGCAAATTCAACAGGTTTATGACTCTAGAAGTAAGCAGGCTGTTCATAAACGTTACTTTGAAACGAAGAATAAATCTTACCCGTGAGTCATCGCTCTGCAAAGCCAGAGGGCGCTGCGCCTGTCTTCCTCCTCCAGCAAGTTTGCGGACGCATTTGAATGGCGTGCTTTTAGAAATAACATGGCGCTCTTTCAACTTCCCAATAGCCGTGACTTGAGCCCTTGCAATACGTGCTGGTAATCATTTCTATTATACGCGCGAGTTAAGGCACGAAAATATGCAAATTATTTCAAGTCACGATGACTTTTAACATTTCGCATTAATCTCTAGAACTATATATTTTTTAATTGAAAGATACAGATAGATAGAAAGATAGACATAAATACAGACAGACAGACAGACAGACAGATAGATAGATAGATAGATAGATAGATAGATAGACAGACAGAGAGACAGATAGATAGATAGATAGATAGATAGATAGATAGACAGGCAGACATTCAGATAGATAGATAGATAGATAGATAGATAGATAGATAGATAGATAGACATTCAGATAGATAGATAGATAGTCAGTCTGAGCAGCATTCATTACCATTACTCAGCTTCTATTTGGTAGTCATTAGACTGATTTACGTCAGATCTATAAACAAATAGGTCATTCGACTTGCTTCAGTCATACTATAAATAAATAGGTCATTCAATTTGCTTCAGTCATACTATAAATAAATAGGTCATTCGACTGGCTTCCCTTCATACCTATAAACAAACACTACGATTTCATATGTAACACTATTGGACCCAGAGCTGCACATCCCAGGGTCTTCAGATGCCATCTTTCTTTTATTCACATTTATGCCTCAAAGCCTTATTACTCAATTTTATAATCTACCTAACATTTATCTCTAAGACTCCCATCCTTAAGCTAACACCTTTCATGTAAGCAAAATGTTTAGTAGCTACCCCTGTTATTAGAGTATATAACGGTTAGCAAAATAAATATAATGAACAGCTCGAGAGTAATACAGAATGTGGACTTTTCAATATTAAACAGTTATTTACTCATTCACTAGTCACCAATAATTATAAAACAGTTACCCGGCCACGCTTCTGTCTTTAAAAGTCTAAATTCATATCATTGAAGTGAGAAGAGCGAAAAGATATATCACAAGTAGGCAGATGAATAGCTGCTGACGTATTTTCGGATGTCACAGTTCTTTCATCAATTGTTTGTGGTAATGTTCTTTATTCTATTCATCACAACAGATTCTTCTTTCTTATAATACATATACACACATACAAACATGCGCACACACATGCACTGACTTTAACTTCTAACGCTCTAGCGTTTCGATCTGCAACTTGTTTGTAGGTCCAACAATGTATATTTCAATGCAATATTGTTCATTTATGTGTTTGTAGTTCCAACAATGCATAGTTCAATGCAATATTGTTCATTTATATGTTTGTAGGTCCAACAATGCATATTTCAATGCAATATTGTTCATTTATGTGTTTGTCTTTTTGAACCTTCCAACACCATAATTCGTCATTCCTAAAATATAACAGTATTTAAGGATTAGCATTACTGTTGTATATAGTGGAGATGATGAGGGTAACCATAAAGAGAGTGATGACATTATTTATGTGGTATTATTAATGAAGCATTTATCTTAAGTTGATCGTATTATGTAGTACTATTATTTACGTACAATAATTAATAACTTTGTTAGAGACCATACGTTTTCTGCTTTCTTCACTTGAGAAATTAACTGAAATATATGCAACTGTCATACCCCCCCCCCAAAAAAAAATATCTGTTTTTGCCATACGCATTGCTAAGACTCCTAAAGTCGTAAATATAAGCTGTAATTCTGAAAAAAGAAAAGAAAACGGAAGAAAAATCTCTTCACTTCGCTTTCATTGTTAATAAAACGCTATTTTATTATGCGAGGAAATAAATATTTTTCAATATTTAGTTTATAACAAAATAGATTAAATCATTATGCTAATTAATGTGTTTGGTTGGTGTGGCATGTATAATAAGGTGTGTGTGTGTGTGTGAGAGAGAGAGAGAGAGAGAGAGAGAGATTGTGTGTGAGTGTGGTAGTTTTTAAATTTAAAGATCTGATTTGCAAACAGCAATAAGGTGAGAATCATTAATAATTATTAATAATGCATTAATATAAGTTTTATGTGAACTAAATACAGTCTGCGTGCATATCGGTTACATTTCGTAATTCTTTTTTTTATCACACTGGGTAAAAATAAATAAATAAATTTGTACATGGCTGGTTGATCATTATATTTCAATGAAGCAGAATTATCCTAATTCCTAAAAGTCCATCCAGTGTAATGCTTTGCTTGACCTCACTGTTTGCCGCTCTGCCTCGCGTTTGATGATATGGGTCTTAATAGCACCATAACATACAAGTACCACGCCCATTATGTACACATCAAATACCGCATATATTTATGCACACATCTATTACCACTCACTTATGTATGCAGCAAGTACCACACATCATTTATGGACACAAAATGTACCACTCCATTCATGTATACAAGTACTACACCAATTTATTTAGGAAGCAATTATCACACTCATTTATGTACGCATCAAGTACCACACTCAATACGTACACAAGAAGTATCACATCATTTATGTACACAAATACCACACCCATTTATGTACTGTACACAGCAAATACCGCATCTATTACCACCCCCGTTTAGCGAAGCAAGTACCAACCAATTTACGTACACAAAAAGTACCACACTCATTTATGTACTCAGCAAGAACAGCACCCAGTTATGTACTCAACAAGAACCACACCCATGCAGGTACACAACAAGAACAAAACCCATGCAGGTACACAAAAAGAACCACACCCGTGTATGTACTGAACAAGGAGTGTACTTATGCATGTACTCAACAAGAACACGATGTATGTACTCAACAAAAACCACACCCACGTATGTACTCAACAAGGAGTGTACTTATGCACGTACTCAACGAGAACACCCATTTATGTACTCAACAAAGAATATACTCATGTATGTACTTGACGCTTCTGTACTCTGGGGTGACTTAGTAATAATGAATTATATCAAATATTGGTAATTATTTGTGACGCAAGTTGACTCATTGCCCCACTCATTTATAAGCTGAGAATCGATTTTATGAAATGGATGTACAACAATTATAATGGACGAACAGAGAACAAGATGTAATCATTAAATTATCACTTCAGACTACGATAACAAATGAAAGAAATTACATGTCACTAAAAATACGCGAGATTGAACAGTTAATAACAATATTTTAATAAAATAAAAGTTAACAATAATTTGAAAAATATATAATATACATTATGTCCTAGTTTTCATCATAAAGCCACACAGAGCAAGTTCAAAGTTCAAGCCACTCTGCAGTCACGTTCGAGATCACAACCTTTCTCAATGTGCTGGAGTGACATACGTCACACTGGTAGACTCGCATTATGACATCACCTCAGGAACATATTCCAAATTCCATATTGAAAGATAAAGATCAAGACGAAACAAAAAAAAACCCTGAAACACAAGCAATTGCAGATTCAAAGTGTTCTGTCAATTACTCCTTTAATAAGTACTAAGTATGACATAGGCCTCCGAAAGAAATAAAGGTTTACATGCTCAAAACAAAATATAGAATCCTAATAAAATCTAACCATTTACACAATACAATGACACCATTACCTTATCCAGCCAGGGTTTACTGCTCCATGTACAACCCAAATAGGGAGGGACCCAGTCTCAAAATGCTAACCCCAAGAGAGGATTGGAAAAAGAGTACTGGGTAAAATTTTCGATCATTGTTATCTCCCCTTGGAACCACACCTGTCTCTGCTAGACACCTTCGATCCAGCCAGTTACCTAGAGCTAATACTATTATGATTTTCTTCAGACCTTCCGACCTCCTCTGCCGGCCCGGTAACAATGCTTCCCATTGTATACCCAAACACCCACACACCACATTATTTGCCAAGTTTACTGGCTATGGTCGTGCAATTTCAAGCAAACAAACAAACAAACACTCGCTCATCTAATTGACGCAAATACCAAACACTGGTCAGTAAATCTGCCACCAAGCACACTCTCATTCGTTCAGGACCTCGCTTCCAAAACAAGCATTATGCATTATCGAAGTCATACGAATTACAGCTAGGGTTTTAATTTAACAGTGCATATGTCATGAAGATTATTTTATATAAAATATGTGGGAAAATTTCCCATCATATGAGAGTACCCAACAAGAACCACGCCCATTTTGTGCACAAGGAGCACACTCATGTATATACTCAACCAGAACCACACCCATGTACGTGAACAGGGAGCACATTCAAGTATGTACACAACAAGGAGTACACTCATGTATGTGTACTCAACCAGAACCACACCCATGTACGTGAACAGGGAGCACATTCAAGTATGTACACAACAAGGAGTACACTCATGTATGTGTACTCAACCAGAACCACACCCATGTAAGTGAACAAGGAGCACATTCATCCTATGTACACAAGGAGTACACTCACTTTTGACATCACAGCATTCAAGTGTAATCAAGGAATATTTTAGTCAGCATTAAACAATCACCCCAAGATGTGGTGTAACTAACGCCCCTGTAGTGTTTGGCTGCCTTACAAGAGAAGAGAATCCAAGATTTGTACATTCAAATAATTGTGTGTGAAATGTGAAAAAGTATATCTCTGTTCCTAGGGCAAACACCGAGACGCTAACAGTTGGGACTAGACAAGCTGACTCAGAATTTTCTCAAAACGAGAGAGAGAGAGAGAGAGAGAGAGAGAGAGAGAGAGAGAGAGACTGTGTGTGTGTGTGCTTGTATAATAGTGGATGAATAGGGCATTTTAGTTTGTTGCAGGTGAGGGGCAGCATTGGAGGTTATACCACTGTTCCCATCTCTCTCTCTCTCTCTCTCTCTCTCTCTCTCTCTCTCTCTCTCTCTCTCTCTCTCTCTCTCTCTCTCTCTCTCTCTCTCTCTCTCTCTCTCTCTCTCAACTTTCTATTCTAGCAGCGAGCACTTTAGCCCCTTTGCAAGAAACACAACTCTGTATGACAAGTGCTCACATGCATATTCGTGATGAATTCCCTTTATGAAGAAGTACAACGGCTTTTTAAAGTGAAATTCCTTAACATTTTATATCAAATATCATCACTATTTGACATCAATAACTATTAATTATTTTCATACTGTCTTTAAAAGAGACAGCTTAAATTAGTCTATAGCACATATAGTGACGTGTCTGAATGATGACGTGTCTGAATGATGACGTGTCTGAATGAATGCGGATATACGTTCTTCTTTCACTAGTACAACCTCCGAAATGCATTTGTTCTTGGGTATATTCTGAGTAAACTGTTGATTGTGTCCCATGTCATGAATACATCCGAATACGACCAGGGGTAAGCGTGGTCGTATTATTTGTTATACGTTTATTCGCGTCCTGCCAAATGTGCTCCTCGTGTTGTATGTATTCCATGTCCATTGTGTCTTTCCAATCCCTGACTCTAACACACCCTCTCCCTAATATGTATACCATGTCCATTGTGTCTGTCCAATCCCTGACTAATACACACCCTCTCCCTAATATGTATTCCATGTCGATTGTGTCTGTCCAATCCCTGACTAATACACACCCTCTCCCTAATATGTATTCCATGTCGATTGTGTCTGTCCAATCCCTGACTAATACACACCCTCTCCCTAATACGTGTCCCTTGTCTAATGTGCCTTGCGCTACTAAAACGTATTCCCTGTCTAATGTGTACTCCCTGTCTATTGTGTGCTGCTATTTAACACACAGTAATCCTATCTCCTATGCATTCTCCGTCATAAGTATTTATTGACCTCTATAGCGATTCAGTACATCAGTTGCACACGAATTCCTTTCATGCAAATGTCAAGATACATCGTGAAAGTATACATAGTAAAAATGGTATAAATGGTATAAAATGTATAAAATACCGCCGATATTTATTAAAGTGTCATAATGTACATCATGTTAAAATCTTCATAAATAAATGTGAATCCAAACACTAATCCTACCTAAACTACTATTCCTTTAAGAAAAATAATTATTTTACAAGCGTTATCCAGACAAAAAATCTTACCAAATGAATTAGTCTTGTAGTTATATGCAGTATTTTCATCTGCCAAATAACTTATTAATCACACCTCACATTATTTTTGTTTTAAATCTAAGTAAATGATAAAATTGCGTTTAACGCTGCGTCCAGACGTATTATTAAGAAATAACTGAAAGTTTCAAAGTATTAGTCCATAACGGTCGGGTACGTTTGTGAATGTTTATCAATGTCGTCTAGTTCAGTACTATAGGGCCCGTTCGCGTGATTTTGTGTGAGTTCTTTCCCTTGTCTACACGGTCTGACCAGACTTAAAAAGGTTTTGCACGAAGAGGTCACATGACCACGAAATTCCCTTGAAAAAATAACGTATAAGACAATGTATATGCTGCTGTTGAGTGTATACGCCCACTGGAAGAACAGAAATAGAATATGGTAATTCATTCCAAGGTCAGTCCCTAAAAGAACATAAGCTGTGAAGACGGCAGTGAACAGAAATTCCAGCAGAGAAAATCCGGACAAGCATAAGACTATGAAGGACATGTGTAGTTCCAAACTTCGGTGACGATCTTCATTCGTGGAAATACGCCTGGACTGAAATAGCATTTAGACATCTTAGAAGTCAACTGCACCAAATGACGTTTGTACTTGTTATTTAAGAAAAAGATTATTAGCTAGTTGAAAATCATATGAGATTATTTCAAATTCACACGTTTAGTATATTAGTATACAACTATAGATGATACAACAAATGGTATTTTAGGGAATGTTATAAATGCAGATAATATATTAAGGACGGTTGTAAAGGCACCCGATATGTTATAGTAGGTTATAAAGGCGTGTGGTTTGTGATAATAAGTTATAAAAGCAAGTATTAGGGGATGTAATAAAATGCAAATGGCATATTAAAGGATGTAATAAATGCAAATGGCATATTAAGGATGGCTATAATGGTATGTGATATTATATGCTACACTGGTTAATAAAGGCAGGTAGTGTGTCAGTGGTAAAGGTGATAAAGGATGATATCATGTTAAGGACGGTATTGTATGATGTGGTATATTAGAGTAGGTGATGAAGACACATAGTATATCAGGGTAAGCGATAAAGGCAAATGGTATATTAGGAAGGCGATAGAGACATATGGCATATCAATATAGTCGATAATAAATGTGTTTTACCCGAGTCATCTTGCATGTAGAATACAACAGCAGAGAGCTGAAGATGACGAGAAGTAGAACAACAATGGTGTGACAGATGCCATACACCAACTGATATACTTTATCCTTTTTCATTATAAAATTTTTCTGCCTACAAACCATGGCTACATAGTAGTCGTAATGACGTTGTGAGTAAATTCCAGCGAACACTAATAATCCGAGCATTACTAAAAAAATAGCCGACAGGACTGACACCTGGCGACGGAAAGTACACAGGTGTGTCATGGACAGAGGTCTGGATATGGCCAGCCATCTTTGAATTACTATGACAAAAGTCAGCATCCTGAAAAAAAAAGTCATAATAAATTGAAATTATATTATTAGCAATTCATTAGTTTTCTGTAACGACAATTATATGTACAGAGTCAGAAATATTTTATTTCATCGCGAGTGAAACGAAACAAGAAAATAATTAAATTCACAACGTTGATATAAATTTATTGAGAATAACAAATAAATAAACAACTGGGAAAAACATGGGTAATATTTACCCATATGTCTGCAAAATATATTTGATTATTATCAAAATGTTTAGTGTGGATGAAAATATGGGAGAATAAATACCAAATAGCAATCTGCAAACGTGCCTTCTATGTGTAGATTGGGCTTAAAAAATGGAATGTTTATCTCAAAGTGGGCGAACACTTACTGTGCTTTATTCGATTTATAAGAACATGTCATTGAATTACCTTGGCACAGCTGCCAAACTATGAATTGCGAACCTCACCCCAATAAGACAATATTCTGAGACCTGTAATGAGATATGAAGTAAACATGTCATTTGGTTACTTTGACACTTTTGACACATTGTGGCTGACTACGTTCATTTCTATAGAGTAACATTCCATGACGTCAACTAGTGTGCTATGTGTAAATATATTCGTGGGTTATCTTGACTCTGCGGAAACACACTGGCTGACCACGATCACCAGTATAGAGTAACATTCCATGACGTCAACTAGTGTGCTAAGTGTAAACATATTATTGGGTTACCTTGACGTTGCTGCCACACTATGGCTGACCAAGTTCACCACTATATGGTAGCATTCCATGTCGAAAACTAAATAGCTAACTTTTGTGATTATCCGCAACACAAAGAAAAATCCGTCAAACAGACTCAGGAATCCAAGAAAGAACGCTCCAGACCTCGTCTTCATGTCTTTGAACCAAATCTTAGCACAGAGGAAGTTGGTGACCATTCCAGTACATTGGACCACAAGAAGAGTAAGCAGGTGAGCGTTAGTGTTATGCATGTAAGACATACACGACTCTGTTGGATTAGGAAATGTTCATTTCATTGCCAATACAAGAATTACTCGAACATTGAAATGTCCGCAATGAATGTAAAGACTTATTCAAAACAACAAACACAAAGATTTCTTGTAGTATATTCTTCAGATAATGCGAAACACATATCAATCCAACGTTTACATTGATTTAAAAGCATACTGTGTAGTTGAGAAAAACCTACATATACCAAAATAAGAAGTTTAAGAAAAGATATTTTAAACCTTAAAGATATATGAAAAAAAGTGTTTTCAAATACATTCACAAACACACACACACACACACACACACACACACAAACACACACACACACACATACACACACAAACACAAACAAACACACACTAACGTTATTTATTTCGCATTATTCACTCACACATCTATCCTTCGCAAATTATCGACCCGATCTGTTAAACACTGTACAACTTTCATTGGCTGAATGAACTCTGTGTGTGTGTGTGTGTGTGTGTGTGTGTGTGAGAGAGAGAGAGAGAGAGAGAGAGAGAGAGAGTGAGTGAATGTGTACGTGTGTGTTTGTATTTATGCTTGTGTGTAAACATCTACATATATAAGTGTCTCCTTACTCACCAAATATCATCAACAGAAATCTGAAGATCTCCTATCTCTGTTGTTTCTATGTATGTATATCTCTCTCTCATATATACGTGTGTGTGTGTGTGTGTGTGTGTGTGTTTGTGTGTACAAAGAAAGAAAGAAAGAAAGAAAGAAAGAAAGAAAGAAAGAAAGAAAGAAAGAAATACTATTTTATGGTATGAATTCTTTACAAGTAATAGAAGGTTATCAAACAAACAAATCATAACATACCGGAAGTGTTTTCTGTTACATGTTCTTGGATTGTCATATTCATTTTGAGTAAGCCAGCACACCCAGGTTCGCAAATGATATTCCTATTAATGAAGGATGGGGGAAAATAAATATTTTCAATATGAAAATTACTGAAATTATACTATGACGTATTTTTTCCTTGTTTATCATAATATGAATCCATTTGTTCTTGTTTAATTCATGACGTTAGATATTTGTTAAATTTGTACGTCGTAATTCAGTGTTTACAATGAACATTTATTCTGCTAATCAAACTGCGTACGTATATGTGTTCACGTGAGTTTGTTTCTATGTGCATGTGTGCCATGTTAATGTTTGTGTTCACATGTGCATGTGTGTTCACTTGTGTATATGTATGTGTTATGTATGTAGGTTTTCACCTTTGTACGCGAATTTGTCTTCATGCGTGTGCATGGCGGTATGTGCTCACATATATGTGCATACTCGTGCTGGTTTTTGAACGCGCCTTGACATGTACGGTTTTAGACATCTCTCCAAAGAAAGTGTTATATACAAGACAAACACCAGGAGAATCACATCACACAGTTCTTACAAAGTCACACTCGTTTCACTTCCTCTGCTTTGCTTTGCTCGTGTGTTCACTACTTTAAAATAGAAAACACGGACGAGGAGTCTCAATTAGCCCGCAGATTGCTCATTGATACCGTTATGACTATATACGACCAGCTGACATGTCCTGTTTTTATTCCGTGTAAATGAATGTTATGTAAGGGAGATCAATCTCGATTGGCTCATTGCCATTGGATGAAGTGAATTACGTCACAAATGAATAATTTTCATTGGTTACTAACACTATGCACTGAATTACATTGGTTACTAACACTATGCACTGATTTACATTGGTTACTAACATTATGCACTGATTTACATTGATAACTAACGCTATGCACTGATTTATATTGGTTACTGACTCCATGCACTGATTTACATTGGTTATTGACTCCATGCACTGATTTGCATTGGTTACTAACACTATGCACTGATTTATATTGGTTACTGACTCCATGCACTGATTTGCATTGGTTACTTACATTTTGCACTGATTTGCATTGGTTACTAACACTATGCACTGATTTACATTGGTTACAGAGTCCATGCACTGATTTGCATTGGTTACTAACATTTTGCACTGATTTACATTGGTTACTAACATTATGCACTGATATACATTGGTTAATAACACCACACACTGATTTACATTGGTTACTAACACCATGCACATATATTCTCAGTGATTACTGACTCCATGTATATATTTTGATACATTGGCTACTGACGCAATGGCATCCTTTTCCTGATGCGTGTACTGAATGAATACTCGGAAATCTTACTTTGCAGCTTTATGTGAACAGGATGCCTTTGCAATTGGAAGAATTATAGAGTAAATACCCCCTGAACAAGTCACGGGTTTTCCCAGTTAACAGCACATTCATATAAGCATTGCTTTGCTCCAATGATTTGGATAAGCAAATATTTACGCTTGTTATTTTTTACATAACAGTTTCTTAACACCACCCCACAAATCCTAATAAACTGAAGACTAGTTATTTTTTACATAACAGTTTCTTAACACCACCCCACAAATCCTAATAAACTGAAGACTAGTTATATTTTACATAACAGTTTCTTAACACCACCCCACAAATCTTAATAAACTGAAGACTAGTTATTTTTTACATAACAGTTTCTTAACACCACCCCACAAATCCTAATAAACTGAAGACTAGTTATTTTTTACATAACAGTTTCTTAACACCACCCCACAAATCAATAAACTGAAGACTAGTTATTTTTTACATAACAGTTTCTTAACACCACCCCACAAATCCTAATAAACTGAAGACTAGTTAAGGTTCGACGTTTGATTTGATGAATCATAGGGTAGTGATGTAAATGTCCATTGAATACTTTATAACTATTTAAATTGTTGATTTTTTAATAATGATCTCAAATACATCTATTAAAAATCTACTATACAGTTATTCTAATGCTAGAAGATCATATTAAAGGCACTGTCGCCACAAAGCTAACACTATTAACAATTAAGCTGTGGGTCGGATGGGCGGGGAATAGTTGCCTGTGGTATATCTGCCTTCTTACTAATTTCATATCCTGAAATCTATGGTAATCTTTAGCCCGGTACAATATCTTGACTAATGTACTATTTTTGCAAAAGCGACATTTAAGATTTAAATACTATCGATACACATGGGAGGCAATCCTGATTCCAATCTGAACGCAGTATGAGTATATATATTTTAGTTTTGTTTATTCCTGCAGGCGGAATGATTTCCTCTTATGGACACGTATTTAATAATCTATTCCAATACATTATTTGCTAAGCAGTCCAAATACTTCTGATAAATACCCCATTTGCCTGTATTCAATGGTTAAACATCGATGAACAAACTTTTGCATCATAGCTTCAAAAAATATTTATTATTTCCGAATGGCTAAGATTATAGCAATTCGCGCATTTTATTCGGAAAGTGCTCTAACATGTCCTTAAACTAGATAAATTTAATCATATTACTGAAGAGATATTACAATCCATAGTGTGAATCATTATCATTTTTTTTTTTTACATTTACTAAAATTACTTGAAAAAAAAAAAGCAACCGCAGTTTTCCATTTGCACATTTTAGCCATTTGTGCGTCATATCTTACTCTAATACTTGAGTACTGATCAGTGGTAAAATTCCCCCATATTAATATTTTTTTAAAGAATACTTGCAGGTATGACCACGCGCTCATATATACTGAAACAAACATATAGTTATTATTCATCACTGACGCACTTGCAAACACACATATACTTACACTATAGTTAGCAGGTACCGTTAGACATCACTTTGGATGAGAAATACACCACTTCAGGACTTGTGAAAATTTATCAATCGGGCAAAGATCGGGGGCATTTAGACGCCAAGTGACGCAATTGATTACGTTCGAAAGTTAGCATGTCACTGATGAGTAATTCGATGCCCCCCCCCCCACACACACACACACACACACTAGCCCCAGTAAATTAATTTTAATTCGTGAAGTAAATTATGTCTAGTTAAGAGCTGTTTGACACAAGTGTATATTTCAAGTCAATATTCATATTTTCAAAATCACTCTTTTTCCAGTCTATATAGAATCAATCAATCAACTTATACTAATTAGCATTTGATGAACATTTTGCAATTACGAATAAAGTGCTCGCTCATTTTACAAAATTTGTTTTAAAAGACTATACTTCAAGAAAAATACTGTAATTGAGAACAAGATTTAATTGATGTTACAAAATTATTTCAATACACTAAATCCTTTAATATCATACGCTTAATATATAATAGGTTTTAAATATACTAATTTAATATTACAACATTTTACAAATAGCTTCACCTTGATCCTAAATCTGTATTTTCCTGTGTAATGGTATTTAGAGTAATATTTAAATATATTTCTTGTTTTATTGTTTTAATATTTTCAGTATAATAATTAATTCATGCATTTAGCACTTATTCCACAGAAACATGAATATGAAATCATATAATGGTTTTATTTAGCATCCTAAATTATATATGTAAAAACATTTGACTAATAAATACATTTAATAATATATAATTTGTTTCATTAATTAATAAATGTACATGTCACAAGCACTTAATCTGTAGAAACATGAATATGAAATCATATAATTGTGTAGATCCTGAAGTATATAACTATAAATATTTGACTAATTAAATCATGTAAGAAAATGTAATTTGTTTCATTAACTATAATGGTCAAAGTCGTATACAGATTTTAATTTTATATATTTCTTTAAATGAGTGCTGTATAATACAGCTTTTAATAACTGATATATGAACAGACATTAAATCTTATAAATATATTATTAATTATTTTCAAACTACTAGTATATTTAATACATAATTTTCAAGCATAGGACCAAACGTTCAAACACCTAGCCCACACAGAACACTCTTAATTTACTTAAACTCAACCTACAGTAATTAAATTAGTTTTTAATTTTTGTTCTGCTGTAAACTTAAATGAGAAAGCATTCACTGTATGTCTCACATATTTATTACAATAAATAAAGCTACATTAACAATTAAAGTAAGCTAAACTGGTTTTCTTTATTCAAAGAATTATATTTATAACTTTGGAATTTGAGCTATGCACAAGTTAAAAAAAAGAGTGAAATAAAATTGAAAATAAAAGATAATTTACAATATTTCATAACTCTTAAAAACGAAAAGGAGAAAACGTATATCTTATGACGCCCTTAGCTATTATACATCAATGATATACAGTGTCACCAAATTATCTTTACAGCTATGATACTAAATAAAATATTTACATTAAGAATTACCAATCAATTAAATTTAGACATATAAACTAAAATTATATTTTTTGAAAATGTTATATCTAGTTCTAAAGTTTCTTTGGACGTGTTATGAGATTTTGTTTGAATAAACAAATACACATTGTGCTTTCTCATGAGAATTTATTGTAACTGGTCGGGGAGGGGGAGAGAGAGGGGGAGTGAAGAAAAAGTGAAGAAGGAAAACGTGTCAACATAATAATCCCACCCACCCCCACTCGCGCTCTTGAATCGCAGTGACAGAAACATAATATAAGTAATTTAATTCGAATAATAAGTTCAATAATTATAAATATTACAGTGTTTAATTACTAAACATAGTCTGACTTATTTCTTACTTGTTAAACACATTGACATAACGATAAAGCATTAAAATTGCAGATCTGTTATCCCTGGTTTAATTTTATTGTGAAAAGTAAAATGAAAACTTTTCTTTAAGAGCAAAAGATCTAGTGTGGATGTCCGAGTGACTGAAAACAAAATAATTTTTATTTCTCATTAAATAACAAATATATCAGGTAAACAGCACATCTCTTTGATAGGTAATGCATGCATCTGGTCAATAATGAATATTTGTGGTAAATAACACTTATTTATGACGAATGAAATATTTAATTGTTCGCAATTATTTCGCTAGTGGTTACACAGGGCACAACTAAACAAATACTCGACTGATATTTTGTTTATTACACAGGGCACAACTAAACAAATACTCGCCTGATATTTTGTTTATTACACAGGGCACAACTAAACAAATACTCGCCTGATATTTTGTTTATTACACAGGGCACAACTAAACAAATACTCGCCTGATATTTTGTTTATTACACAGGGCACAACTAAACAAATACTCGCCTGATATTTTGTTTATTACACAGGGCACAACTAAACAAATACTCGCCTGATATTTTGTTTATTCCACGGGTGGCAATTTCAGATAAATGCAAAATATTTTCAAGAATGTTTCTTTTTATGAGCTTGGGACCAATTCTCTACACTTAGCTATCTTCAATTTCCTGTCGATGACTCTCTAGATGTTCGAGCTATCACATTGTCCATAAAATATATTTGCAACACAAATAGTTGTAGTGTACTAAGTGACACTGCTAACTTATCAAATAAATTTGAAAAGTACAAAGTGCACGAAATGTAATTTAGTTAATTAGATTATGTAGTTAATTAGTTGATATTCCGACCTCTTCGCTACGTCATCTACGTAATGTCATCAACTCTGGCAATTTCCAAACTCCTATGTCCTTTACGTAATGTCATCAACTCTGGCAATTTCCATACTCCTGCTACGTCCTCTACGTAATGTCATCAACTCTGGCAATATCCAAACTCTTGCCGTGACTCCAGAAAGTGCATCTAATGTGATGCATGATACATATTATTTCTCATTTTGTCTAGATAATTTTGACGTAAACCACGACAGACACTTATGTAGATGACGTCTACATAGGGCACCTAGCGAAGGGTGAGAAGGTCAACAATAAATCTAATTAAATAAAATCTTGGCGTTGAAGCGGTACGGAGAAGAATGGTAATTTGTTTGCACTACTTGATGAAGGTACTCAAAGCACTCTTAATCTTGATAGCCGAGTGTGATGTGTCTGGAGGAGTGGGTGGTCACGATAAATGGTATTTTGTGTGAATGCACCCCTTCCCTCCCTTCATTAATTAAAATTACAAGCAATTTCCATATTCCAGGATTGGAAACAGAGTAACTGTAGATGATGTAATCGATATAAGACAGATTATAGTCTAACAACTCTAGCCCTCTAGCCCCCAACAATCCTGCTTTTTTAGAAGATAAAAATATTAATAAAGGGTTAATACAGCTTAAATGTTAGCCGGCTATTATCTTCATGCCCTTATTAAATGTAAATATTTATGAAATTCCCTTCTGAGACATTCGCTTCTAAGAAATTTCCCATCCGACACAATCGTATTTAAGAAAATTACATCCGATTCAATCACGTTTCAAATATGCCATATTGTGCCATCTGGCACAATCGTATTTAATAAATGAAAGAAGTACAATCTGCAACACGATATAGCATTATGGTTTTGAATTAAATGGGTTGTTTTATTTTGATGAAAAAGAAAACAATTGTATGTTTATTTGTTAATGGCTGGACAAGTCAATGACACTTGATTCTTCTCTGTGCAAATGATTACATTGAAACTCACAATGACAGTTTTTACATAAGATTCTACAAAAAAGATAGATGTTTAGTGACAAAGAGTGAATCAGAGCATTGTAAGCACATGGATCAATTGTACACATCGAAACTCACAATGACAGTGTTTACATAAGATTATACCAACAGGTAGATTTTTAGTGACAAGTAGTGAATCAGATCATTGTAATCACATGGAGCAATTATACACATTGCCTTATAATGATTGAAATCCTTAGTTATGAGCCACACAAAGTAATGGCGAGAACACTTTCACTTGGAAATATATCGAAAACTAAAAGTTAGTATACCTATATCTGACAGAGTAAATTTGCCTCTCACTATTTTAAAATTTGATTGCTGCATACATTGTTAAATTCTCAGAGTAACCCGATCTTGGACACTCCTTATGACGGTATTTTTTTAAGTGTAGGAGTTTGAAGTAAATGCTCAAGGCAAGAATATTCAAGATTTGCAAAGTAATGAGTAGTTTTATTTATCCAATGATTATGATTTATGAGAACGAGGCCAGCCAATGGGCTCAGATTAAAAAAAAAGTTTACTTGCTGTAGAAAATTCTACTATATAATAACTTTGAATTTGGAGTAGAAAGAAGAAGTCTGGTTTTGAAAGGCAGTCATTAGCTTGTTGAGGCAAAGCATGACTTTCACCTGTTTATTGAATCTACTGATTCACTGATTATAAACCCGGCTGACTGGAAAGATTCAAGGAAATGTCTGTTTGTAAGCATAAGGGAATATGCTATACACTTTTGATATATCTTGGTCAGGTATGTTGAATACATTGGGAAGCGAAGTTACCAGAATTACTGTAATCATGTTCTGCTTGAAGGAACTTGCATGGCAAAGAGGGCGCTCAAGTTGGTTTCAAGAGAAAAATAGCACGTCAATGTTTTCCACATGCATCAGGGAGGTACGTGTTGATGTGGACATTTTGAAATTTTGACATTGTTGCAAAAGCAAATGAAAGACTGTTGAAGCAGGGCGTAATCCAGGTTACATAAAAGAAACTATAACCACCTATCTCTAATGACACCATTTGTATTCTCTGACAGAACTAACCTGTCATTTGTATTGACATATTATTGAATTTATTTTAGTTTAAGACTATGAAACATATGAATTATGCGAACCTGGTTTCTGGGAAATATCGATGTCAAGTAAACTTTTCATTGTATTGTCATACATACATTTGGTTGCTGATTTAATTTATTTTAAAATTATTGATCTTCTTATGCATATTGATAACCTTGTGTTGAAGAAGAAAGTAAGGGGATGGGGCTTGCTAAATAAAAATACAAAATGATTTGCTTCTTGGTTAGTAAGAAATTTTCCACCTACAGAAAGATTGTGGGACTGTAAATGTTGTTTTATATTGTGGAAGAGAGAACACATTTTTACAGCGCCTATATATCCGCCAAGTGAGAGAGATGTGTTGTCTGCTGGAAGATAATTAATAAAGTAAATTAAGATTCTCATCACTTGTAATTAGTTATGAAATATTAATTAATTATAAAAATCATTTTCATTAACTAAATGGCGTTGCCGTCACACAGTGAGCTACACAAAACCATTGTCAGACACTCTCATAAATATTTCACCAAGTAAAATTTATTATAGATATGATCCACACAAAACCATTGCCAGACACTCTCTTGCAAATATATCGAAAAGTAAACCTTATCCACACAAAACCATTGCCAGACCACTCACACTTTACAAATACATCGAAAACTATAACTTACTCTATAGCTATGAGCTACACAAAACCATTGCCAGACCACTCACACTTTAAAGTTTAAAAATACATCGAAAACTATAACTTATTCTATAGCTATGAGCTACACAAAACCATTGCCAGACCACTCACACTTTAAAGTTTAAAAATACATCGAAAACTATAACTTATTCTATAGCTATGAGCTACACAAAACCATTGCCAGACCACTCACACTTTAAAGTTTAAAAATACATCGAAAACTATAACTTATTCTATAGCTATGAGCTACACAAAACCATTGCCAGACCACTCACACTTTACAAATACATCGAAAACTATAACTTACTATAGCTATGAGCTACACAAAACCATTGCATGAACACCCCCACATTTACCAAATCATTGAAAAATAAAATTCTCTTCAGCGTAATTTGTAACAGAAGTCTCATAACATTCTTTTTAAAAATTACTATAGGAACCAATCATTTACATTTGTTTCACAGCAGGAGTATAAAAAATATTTACATTTGTTTTACAGTTAGAATATAAAAAATATATATATTTACATTTGTTTAACGGCCAGTGCACAAAAATATTTACATTTGTTTTATACCTCGTGTACACGTGTTTACATTACAAGGTCAGGAAATTATTTGTAGAAAATAACAACCTGATAACGTAGTCAGTCGAAATTATCATATCTTACGTAATCAAAAACGTTCCATTTCAAACACTGATCCGGATAACATCGTTGTTGTAATTATCACAAAGCAAGTTATATTGGCTGGAACCCGTGACACGATAGTTCCGAAAAGCTTGCTTTCTACAGACCACCATTTTTTCTCCTCAATTAAGCTCTACGTACATATTAAAGCAAATGTTGCTCTTTATTTCCGATTCTTGTATGTACTATGTAGAAGTGGAGAATGTGATTGCATTATTTTCAAAGACAACGACACAATGTAACATTCCTACGAAAGCTTCCAACATCGGTCATCTGTCAGGGAACTGGTCGAGGGAAACATATATATCTTGCTTTGTTATTTGGTGTAGATCATTATTATATTAAATTATCATCAGAGCTCCATTTGATAAGTAAGTCCATTTTTGACCCTACAGTGATTTGAATGTCTTACAAGAATACGAAGATATATGTTAGATAATAAAGGCTACGCATTGCAAAGGGGAGAATACACTTATCACATATTATTATATATTTAAGCAGATTTCAAACACTAATCCTACCTAAACTACTATTCCTCTAAGAAAAAAAATTTTTAATATTTTACAAGCTTTATCCAGACAAAAAATCTTACCATATGAATTTGTTTAGTAGTTATATGCAGTATTTTCATCCTCCAAATAACTTATTAATCACACCTCATATCATATTATTTTTTTAAATCTAAGTAATCATAAAATTGCGTATAACAATGCGTCCAGACGTATTATTAAGAAATAACAACTGAAGGTTTCAAAGTATTAGTCCATATCGGTCCGGTCCGTTTTTGAATCGATGACCTTTAGTTCAGCACTATTGGGCTCTTTCACGTGATTTTGTGTGAGTTCTTCCCCTTGTCTACACGGTCTGACCAGATTTAAAACGTTTTTGCATGAAGAGGTCACATGACCACGAAATTCCCTTGAAAAAATAACGTATAAGACAATGTATATGCTGCTGTTGAGTGTATACGCCCACTGGAAGACTACATATAGAATATGGTAATCCATTCCAAGGTCAGTCCCTTTCAGAACATAAGCTGTGAAGACGGCAGTGAACAGAAATTCCAGCAGAGAAAATCCGGACAAGCATAAGACTATGAAGGACATGTGTAGTTCCAAACTTCGGTGACGATCTTTATTCGTGGAAATACGCCTGGACTGAAATAGCATTTAGACATCTTAGAAGTCAACTGCACAAAGTGACGTTTGTACTTGTTATTTAAGAAAAAGATTATTAGCAATTTGAAAATCATCTGAGATTGTTTCAATTTCACACGTTTAGTATATTAGTATACAACTATAGATGATACAACATATGGTATTTTAGGAAATGTTATAAATGCAGATAATATATTAAGGACGGTTGTAAAGGCATCCGATATGTTATAAAGGCAAGTGGTTTGTGATAGTAAGTTATAAAAGCATATATTAGTGGATGTGATAAATGCAAATGGCATATTAAGGATGGCTATAATGGTATATGCTATGTTATACTGGTTAATAAAGGCAGGTAGAGTGTTAGTGGATGTGATGAATGCAAATGGCATATTAAGGATGGCTATAATGGTATATGCTATGTTATACTGGTTAATAAAGGCAGGTAGTGTGTTAGTGGATGTGATGAATGCAAATGGCATATTAAGGATGGCTATAATGGTATATGCTATGTTATACTGGTTAATAAAGGCAGGTAGTGTGTCAGTGGTAAAGGTGATAAAGGATGATATCATGTTAAGGACGGTATTGTACGATGTGGTATATTAGAGTAGGTGATGAAGACACATAGTATATCAGGGTAAGCGATAAAGGCATATGGTATATTAGGAAGGCGATAGAGACATATGGCATATCAATTTAGTCGATAATGAATGTGTTTTACCTGAGTCATCTTGCATGTAGAATACAGCAGCAGAGAGCTGAAGATGACGAGAAGTAGAACTATAATGGTGTGACAGATGCCAAACACCAACTGATATACTTTATCCATTTTCATTACATCATTTCTATGCCTACAAACCATGGCTACACAGTAGTCGTAATGACGTCGTGAGTAAAATCCAACGAACACTAATAACCCGAACATTACTAAAAAAATAGCCGTCAGGACTGACACCTGGCGACGGAAATTACACAGGTGTGTCATGGACAGAGGCCTGGATATGGCCAGCCATCTTTGAACTACAATGACAAAAGTCAGCAACCTGAAAAAAGTCAAAATAATTTAAATTACATTATTAGCAATTCATTAAATTTTCTGTAACGACAAATACATGTAGAGAGGCAAGGATTTTTATTTCATCGCGTATGAAATGAAACAAGCAAGTAATTAAATTAACAACGTTGATATAAATAATTGAGAATAACAAATAAATAAACAACTTGGAAAAACATGGGTAATATTTACCCATATGTCTACAAAATATATTTGATTATTATCAAAATGTTTAGTGTGGATGAAAATATGACAGAATAAATACCAAATAGCAAGCTGCAAACGTTCCTTCTATGTGTGGATGGGGCTTAAAAAATGGAATGTTTATCTCAAAGTGGGCAAGCGCTTAATGTGCTTTATTTGATTTATAAGAACATGTCATTGAATTACCTTGGCACGGCTGCCAAACTATGAATTGAATTGAATTACATTACAATTCAATTACATTGAATTGCGAACCTCACCCCAATAGGACAATATTCTGAGACATCTACTGAGATATGAAGTTAACATGTCATTTGGTTACCTAGACATTACCTTGACACTTTTGACACATTGTGGCTGACTACGTTCATTTCTATAGAGTAACATTCCATGACGTCAACTAGTTTGCTAAGTGTAAATATATTAGTGGGTTACCTTGACACTGCGGAAACACACTGGCTGACTACGTTCACCAGTATAGAGTAGCATTCCATGACGTCAACTAGTGTGCTAAGTGTAAATATATTAGTGTGTTACCTTGACATTGCGGAAACACACTGGCTGACTACGTTCACCAGTATAGAGTAGCATTCCATGACTTCAACTAGTGTGCTAAGTGTAAACATATTATTGGGTTACCTTGATGTTGCTGCCACACTATGGCTGACTAAGTTCACCACTGTATGGTAGCATTCCGTGTCGTCAACTAAATAGCTAACTTTTGTGATTATCCGCAACACAAAGAAAAATCCGTCAAACAGACTCAGGAATCCAAGAAAGAACGCTCCAGACCTCGTCTTCATGTCTTTGAACCAAATCTTGGCACAGAGGAAGTTGGTGACCATTCCAGTACATTGGACCACAAGAAGAGTAAGCAGGTGAGCGTTGCTGTTGTGAATGTGAGACACACACGACTCTGTTGGATTAGGAAATGTTCATTTCATTACCAATACAAGAATTATTCGAACATTGAAATGTCCGCAATGAATGTAAAGATTTATTCAATGCAACAACCACAAAGATTTCTTGTAGTATATTCTTCAAATAATGCGAAACACATATCAATCCAACGTTTACATTGATTTAAAAGCATACTGTGTACTTTGAGTTAAACCTACATATAAAAAATAATAAGTTTAGAAAAGATATTTTAAACCTTAAAGATATATGAAAGAAAGTGTTTTCAAATACATTCACACAAACACACACACACACACACACACACACACACACACACACACACACACACACACACACACACACACACACACTCTAACGTTATTTATTTCGCATTATTTTCTCACACATCTATCCTTCGCAAATTATAGACCCGATCTGTTAAAAACTCTACCCCTTTCATTGTCTGAATGAACTATGCATATGTGCGTGTATGTGTGTGTGTGTGTGTGTGTGTGTGTGTGTGTGTGTGTGTGAGTGAGTGAGTGCGTACGTGTGTGTTTGTATTTGTGCTTGTATGTAAACATCTACATATATAAGTGTCTCCTTACTAACCAAATATCATCAACAGAAATCTGTAGATCTCTTATCTCTGTTGTTTCTATGTATGTATATGTCTCATATATACGTGTGTGTGTGTGTGTACTAACAAAGAAAGAAAGATAGATAGAAAGAAAGAAAGAAAGAAAGAAAGAAAGAAAGAAAGAAAGAAAGAAAGAAAGAAAGAAAGAAAGAAAGAAAGAAAGAAAGAAAGAAAGAAAGAAAGAAAGACTATTTTATGGTATGAATACTTTACAAGTAACAGAAGGTTATCAAACAGACAAATCATAACATACCGGTAGTGTTTTCTGTTACATTTTCTTGGATTGTCGTATTCATTTTGAGAAAGCCAGCACACCCAAGTTCGCAAATGTTATTCCTGTTAATGAAGGATGGAAAAAAATAAAAAGTTTCCTTGTTTTCAATATGAAAATTACTGAAATTATACTATGACGTACTTTTTCCTTGTTTATTCTAATATGAATCCATTAGTTCATTTTTAATGACGTTAGATATTTGTTAAATTTGTACGTCGTAATTCAGTGTTTGCAATGAACATTTATTCTGCTAATCAAAGTGCGTACGTATATGTGTTCACGTGAGTTTGTTTCTATGTGCATGTGTGCCTGTGTTAATGTTTGTGTTCACATGTGCATGTGTGTTCACTTGTGTATATGTATGTGTTATGTATGTAGGTTTTCACCTTTGTACTACGCGAATTTGTCTTCGTGTGTGTGCATGGCTTTATGTGCTCACGTGCATGTGAATACTCGTGCTGGTTTTCACTGAGTGCGTTATCAATTTGAACGCGCCTTGACATGTACGGTTTTAGACATCTCTCCAACGAAAGTGTTATATACAAGACAAACACCAGGAGAATCACATCACACAGTTCTTACAAAGTCACACTCGTTTCACTTCCTCTGCTTTGCTAGTGTGTTCACTACTTTAAAATAGAAAACACGGACGAGGAGTCTCAATTAGCCCGCAGATTGCTTATTGATACCGTTATGACTATATACCACTAGCTGACATGTCCTGTTTTTATTCCGTGTAAATGAATGTTATGTAAGGGAGATCAATCTCGATTGGCTCATTGCCATTGGATGAAGTAAATTACTTCACAAATGAATAATTTCCGGACAAACAAAGGAAACGGTCCAGTAAAGAAGGAAAATGAACGTTTTGACACAAGAAAGAGTATGGCGACTGTGTGTGTGTGTGTGTGTGTGTGTGTGTGTGTGTGTAGTTGCGTGCCTGCGTGTTCATTGTGAGAATGATTCTTCATGTGATTGTGCGTGACTGCACAAAATGATTAGTTCAATCACTTTCATTAAAACACTTATTCTTTACTATGTTTCTAAACATGTGCTCTAAATTTCCAACGTTGAATTTTTAAGATTTCTTATGACTTATGTGTATACGCGCGCTCTCTCTCTCTCGCATACCAATATTCAAGGATGATTTACGGTAGCGAACTCACCATGTCAAAGCAACTGATTATATTACATCCGTGTTATTGAAGTTCAACAACTTCCCGATAAATTACCTTTGAACCAGTTAAATATTTCATATCATGTTCATCACTACTTCTAATAATATTATTCTTATATCAAAACATCAATACAATCCGAATAAGATTATTATTATTATTGTTATTATTATTATTACTATTATTATTCGTCCTCATTCCACGACTTCTGTTTGACTGTCGGTTGTGATCCAAGGTCTCGGAATCTTACCAAGATTCTGGGAGATCCAAGGTTTTACGGAGGATGTGGGCACTTCCGAGGAGCGCTTCTTTGAGTAGTGAAGCGAGTCTGTGGTTTCCAGGGAGTTTGTTCAAATAACCTTCCAATTCAGATGTTATGTTCCCCAAGGCTCCTTTCACTATAGGTATCACTTCTGCTTTTACATTCCAAAGACTGAATTTCTAATCTGAGGTCTTTGTATTTTTCTATTTTTTTCTCTTTCTTTTGTTTTTATGTTCCTATCGAGTGGAAGAGCGACATCAATGATTGTTACTGTTCTTTTGGACTTATTGAGAACTACAATGTCTGGTCTTCGTGCAGGAATCACCCGATCTGTTCTTATCTCGAAGTCCCACAGTATTTTGACTTCTTCTGTTTCTGTGACTGCTTCTGGTTGGTGTATCCATACTCTTTCTGGGGTTTTTATGCCATAGCTCTCGCACAGATTTCTATGTATGTGTTTTGCCACTTCGTTGTGTCGTTTGGTGTATTCTGTTCCAGCCAGAACCTGACATCCAGATAGTGTGTGCTCTGTTGTCTCATCTTTGTATTTGCAGTCTACTTTTGGTGTCATTTGAGATTTTCATGAATTTCGTTTTGTGAGATTGGATGTTGAGTGCTTGATCTTGTGCAGCTGTTATGAGTGCTTCTGTTTCTGCTTTCAATCTTGCCTCTTTGAACCATTTGTACGTTGATTGCTTTGTTGATATTTCGTCGACTTGTATATACTGGCTATGGAGCGGTTTGGGGTTCCGGGTATGTTCTATTGCATGCTTTGTTGTTTTCTTCCATGTTTCTTTGTCTGTTTCTGGGGGTTGGAATAGTCCACTCATCTTCACTCCTTCTTTCATGGATCATATTTGTTGTTATTCCAAATATAGTCCACAAGACCAATGACTTCTCCTTCAATGACATTTAGATTTACACCTCGACCTCCCATTTTTCGAGATACATAGAGCCTGTCTACGTCTGCTTTGGGGTGTAAGGCTTTATGTATTGTGAGTAGTTTCCTTGTTTTTCTTTCCAGTTCATTTATTTCATTTGCTGTCCAATCTATGATACCTCCAGTGTAGGTTTTTCTGTCCATTTATTTCATTTGCTGTCCAATCTATGATACCTCCAGTGTAGGTTTTTCTGTCCAATTCATTTATTTCATTTGCTATGATACCGCCAATTGAGTCACGCAAACAATTACTATCGAATCAATATCGATGAAAATCAGAATTAAGTTTGTGATCAAAACTGGAGAAAGATATATTTAATTATTTAACGTCACCATATTTGTACAATCATGAGAGGAAGAGAGAAATTTGCTATAGATTCCATGATTAAAAAGAAAGAACTCTTTATGGTTAGTACATATTTTCATTTGCAAACCACGCAAGAGAGATGGAGTGTGTTGTAGTATATGAAAGGCGGAAACGGGGACAACTTTTACAAATGAACACACGGAAGAAGAGAAGGCAGGCGTGTGAGTGCGCATGCGTATGGTGAGATATACAACTGCGTAGCTTGTAAATATACATTTCGCATGTGAGAAGTCGAACTAGGAAGTACTAGTGTGCACTTAATTTCCTTTGAATGCAGTGCACGGCTTATTCAAATAGCTATTCAACTGTTTCTGCTTTAGAATATTGCTTCACATTTATTGCAAACTTCATTTGTTCTAATAGAATGCACACTGATTTGTTCTTCTAATTAAAAACATGCTCAGTCTTCTTTTAACATTGAACGGCCTTGAGTTGAACGGAAACAGAACAAGGATATTTACACAAAATGTACCATATATAATTTGTTAAGTCCATTTTTTATGAAGTCTATCACAAGGAGTCATAAGCATCTATCTGTCTATCTATCTATCTATCTATCTATCTATCTATCTATCTATCTATCTATCTATCTATCTATCTATCTATCTATCTATCTATCTATCTATCTATCTATCTATCTATCTATCTGTCTGTCTGTCTGTCTGTCTGTCTGTCTGTCTGTCTGTCTACCTACCTACCTACCTACCTACCTATCTATCTATCTATCTATCTATCTTTCTATCTGTGGCGGAGTAAATTTGCTCATCCCTATTTCTAAAATAATTGTTATATAAATTGTTAAATTGTCAAATTGACCAGGCCTTCTGCACTGCTTATAAATGTATTTTTTGTAAATAACATATTTGGAGTAAACGACAAGGATTGAGAATACTCTAGAAAATTGTTGATGCAATCCAAAACAGTTCCAACAGGATGAGATTTTTTTTTTACTATCTCACACTTGTTCATAACAACCTCAACCAATGGGGATGGAAAGAAAGTTTCTTTGTGTTGAAGATGTATTCTATTTCATCATTTTTGAATTTAAATTTAAATTATGTCCGATCACAAAGGTAATTTAACTGACTGCAAAACGAAAGAATGGACAGAGTATTTCGTACATGTTTGCTATTGATCTATGATTTGAAATTGTGAATGTTTATGTAATTGAAGCATTATATGTTTGTTTATTAATTTGACTATGTTGTAAGTAATACATCTGAATCTTGACTGGTGCTATATTTCTATTTGTCTTCTGGGTCATGCGTCAGGCAACTAAAACAGGAAAAACCGGAATCCAGTGGTCCCTGACTCAGTTCCTTGAAGACTTGGACTTTGCGGACGACTTGTACCTGATGCCCCTGAAATGCCAACATATGCAACAGAAAACCGATAACCTGGCCCCAGAAGCATCCAAGACTGGACTGCAGATCAACCTGGGGAAGACTAAAACCATGACCCTGTTAAAGAAAATGAAGCAGAAGCCAATCACCCTTGGAGACAGCGAGCTGAAAGAAGTCACCTCTTTCATCTACCCGGGCAGCATTGTATCAGCAACAGGGGGTTCTGACGAGGACATCAAAGCCTGAATCGGGAAACCTAGACACGCCTTTATTACCCTGTGACCAGTATGGAGGTCAACATCCCTATCTGTCCGCAACAAACTACGAATTTTCAACAGCAGCATTGTCCTCCTTTATATCTATCTGTCTGTCTCTGTCTATCTATCTATCTATCTATCTATCTATCTATCTATCTATCTATCTATCTATCTATCTATCTATCTATCTATCTATCTATCTATCTACCTAATATTTATTGTATTACAATGATGGAGACGATTGTTACGATGAAGGATGTTGGGTGATGACGGTAATAGGTTTAATAATGTCGGTGATGATGATCATCATATTAAGAACAATAAGGTGAAAAATAAAGAACAAAGGGAAGACGAAAAGAATATATATGGCTTTGGAATAATGTGATGCACCTATAACAAGCAGCACAGCTAAAATCAAAATTGCAATAATATAATATCACAAATCGCTACAAACCTGTAGCAGTTCTCGAAATATTCTGATGGTGACTGAAATCCATTCTTATAACAATTTTGATAAACAGTACATATCTTTCAAAGACGTAATTTTCATCTTGGATAGATATAGTTTCCTTTCTTTTTACCTTTGTTTTTAACTGAAACAATATTCATAAAGTTAAATAATATATTTTTAACTGTGCATTATTAGTCCTTGGTGATATTTTTGAATTAAATATAATATCAGTTACATGTAATTACATGTAGTTTGTTGTGCTTATATTTTTCATCGTTGTTGTAAATAAAATATATGGGATTGGAATTAATGCAAATAACTAGTAGAAGTAATGGTACTTGTAGTAGTAGTAGTAGTAGTAATTGTTGTAGTAGTAGAAAAATAATAGTATTAGTAGTACAAGTAATATTAGTAGTAGTAATAGTAGTAGTATTAACCGTAGTGGTAGTAGTAGTAGTAGTAGTAGTAAAAATAATAATAAAAGTAGTAGTAATAGAAATAGAAGTAGTAGTAGTAGAAGTATAGTAATAGTAGTAGTAGTAGTAATAGTAGTAGTAGTAGTAGTTGTAGTAGTAGTAATAGTAGTAGGGGTAGGCGTAGTAGTAATAGTAGCAGGAGTAGGAGGAATAGAATTAGTAATAGTAGAAGTGTTAGTGGTTGTAGTAGTAGTGGAAGTAGTTGTTGTAGTAATATTAATTCAATGAAATATTATCAACAATAATGATCACATTCGAAACAATCATCATCATTACCATGAACGGAACAAAAATGGCTTTGCCCAAGGGCAAATTACACTCCTTTCCTTTAAAACTGTTCATTCTTATTGTCTGTTTTCTTTTAATAAAATCGATAACTAATATTGTATAGTGTACTATTTATTTTGTTTTCGTTGGCCGTCGGACTGGTTTATGGTGTAGTCAGCCGTAGCCACTCACACCGTGCTTGCGACCAGGGTAATTAGGTCAAGTAGTAGATCTTTGCCAAGCGTGTAATATAGAGATGAGGGAGAGATGACCAGTAGAGGGGAAGAAGTTAACAAAACCAATACTACCATATTCGTGGATTGCCGGACCTTTCTTTTTTATCCGTCTGGGTTTCCTCCCGTGTTTAACATCCTTTGCTTCAAGTTGCCCGGATTAACCTGTTCTAAAGGGAAAGTTACGCCGTTAAAGAGGCTTCACTTGACCACCACTGAAACACAGATGGGCTGTTCACCTTCATTTGAGGATCAAGCTAATTCGATCCTCGAGACCACTCCCCATCCATAATCTGTTAAGAAACTCTGAATAACTGGATAGTATAAATAGGAACGTCATCCTTTGCTTGCTGTGTTCAAATCCATTTCCTTCTGTATTGTTTTCACTACTACATTTTCCTTTTATCTTATCCCACATTTTAAATAATTTTTAGAATTACCGTCAATGGGAATTGGCGGGGGCGTAGAAGAATGAATTTTGTTAATTAATTAAAAGAGAAAGATAATGTGGCAAATTCCGGGGGGGCACATCAGCTAATATACTTGTACGCTATAATTAATATTTAAATGTCCAATAAAGGAAGCAGTCGGATTTAATATAGGGACTGATTAATAGATTAGGCCATGGGGCTGGTATCATAATTAAGTTCACTTCTGTTAATTATTGCTGAAGGGTGGTTAAAATAACCCCCAAATGTGATAATCATCATCATCATCATCATCATCATTACCAAAATCAGCATGAATGTGTGTGAGTATGCGTGTGTGTGTGTGTGTGTGTGTGTGTGTGTGTGTGCGTGTGTGTGTGTGTGTGTGAGTGATTGTATTATGTGTATGCACATTTTATGTTCAATATACTACTGCTATGTCTGCGTGGGTATGCGTTTTAACATCACCTTTAACAAAAAAAAAATTTAAAATGTAATTGATTCACCTCCTTTAAACTCTGATAATAGCTGCGCTTTCTTTGAGAGCGAATGTTGTTAGAATTAATTTTAAATTTGAAATACAACAGATAAATAATTACTCCGTTGACTAAATACTCACCATTGGTCGCTGGCATTCCGCCACTGTTATTTCAGGTTAATGAAAATCTGCACATTGCAGCATACGCGTTATTCCGCATACACAGAAGTAATTGTAACAGGACACTAGAGTGCTTTCCGGGACCTGGATTTGAAGAGCTTCCTAGTGTATGATGTGCTGGGCGGTTCGCACACGTGATAAGCCGCACAAGTTAGAATGGCAGAAATTAAAGTGAATTCAATATCCTTCGTCATGAAACCATTTAATTGCAACTCAACTTGAGGCAGGATACCATCTTGCTGTAGTACGAGGAAAGTCATCTCACGTATTGATACGAGCTTGCTATACTATTTATAGATTTATGTAAAAGTGTATATTTTTTCCAAAACATTATTTCTGTTCTCTATCCGCTCGTTGGAGTGGTTTAAAGGTAGTTAAATTGCATTTATATATTATGTGTGTGTGTATGTGTGTGTGTGTGTGTGTGTGTGCGTGTGTGTGTGTGTGTGTGTGTGTGTGTGTATGTGTGTGTGTGGGGGGAGAGGGTTACATATAGCTTACGTCTTCATTATTAGTGTGGGACATATTATCTCTTGCTCATGATATGACATATGAAATATCTTCTCAGATTTCATCAGTTTTCGTTTTGTAGTACGGCAAGGTTAACAGCAAGGTGTCAAAGTATCTAAGAGACGGGGTGGGGGTGGGTGGGTATTCCTATATGAAAAATACCCCTTATGATAGTCCCTTTTTTGGTAAAAAAAAAAAACAAAAACAAACATAAGGGAAGACTCTTGAACAGAGTCGTTAGAGTCTTGGGTGGATTCCTCTCAGGGAATTTTACAACTGTAGTTTTAAAGATTATTACGACTTCTCGAGAGGGAATAGATGTTTTTATGACATTGTAGGGTGGGCAGTGTGACAGTGATGGACTCATGATCACATGTAATCAAGGAAATTATGAAAGCTAACCTGGTCAGTTAAGTCTTATATCGGCCCTAGAATTCAAAATAGCAATGTGCCAGAAAAACGAACACTCCCACTCAGTGACTGTCATAGTTACTTTCAGCACCTACTTACAGTCAAATAAACAACAGAAACAGCAATATGACTACAATAATACATCTTTGCACAATAAAATATAACTGAGTAATTACAGCAAAAATCATATATACACCAACATCATACTTACTTTAAACGTAATTAATCACACTTAATAACACCTGGTCAGGAAAATAATATTTTAGTCATCTCACTGGCCCATGGTATGAATTCTGATTTATGCTGTTTTTGATTAGGCTTATAACACCTCCGTTTCGGAAGACAGCCTTCTTTCGCCTCAAAGAGCGGGCCGCATGTTGCCTGCATAAAATGTTCTGATGACGCAGTAACAAATTGCGGGAATAAACTGATTGCGTCACAGCCAATAAAGTTTGGAATCTAAAGACAACGCGATAGCGATGTTATAGAAAAGATTACACAAAAAGTGTTAATTAGACATTAATTAAATGCACTGAAATAAAATTGTATGTCACCAGAGGGGTAAATTCATCAATTTAAAATATTTGAAAATTGCCTGAATGTTAAATACCTTTTGTATTTATAAAGGAGAAGGGTACATAAAATAAGTTTACAATGTGAAATTAACTAAAAGAATGGGCGTTTCGGCTTAATAGTCTAAATTAGTATTATGCAGCAAAAAGTGTAAAACAAGCTCAGTGAATTGAGGGAAGAAATGTCGCTGGATACTGAAGCGGTATACATATACGACAATATAAAGTATATACTTTAATTTAAATGAATATTCTTTTAAAGGGTAACGACTAAACAACTTAGAAATGAGAAATAACACAAGAAGAGTTCATTATTTTAGTTTCTGCACTTAATGCATGCATATTTTCATTTATAATTAAGGACGTGCTCATATGGTTCCTTATGTATTCAGAGAGAGAGAGAGATGGATGGCAGGATGGATGGATGGATGGATGGATGGATGTGATTGGATGGATACATAATTACACGGATGGAAGGATTGATGGATGAATGGATGGATACAGGGATGGGTAGATAGATAGATAGATAGATAGATAGATAGATAGATAGATAGATAGATAGATAGATAGATAGATAGATAGATAGATAGATAGATAGAAAGATAGATAGATAGATAGATAGATAGATTGTGTGTGTGATAAATTTTCAATATATTGCTCATTTCTTAAGCTACGCTTTGAAGAGAGAAGAATATACCTTTCAAACATTGAAATGATAGTACATAAATAAACACTTGTTTTTGTAACCTCATATAGGTCACTTTGTTATGAAACTGTTAATTTTACTACAACTCCTACTAATACTAAAACTGTTTCTACTGCTTCTAATTATTACTGCTACTACTATTGTTTACTATTGCTACTTCTACTGTATTGCTACTTTAAGTCCTACATCTACTGCTATTCCTGCTACTTCTATTTTACTCCTGTTCCTTCCACTAATATTGCAGCTGCTTCTGGTTTAACTGAACTGCTACTGCTACTTCTCCTATAACTACTGTTACTTCTGTTACCATAACTGTTACTGCCTCAACTGTAATTACTTCTTCTTCTACTACTATTATTTCTCCTTCTTCTACTTTAATTCTGCTGCAGAATGAACTTTAGCTAGTTATACCTCTACTGCTACTACTACTGTTGCTAGTGAAGTTTGCTTGAAATATTACTACTTCTTTTTATATTACTACTGCCACTATGGCTTTTACAGCTGTTGCTGCTGCTGCTTATAATTTAACGATAACTACTTCTTCTGTTTCTAATACTGATGATGCTGTTTTCTTATTTTGCCTGAACTATTTGAACGCCAAATTTTACTATTACTACTGTAACAATTGCTGCTACAGGTAGAGTGGCGTGTACATAAATTAACACTACCGTTTTTCATAATACTGAGATGAATTACCAAAAGCCATCTTAGAAAAGCGAAAACAACTGCTGGTTGTAATGAATGATGTAGAATGAGACCGGAATATTTTGAAGTATGATGTGTGTTTCGCTCACACTCACCCCAGAAGCCGCAATAGACCTTTCGTCTTCACGATGTTCTCAGTCTTGGTCTGCTTCTGGGAGATCCCCACAGCCTCGCGGTGCGTCTGAGGTGGAGGGCAGGAGGGCTGGCGGAAGGGGGTGAAACAGGTAGCACGTATTTGCCGCACACCCTTAACGCGCCCTCCGTCGGGGTGGGGTGGGGGGGCGAAGCCGCCTTTTGAAGTATGATGTTAATGAGATGTGATAAACAGTGTTGAAGGTATGGTGGGAATTTAGATGATTGTATACAGAAATACAACTAATTAATCTGATTAATACTGTCTTCGTTGTCCTTCAGAATTCACAATTTCAATAGTAATTTCAATAATATAGTGGAAGAAAGGAGCTATACACAACCACATTTTAGTAAAGAGAGACAACCCATGCAGCATGACAAATCAAGGGATAATCTCCCCTATTTATCATTTGTTCAGTAATAAATATTACAGAATTGTCATATAGATTGTGAGAAATAAAAGTGAGGTAAAAGTATGGCACTCATACACAAACTCATGATTAACGAACATTATAATTATATTAATTATATGTCGTTTTAATGAAAACAATTTCAGTTATTTCATATGTATGTGGGGGCTCCTATTGTTATTGAATTTGTTGCGGACATGTAATTCCTTGTCAATTCGGACAATGCTTTAAAAGGTAAATTTCTTACGGAAGAAGATTAATGCTTTTAGAATTAAAATAAGACTTCGAGAGTTACTTATTCGCGTGCAAAATGTCCTCTTCGAAAATTTGTAAAACAGCGACTTGTTGTCAAGTCAGTTACCATAGTGATTATCAATTCTTTCGTCATAGATTATTAAATGGTTTATCACTTGCACTTTTAAAAATAGTCTCCAAAGCAGTGATTTTACATAGTGCATTTCCACTGGAAATGTATATTTAATTTATAATGTATTACAAACACACACACACACACACACACACACACACACACACACACACACACACACACACACACACACACAAAGACAGACACACGTGTGCGGAAGAGATTGATGTAATATTATTCTAGAGTTTGTAAAACTCAGTATTGGATGTACAGGTATGTGATTTCAGTAATATCAGTATATTTTCATATGACTTGTTACATATAGGCTATACTTAGATGGTTTCAAAAGCAGATTAGGTTATGAAATGATCTGCTAAATGAAAAGTTAGATGATTTCATAATGTCTGTCTAAATTTCGAAATTACCTGTTAAATGTATAGCTAGATTATTTCTTAATATCGGTTTACATTTCGAATTGAACTGTTAGATGTGTAGTTAGCTGATTAACAGTATTGATTTCGAAATGACCTGTTTAGGTAGTTAGATGATTTCATGAACGCCCATAGAGTCATGATTCTGGCAGTAATAGAATAGCTCTTGATATTAAAAAAAATGTTTCTTCTCTGTAGACGAAGGGAATTGCAACAATTTCCATCCCACCATACGTAAAATGTGACGTCATTCGATCGTGACGTAGAGATATAGGAAGCTGGAAAGATAACTGCAAGCAAGTGATGAAACCACCTCCCTCTAACGTTGCTCGATTGCAAAACAAAAAAAAAATAATTTAAGACGTACGACTAAGTAAATGCATTTTTCTGTAGAGTGCCCAGTAACTCTTCACATATCAATGCATTGATTATAAGACAATTATATATGTGTAGCTTGCATTACACTTGACAACACATTTATCATCTGGTCAACGCTGTCAGTCGATCAAACAATTGTAAGAATTCAAATGAGTCACTGTTATTGCTAAAAGTGTGCACGAGGTTCTCACGTTTCCATAGTTATCCCTGGCCTGTTTATTACGCTTACTAAAAGAGGTTGTTTTGATATGTTACAGCATGCAGTCCATAGTTATCCCTGGCCTGTTTATTACGCTTACTAAAATAGGTTGTTTTGATAAAGCATGCAGTACATTACATTCTCCAATTTATATTATGTATTTTGGGTCAGCAGATGAATCCCTCCTTCATCCACTTTATTTGGTCGACATTTAAAACGGTTTTAATTAAAGGACTTTGGAATGTAATAAAGTTTACATTCAGAAACTCAATGGCATAATATATATAGAATCAAATTTGAATTGCTTCCCTTTACTTTCTGAGGCATTTGTTTGCGATGGTGTTTATCAATGCTAGTCTGCGAGCAGATCGCGACTTGAAACAGAGTGTGTGTGTGTGTACCGAACAGCATGTATTGGTAACCTTAGGGCGCGTGTGGGTAACCTCCCTTAGACGAGGGCTGATAATTAAAATTCTTGTATGAATATGACAAACATCACATACAGTGTATTATACAGGTGATTGTGTGTTTAATGTTGGATGACAGACATCTTCAAGTTGGTAAGAAGATATGGTTGGATTACGGACAGTACAATTAGGCCACCCTATTGGTTGGTAAATAGATATGGCTGGATTATGGACAGTACAATTAGGCCATCCTATTGGTTGGTAAATAGATATGACTGGATTATGGACAGTACAATTAGGACATCCTACTGGGGTTGGTAAGTAAATTTGGTCACCCTATAGGTGGGGAAGTTTATATGGTTTACAATGAATGAAACAGGCCACAAGGATGGGATATAGTAAGTATGGATTAAATTTGGTACAACTATGTTATTAGTTTGGTATATAGGTAAGGTTAGCTTATTTTCAGTAAACTAGTTAATCTGGCTGGTAAGTTAGAGAAGATTGATTGTCGTGCAGTAAATTAGTTGATCAGGCTGGTAGGTATATAAGATTGGTTTTCGTGCAGTAAACTAGGCCACCGATTTGATGATGGACAGGTAAGGTCGGTTTACACCAAGCATCCTAGGCTAATAGGCAGGAAAGTTGACTGGCATGCAGTAAATTAGCCATTAGTTTAGTAGGTAAGTTTAGTGTACAAGTATTATGATTACATGTAATAAAATAAGCCACAGGCTGGTAGGTAGCAAAGTTTGATTGACATGCAGCATATTAGGCCATCCGTTTGACAAGAAAATAAAATTGGCTTCTTACAGTAAACTAGTCATTACATTTTTAAATGTAGGGTTGGCTTACATGCAATAAACTAGACATTAGATTTGTAAGGTAAGATTGGCTTACATGCAATAACCTATACATTAGGTTTGTAAGGTAAGATTGGCTTACATGCAATAACCTATACATTAGGTTTGTAAGGTAAGATTGGCTTACATGCAATAACCTATACATTAGGTTTGTAAGGTAAGATTCGCTTACATGCAATAACCTATACATTAGGTTTGTAAGGTAAGATTGTGACTGGCTGTTTATCTTGCATATTAGTGAATTCTGTAACATTTGTACGAAACTAATGCATGAAATATACCTACATCTGAATACTCTGCAGATCTCGGTCGAGAATAATCCTAAACGCAAATTCTGCGCAAGTATCCACAATTCCTTTCATAAATGTATTACTTTCTACTTTACAGGGCAACGAGTGTGTGCAACCTACTATCCGTAGTTAATAGCTAGTGCGCGTGTTATTTAAGTCTGCTTCCGGTTCACGAGTTTTCACTTTCCTCGGGAATGTCGACCAGGACAAGAAGCGACGAACTTCGCGACAAGTCATACAGCCTGCTGTATTGGTTGGCATTGAAATCGTATACCGCCTCAATGACCACTTTCCTTTCCAGGCCATGAACCTTACTCCAGTGGGTCACCGTTATTTCGTTCCTGACTCCAAGCGCCATGTCGCGGACGGTGTCGTCAGTTGCCTCCCTTCCCACTACAAGCACCGGTAGTTTGCGGTCTCGTAAGCCCCTGACAAGGCCACTTGCTGGTGACGTCATAGCACCATTGCTGTCTTTCTCTTCCTCGTGTGGTTCTTCACAAAGAATTAAGACGTCACGGTACTGAAAAGGAGGGGGTCTGGGTCTGCCATCTGCACCTGATCAGGACAGTAGCACGTATATATTAATGGGACGAATCGAGATAAAAATGTACCAGCAACATACCCATCACTAAAAGTAATTAATACATCATTATCAATATCCTTGCTGCCGTCATCACCATCAACCAAGGTCAAATGTTGTCATCAACAGAGAAAACAGAAGAGCTGATTCAAGACATGAAATTTAAAAGAGATAGTATACAAACGAGCATACAAACAATTTCATTACACAATACATTTTATAGCATACAAACAATTTCATTACACAATACATTTTATAGCATACTACCAACAATATATTGGAGAGAAAGCAGATTTATGAAAAAAAATGTTCGAGGATCTCACAGAAACAGTGTAGTGATGACTATTTCAGTTGATATTTCTGAAAATCTGAAAGTTAAACTATTTCGTAAATCAGAAATCGCACTAAAGCATTTTTCAAGCTCTTTGTTTATACTATAGTCTGTTTAAAGTATTTTCAAGCTCTTTGTTTATACTATAGTCTGTTTAAAGTATTTTCAAGCTCTTTGTTTATACTATAGCCTGTTTAAAGCATTTTCAAGCACTTTGTACTATAGTCTGTATAAAGCAAATTTCCAGCTCTCTGTTTATATTATTGTCTTTTAAAAGCATTTTTCAATCTCATTGTTTATACTATTGTCTGATAAAAGAGGTGGTAGAAGAACATAATAAAAATAACATTCTCTGCTGAAAAAGTTTAAAAGAACTCCCACATAGTAGATAGTACGTTGAAAGAGGTAAAGTTTTCACCTAGTATAAATCTGTTGAAAAAGTAAAACATTCACAATACGTAGCATAACCTGATGAAGATCGTACAACAATCAGTATGTAGCATACATAGCTTGATGACAAACCTACAACAATCAGTGTGTAGCATAGCCTGATGAAGAACGTACAACAATCAGTATGTAGCATACATAGCTTGATGACAAACCTACAGCAATCAGTGTGTAGCATAGCCTGATGAAGAATGTTACAACAGTCAGTATGTAGCATAGTATACTTTAAGAGATGAAGCTCGCACCTTGATATGAGTTTTTCATATTGCGTGGCAGTCATGTGCATCTCTGACACTCGACCAACCAATCTGTTCCACCAGGAACACAGTTTAGTTTTCACCTCAACTGAGATGTCGGAGGGCGTGGCACTGTCTGACAGTTGATCCTTACAGAGACATATACCGACGACTTCAGCAATTTCGGTAGCGTCCAGAGCATGACATAGAGCCTAGAATGTAAGACAGAGAATGTGCAGTGTGTAAGTCTGAATGGAATCGCTTTATTCTGGACACAGATTTGAGAAAATGGTCGCACACAAACTGGGGTCTGTCATGCGTGTTATCGTTTGAGGAGTAGTGAAACGCAATATAAAGCGTTTTAAGATATTTATTGGATGTGTCAACTGACTCAAGTAAATCACAGTTCACGACATGAAATAAAGTCATTAGTTTCTCTTGACTAGAGACTAGAAGCAGAGTTATTGCTTTTAACTCTATTTTTAGCTGCAATTCGTTTGCGTTAATAGTTTATACTGAAAATTAAATGCAAAAAAAAGAAAACCTTGTCAAAGTGAAGGTGTGTGTAATAAATGTGATTCACATAACATATATACGTGTGTATAGAGTGCGTGTATTCACAAATCAAAAATTCGTCATTGTATTTAATTTAATCTTAAAATACTTCTAATCAATTTCATTTTAAAAATCTGACAGCAGAACGAGGACTATAGTTGCAATGCAACAATAAGAATGACGTCACACGCTAAAGTACACGCAGTAAGAAAAGAGCATTCGGAAAGTATTTTAAGATGTCGATTTACGAACCTCGCCGTCTGTCTCGTTGCTGCGCATCACTCGTTCGAGTTGCTCTGATGTGACGTTCGGCATTATCATCGTTCCGCTGACGGCGATGCCAGGAATATCCGACACAAGATGCTGCAGAACTTGTTTAGACTTTACCAGTTGACGAGCGCCCTGTACCACTTTCCGTGCGATTTGCTCATCAGCATCTGCAACCGACACGTGTCGCTCAGCGAAATTGTCCCCAACACATTTGATTTCTCCCGTAATGAGACCATAGCGTCTGTGTATGATGAGAAGATCAAAGTCGCCATGACGGAGTTTGGGGGAAAGGTTTTTTGCTTTAGGAATCTGGCCGATAATGCGGCCGCTTACATTTTTCAGGTATTTACCAAACGGCAACTGAAACAAGACCATCATGTTTCCCTGGAGATCTTTGGCCAGTGCTCGCAGACACATCAACAGATGCAGTTGAGCCCGATCATCTCGCATGTAACTCTGTGGCACCTTGATGAACGGGGTCACTCCTGGAATTCGACTGTTTTCTACTTCTGGGTACGATACAAGCACATCTTGATTAGCTATTTGTTTCTTGTAATAAGGCACCCTATTGAAGAACACGGGTGGTACAAAGTACGTTTTAGAGTGGAGGTCTGGATACCACCTGAATATGCTTTGTAGCCATTCGCGTTCCAGATCATTTAAATGTTCCGGAAATTGGCTCATTCTGAGTCTTTCGACACCAGTCCTGCAAAACAGGCCATTAGAATAGCCAACATTACTATTATCAAAATTATCACCATGAAAAGGAAGAAAGAAAGGTTGAAAAAAGAAAGAAAGGAAGAAAAAAGAAAAAAGAAACAAACAAACAAACAAAGAGAAAAAAGAATGAAAAGAAAGAAACAAACAAAGAAAGAAACAAAGAAAGAAAGAAAGAACAAACACAGAAAGAAAGAAGATGGAAAGAAAAGAAGAAAAGGAAGAAAGAAAGAAAGAAAGAAAGAAAGAAAGAAAGAAAGAAAGAAAGAAAGAAAGAAAGAAAGAAAGAAAGAAAGAAAGAAAGAAAGAAAGAAAGAAAGAAAGAAAGAAGGAAGGGAAGAAAGAAAGAAAGAAAGAAAGAAGGAAGGGAAGAAAGAAAGAAAGAAGCAAAGAAAGAAAGGAAGAGAGAGAAAAAAGAAAGAAAGAAAGAAAGAAAGAAAGAAAGAAAGAATTTTTCTTACTTAGATACTCTTTGTATCACCAAGTTTAGCTAAGAAATTTTAGGATATGTTACATTTTTCTGAAAATTGTGAACATTATGTTCACTACATTTTTATGGTTCATGAGATTTACCTCGACACGAAGTGAAACAATTGTAATATTATTTATCATAATTGAAAATATTTAAAAGTGATGTGCAGAGATGCCTGTTACATTAACACAGCGTAATCAACGAGCAGATGCCATGGCACTGATTTTTAATCGTCATGCTCGCCTGTACGTTTCAGTGCATTCTATTTATAGACTGCCAGCAGAAAAGAGCGCAGTAATTATAGAAACATGACCCATACACTCTGGCTAGATGCTGCCAGCAGAAATGTGCGCAGTAATTATAGAAACATGACCCATACACTCTGGCTAGAGGCCGGATATGTGTGAAAAAATTAGGGACCTAGCCTTTTCAGTCAAGCATTTACCAAAATGACTTTCAACATTAGGCCTAAGAATCTAACCAAGCATCTCATATCTGTCGGTCAATTTAGAGAACGACATACAAACATGATTGTTCAAACACACACACACAACAACAACAGAACACATCGACAGTGCTCGCGAGTAAGAGTTTGAATAAAACAAATCTTTAAAAACAAGTTCCCCAACCCACCCCACCCATACTTAAAGAACATAACACACAACAGAGCAATATATAGATTAAGATACAACTCCACAAGATTTACACATAACCTAAACAATGAACCAAAATCATGCACTCACTGTCGAACATACAACACAATAGAACACTTTCTACTACATTGTTACAAATACAGAGAAGAAAGAAAATGCTTGACTGACACAATGAGACTCTTACATTTACCAGTTACCACACAAACACCACTCTTTCCAAATAAATATCACCAAAATCACATACACTAAGCCATCATCACATATCTCATACACACAAACACACTTCACCTTCTATAAAAAATAAAATATTAATAAAACCCACCACACACACACCATTACACAATAAGTAATAAAACAGAAAACCACAAACTTAAGGAAGTTACAAATAGCTTCCTCATTAAAAAAAAATCTATACATATATTAACACAATTCATAGGAAAAACAATGCGTACAATAACTGACACACTAATAAAGCATGTAAGTAAACTGTAAACAACGACAGGCAAGTGGAAAACTAATTCCATAACTTCCCTAAATCTTCCACATTTTTTTAACATTAGTACCCTCCTAGAACAGAGTAAGGAGGAAGGCCCCACAGGAACTCTACAGAAACTGAAAGCATCAAGAAGATGAAAAGTTTCCACTCAATTCCTGTGGGAAAAAGAAGTGATCGCTACAACAACAACAACAACAAGTGGTGTTAGACTGCAAACTACCTTTGTGAAAATAAGTTAACGGCTGCAGATGTCTGCATTTTTCCTTTGTTGTTATGTTGTGCTTCCCTCGCCATGTAGATGTGACACTGGTTGCATTTTCATGTCGCCGTCGTCTACAAAATTGCTGAGTGGCAACACAATGAGGAAGTTGTTTGTGATTTTGTTGGGTATAGCCCTGCAAGTACGACTCGCGCGCACAAGGTTTCTTCATGAAAACGTACACTCTGTCTGTGTGTGTGTGTGCGTGTTATGCGTGCGTGCGTTTCTATTCTTTTGTTATCCCAACTGAGTGTTTACATTGATATTGTCAAGATTTATTCGTGTGTGTAGGTTTGTTGTAGTTTCATATGTTCGTGCGAGTGTACAGTGTTGGCCTGGGTAAATATAGAATGCTTATACATTTACCAAAATTACGTCGTGCTCGCCTATACGTTTCAATGCATTCTATTTATAGACTGCCAGCAGAAAAGTGCTTATACATTTACATAAGGCTAAAATTAGTCAACATAAGGCTGTGCAGCATCAAGTCGAAAGGTTATGGGTTCTAGACCTTTGGTCCTAAGAAAATATCCGACCAAATCACAGTTTCCTAATCAACACACCGAATATCAGCAGTACAAAGTAATCTAAAATAGCAAATTCAGACACCAGCCTTAGACTTTGGATCTATTTATAGCAGTGTAAAGAGATCTAAAGTATTCATTCACCAGCCTCAAGCTCTGTAACTATTTATAGCAGTATAAAATGATCTAAAATATTCACTCACCACGCTCAGATTCTGTATCTATTTAGAGCACTATAAAGTTATACTAATTAACAAATTCATAAACTAGATTCAAACATTGTATCTAGTTATAGCAGTATTGTGACGGAATAAATTTGCCTCGACCTATTTCTAAACTTAATTGTTATATAAAATGCTAAATGAAACGGTGTTTTGACCTTGGGCACTGCTTGTGCTTATATTTATAAGTGTCAAAGTTGGAAGTAAGCAACTCAGGTAAAGAATGTGCCAGACTTGCTGATGTAATCTAAACCGGTTTTAGGTAGACGAGATTTTATTGTCCAAAAGCTAAGATTTACAAGAACGAGACCAGCCAATAGGCTGAGATAAAAAGTTTACCTATTGAAAAGAATTGTATTTTCTAATCACTTTGAATTTGAAGTGGCAGAGTCCGGTCATGAAAGGTGGTCATTAGCTTAATGGTGATTTAACTCACTGAGAGAGAATTGCATTTTGCAATTGATATGCTATACTTGCGTTTTACATAGATGTGCATTATGTGAGTAGACTATTATTTCTACAAATTGTGAACTATGATGCTTATATGTAGTATGCTAAATACTTGACATTGTTTCTAGTGAACCTGTTTATAAACTATTATGTTGTTTTTAGTATGCTGCATGTGTGTAGCATGCTAATAAATACTGTTGCATGGAACCTTAAGTTGAGACTTGAATGTAAGGAAGAATGGAGTTCAAAATTAATAAACTGGAGACTTAATGTTTGATCCCTGATTATACTTTGCAGGGAAGAAGTAGCCCTTTTTGTTGTTACTAGATCTCCAGGTTTTGTGATTTATAAACTGCTACGACTAATGTAGACTCAAAAAGTTACTTTGTTGAAAGAAATTCTCACTTTAATTTAATCACTTTAATTTTGATATAACTCAAGTCCAGTCATAAAGGTGATAGTTTTCTTATGGTAAGTTAACTTACTGATAGGGAAAGAATGGACTTAATAAATTAGTTATTGATCTATTACTTGAATTGGAAAATGCTTAAGTAATTGAGCCATTATTCCTATGTTCACTAATTTGATTAAGTTGTACATTATAATTGCGAATTTTAATCAGTTCCATATTTCTCATCAGCATGTGTATTGGGCTAATGAAATTGTTGGAGGAATTGAAAGAGAGAAAGGTGTTTTGAGATGAAAATGCCAGACATTTCCTGCTGTCTTAATTTGACTTTTGAAGAAATGAGTGCACCTTTCTTTGTTTCGTAAACTTGTACTGTCAGACTACATTGACTACTATACTCTATCAGATTCATTGTTGGTGTGTATCCAGAGTTATTGTCAAACTTATTAGTAAATGTATTGTTGTCAGTTGACTCCTGTGAATTCTGTTCAAGAGACAATACAGTGAAAATTGTGACATGAGTTTATTCTTAAATATTCATGAAGACTTCTTGAATAGTTGTATGAGTAGCAAATACAAAGATTCTAGAACACTCTCTGTAATGTCCTTTGATAGCTCATCCAAAGTTTTCGATGTTCCCCACAGTGTGTTTTGTGAGAGCATCAAAGTTTCTGGAACATTTGTGTAATGTGCCATGAAGGGGTAAGTTGGATCACTACCTAATAAGAAAGAAAGTGACTTGTTTCAAACCTAATGATTTTGAAATCATGCCAGTGACAGCTGCCATTATTGAAAAGGTAAAGTTCATTGACTATAATTATCTCATCTCTCTAAAGCTCCATTCCATTTCTATGATTAATTAATATATGATGATTTAATGGTATTCTAATTTATTGAGCTTAAATATCCTTCTAAATTCGTTATCATTGTATCTTACATTTGTCATACTATTTGTTTCATTTACATCCCATAATTGTAATGCATTGTATCTTACATTTGTCATCATATTTATTTCATTTACATCCCATAATTGTAATGCATTGTATCTTAATTATAATTGTTGTTATGTTGGTGTTTAAGTCACCTAAATTTGGAGCCAGGTCAAGCCAGTAGGGCTATATTTACACCGGAGCGACAAGGAAAGGATTTATGCAGAATCATTACTACTATTAAATTTGATGGTGATAGCAGCTTCCGGCTTCAGCCGATTTCGATGCTTAGCACGAAGTGTGCCGCTGTTGTTAAAGTTGTTGTTGTTGTTGTTATTGTTGTTGATGATGATGATTATGATGAAAATGATAATGAAAGAGAGTGGAGAGTAGTGGACAGGAAAATAGTATAGTAGTGGTGATGAATTGTCGCCTGTTGTCAGTTGCGCTTATGTCCGGCCAGTAGAGGCATCAATTGGTCCAGTATTCCGTTGGTCAATGTCGTTGTTGTTGGTGTGTTATAGTCGTCGTCCCCACTTTAATCCGGTAGTCTGTGGGCTAATAGTGAAGTGGTTGGGGTTGTCCCCCATGTTGTAGGGGAAAGTTGGGTGGGGTTTCATGGAGTCCAGGCTAGTAGCACACCAAATCTGTACTTTGATGTGTATATGGGCCCAGGAAGTTCAACCCCCGTCCTCTTCATTGATGTCATTGTCGTCGTTGTTGATGTCGCGGTTGTCCCTGGTGTCCATTGGGATGCCAAAGATGGGCACTTGCTGTCAGTAAAGGCGATTTAGCAGAAGTTGAATCATGTCCGCAATTGGGTTGTTGAATAATCCCGAGTCATATACTGCTCCTCACTGAGCTGCCATTGTTGTCGTTGCTGTTGTTGACAGTGGTTTCTTCGGCTTTGTTGTAGTAGTTGCCGTGGCTCCTGTTGTTGACGCCTTTGCTACTGCTTTATCACTTGTGGTGGAGGGCGCCGTCTTTTATGAGGCTGTAAGAGTAATAAAGAGATTACAAAAAGACTTTGATACAACACCCTCACACATGTACATCAATTCGAGTCCAAGACTAACAAAACTCACTAAGCTGGGGAATCTTCAGAAGTATAATTATGTTCCTAACAAAACTCACTAAACTGGGGAATCTTCAGAAGCATAATTATGTTCCTAATAAAACATTGTGCAACAACACTAAAAACTATAATGGCGGTAATGGATTCCGAAATGATTTCGCGCACCCTAATGGGACGATGTTACCACTGTCAGTCTAATAATTGAGGTATATTGAAGATAAGTTTTTAGTTGAAATGGGCCGCTTATTTTAAGTTGAAATGGGCTGCTTATTTTAAGTTGAAATGGGCCGCTTATTTTAAGTTGAAATGGGCCGCTTATTTTAAGTTGAAATGGGCCGCTTATTTTAAGTTGAAATGGGCCGCTTATTTTAAGTTGAAATGGGCCGCTTATTTTAAGTTGAAATGGGCCGCTTATTTTAAGTTGAAATGGGCCGCTTATTTTAAGTTGAAATGGGCCGCTTATTTTAAGTTGAAATGGGCCGCTTATTTTAAGTTGAAATGGGCCGCTTATTTTAAGTCCATGCCGCATACCGCACGAAAGAAATGATTGCCTACAAAGGCGCAAGACGAGAACATAGGAAAACTTTATGAACAAAATAATTCCAACAATGTCATCCCCTTAAAACCCCAAATTTGAATTGACTTCAGTTCGTGGGTCGGGGGTTTGAACGCGTCGGCAAAAAAATCTTCTCACACGACTTCTTCCATTTTCGTCATTGTACTGACCTTGAAAGTAAAGACTCGTTTTATTTTTCAAGTATACTGACGTAAGGAACACGCATGCGCATGCGCACCTGACCGATTGAAATGCTACTTCCCTTCATATAATTTCCATAACACCGTGAATGCTGACCTAACGAACACTCTGGAAGTGAACCGTGCGGTTAGGTTCTTATATTATTATATAAACTACAATTATTCCTTGACGAAGTAGACCAATACAAGTAATTCCTTTTTCGGAATTTTTATACTTGTACGGTTACATTAGTTATACTTTGTAGTAGTTTTTATCTTCCTTAAACATGCGTTAGATTACATTGCCCTTAAAAATATCGTTACAATATTTTTTTAAGTATGTGTGTAAACTCTGAAGGCGGCTAGAAAGCAACGCTCGTAAAAGTAAGAAGCAGACGATTAATACGTAGGTATTTAACACACGCACGCACACGCGCGCACACACACACACACACACACACACACACACACACACACACACACACACCATATATGCACACATAATATACACGTACAGCCTTTTATCAAGTGACATATGGCATCATTTTTCTCACAATTGAAAGGTATATGGTAGTCAGAACTGACTCGTGGGTATCAGAATGACAAAGGTAAGAACTGACTCGTGGGTATCAGAATGACAATATAAGAACTGACTCATGGGTATCAGAATGACAAAAGTAAGAACTGACTCGTGGGTATCAGAATGACAATATAAGAACTGACTCATGGGTATCAGAATGACAAAAGTAAAAGAACGGACTCGTGGGTATCAGAATGACAAAGTAAGAACTAACTCGCGGGTATCAGAATGACAAAGTGAAGCAGATGGATCTTCTGACAAACAGAAAGAAGGGAAAGACATTACGACATGCAGGGAACGATATGTAAACGTTAGCGTATCGATCAACTGATGGATGCGTCACTGACTTCCTTACTGACTCTTAATACGTGTTTCGATCTCTAGCTGCCGAACTGATTCTGAGCACGATCATTAACTATTTATTAGTTAAACGTGACATACATCTTTGTGCTCAGAATGTTTCTGAAGGTATATTAGGAACACTTAGATGTGTAGACTCTCAACCAGTAAATTGGTGTGTGTTTTTTTCTTTTACCTCACTGAGTGCAATATATTCGTTGCGTTGAATCCGCTCTAGTTGCGGCTGTTTGCATTCAGCTATCTTCCTCGAGTATTTTTACAATATCAAAAGCCCCAAGGTCTAGTAACAGCTTTCATGGCGGTGTAAGCATAGAATATGCTCCCTCTACAATAATGACTGCGGCAGTTTCATGACGGAGCAAGGTATGCATTAAGCTCGCTTTGAAAATATAATTGTGGCATTTACATGTTGGTAAAGGACTATTTCCAGATATGTCCTTAGGTAAATATTACGTCTAAATATGACATATTCTCAACCTGATGTCAGCTCAAGACTTATTTTCCTGTAGTATATATTCAAAATGACTATCTTACAAACACCACTATTGCAAGGCTAATGGCGCAGATGTTGTACAAAAATAATTAAAGTTTATTTGAATAATACTGAAACGAATACGACCATAATTAATAACAGACATAATTATTGTCCGTCAGTTTACTTTATGCCTTTTAAAAGTTGCACAATTAAATCTGAAATAATGATATCGCACATGATCACGTGAGTATTGGGTTTCTGTTGACAACTATTTACTCTCGCAGTATACAGTTTACTTTCCTAAACAAACGATTCATCATAATATCAAATACAAACTAAGCATTGCAGAACTAAGAAAGAATTAACAACGACTGATATGTCGACATTTTATTGAAAACGTATTATGCAGGAAAATTAAACCTACCAACAGGAACACTGGCTGAAATGTGTATTCAGCTTTATGTGTAAAATCTTGTTCTGGATCAATATTATGTGCAGTGAAGAGGTCATTTGCAATTTTCTCTTAGATGCTGCATATGTACTGTACACTTTGTTATTACAAATATTCTTGTGCATGTACGTTTGTGTTGGCGTAACTGTTTGTACATGTGCATCCACAACAATGTGCATGAAATTTTGCTGGATGCATTTAATTGATACATAATTATTTTATTATTTACATCTTATTATCACTGTACTATTATTATTAATTTTGCTGCAGCGAGAGAGGGGCAAACATTTCTTAACAGAGCTATCTCATTCCATTTACTTTCATTTAGTTTTTGACGCAGAAAAACGAGATTATAGTGGACATTAACGATGACTGGTGTAGGAAGGCAAATTAACTATTTGTAGATGTTTAATGATGTTTGAGGTGACGTCAAAGACAACATAAAAGATTCGATTGTGGGAGACATGATCGTATTTATATGAATGACAATAAAATTACGCCATCATTAACATAGTGCAGTATTTCTCAAAAAGCGCGACACGGGACATATATATATATATATATATATATATATATATATATATACCAGCACTGACAAACTCTATTGGTTAGTGGTTTTTTTATTTGGGGCGCCGTTGAAAAATATAGTGATACACTAAAGGTGCCTTGAATCGAGAAAGTGTGGGAACCCTAATACAGAGTGCAGGTAAGCAGGTAGTATTTACAGTTTCCTCACGAGCAGTAATAGTTAAACGATGCCATAATAACGGGAATATTTATGAGAAGACGGTTTGGGATTAAAATAGATGTATAACATCGTGGTCATGCAAACGCATCAACATTGTTTGCAAGTATGAAATAGGCTTTTGTCTAATATTCTTTTCTGAAAGTAAATTTAATTTCTTATAAATATTACATACATACACATGCATACATACACACATATTTTGACTAAGATATTTGTAAGATAGTAGGACAATATCATTGCAGTGTAATCTACTAAGTCATCAGTACACACACACACACACACACACACACACACACACACACACACACACACACACAGACCCATGTGTTTCATCATGTATTAATGTATTGTTCGTTGTGTACATTAGCTCAAGCGTTTACTTGCATTGATTCTTGTTCGTGCAAATAATTTTGCATTGATTCTTGTTCGTGCAAATAATTTTGCATTGATTCTTGCTCGTGCACATAATTTTGCATTGATTCTTGCTCGTGCACATAATTTTATTTATTTATGGACGCCTTCGATCGGCTGATATCAGAAACTCAGGTGAAGTGGCATTTTGCAAGTATCACAATGGCAGGTTTTATTACGGCTGCACTATTTAAGTTGCCTAAAAGGTGATCAGTCTAGTAACGTTGAGGTGTTTTCTATATATCGAAGTATCTCTAAACTCAAACACACACACACACACACACACACACACACACACACACACACACACACACACACACACACACACTCACACACACACACACATATACAAACACACACACATACACATACAAACACGCACACACACACACACACACACACATATACAAACACACACACATACACATACAAACACGCACACACACACACACACACACACACACACACTCACACACACACACATATACAAACACACACACATACACATACAAACACGCACACACACACACACTCACACACACACACACATATACAAACACACACACATACACATACAAACACGCACACACACACACACACACACACACACACACGCGCGCGCACACACACACACACACACACACACACACACACACACATGTTTCAAATCACAATCCTTTGTCATCATCTGCCAGTTTTTTTTCCTGACAATAAAGGTGCCTGGCAAAGCCTAACGTCAGCTTTCACAGTGAAAAGTGGATGCAGGAGTAATATTTCTTTCCCGAGTGTAAGTACACGATATCATTTTTTACAGTTTTCACATGCAAGAGACTCTCAAACTAATGCATTTTTCCTTATAGTTTATTATAGTCGCCAAAACTAAACATGTGATTGGATTTCACACTACTTGTCATGCAAGAAACCTAATTTTAGATACATGCAAGAGACCTATTTTTAGACTCTCAAACTAATTCATTTTTCCTTGTAGTTTATTATAGTCGCCAAAACTAAACCTGTGATTCGATTTTACACTACTTGTCATTGGTATTTAGTGACATTTCAGGTAACTTTGGATCGGTCAGAGTCGGGTGTAGTGTCTGGTAAGTAATGATAGTTTGTTTGTATGTGTTACATTCGAACCAACAACAAATAGCACAAAATCAACTTCGATCTTATTTCGATTTTTAAAATCATTCTTTACTTTTAACAAATATGAGAATGTGCTTTTGCGATTTCTTGTACTAATTTGCTATAAATTAAATGTATTACCTATTTCGTCCTGTAATATTAATGAGTGAAGCTCAGGAATGTACAGACGTTTGTGAAAATGTTAGAAATAATTAATGACTGATGACGTATGTGGTGTGCATTACATTAAGAGCTGAGAAATGACCTATACATACATACATACACACATATATACATAGGTACATACTTACACGCACGCACACACACACACACACACACACACACACACACACACACACACAAAGACATACGTGTTGAATATATCTACACACGGTGTCTAGTGATACCTAGGTCAAGTACAATCTAATATGCATGTCTAAGAAGACAGTCGTAGACCAATGAATAGACAGCAATAGATAGCCATGTACCTAGCAAGCTAAACAAATGTGCATACAATAAATAGCAAATGCAGAAGCAGCTGGTGGTCGACTAAATAGAGCATGGCTGGTAAGAGAATGTATATGAGCGCGGATTGTAACTTCGATACTCAGCCTACCACATTACCTGTCGATTTGTGTACAGGCTATAAAATGTAGTAAATTACTTAACAGTCCGGTTTTTCGCCAACTTCCCCTACAAACTAATTATAGGCTTACACAGTTGTGGTGTGTGTGTGTGTGTTTGAATATGTGTTTGTATGTGTTTGTGTGTGTGTGTGTGGGGGGGGGGTTACTACGTATCGTCTTGCCTTGAATTGTGGTCAATGTTCACAGGAAAAACGACCTGTTCCTTTTTCCTTATTTCTGATTTCGTATTTGATCTGCTTGTATTTAGTATTAGCCTTGTTTGTTCTCTTCGTATTACGTATTTAAGAGGTATTCATAGTGTACACTATTTTGAAATGTATATTTAAGAGGTATTCATAGTGTACACTATTTTGAAATGTATATTTAAGAGGTATTCATAGTGTACACTATTTTGAAATGTATATTTAAGAGGTATTCATAGTGTACACTATTTTGAAATGTATATTTAAGAGGTATTCATAGTGTACACTATTTTGAAATGTATATTTAAGAGGTATTCATAGTGTACAAACACTATTTTGAAATGTATATTTAAGAGGTTTTCATAGAGTACACTATTTCGAAATGTATATTCATAGACTATACTATTTCTAAATGTATATTTAAGAGGAATTCAGAGTTACACGATTTCGAAAAGTATATTTTAGAGGTATTCATAGTGTACACTATTTTGAAATGTATATTTAAGAGGTATTCATAGTGTACACTATTTTGAAATGTATATTTAAGAAGTATTCATAGTGTACAAACACTATTTTGAAATGTATATTTAAGAGGTTTTCATAGAGTACACTATTTCGAAATGTATATTCATAGACTATACTATTTCTAAATGTATATTTAAGAGGAATTCAGAGTTACACGATTTCGAAAAGTATATTTAAGAGGTATTCATAGTGTACACTATTTTGAAATGTATATTTAAGAGGTATTCATAGTGTACACTATTTTGAAATGTATATTTAAGAGGTATTCATTGTGTACAAACACTATTTTGAAATGTATATTTAAGAGGTTTTCATAGAGTACACTATTTCGAAATGTATATTCATAGACTATACTATTTCTAAATGTATATTTAAGAGGAATTTAGAGTTACACGATTTCGAAAGGTATATTTAAGAGGTATTCATATTGTACACTATTTCGAAATCTATATGTATTCGGAATCGACAAGCTATCACAAATTCCCAACATGAAATGATGTCAAATCCTTGATGAAGAACACTTGTAAAACTGCTTGTGTAGTCAATTATTTTTAAATGTTTGTTTTAAAAAATACGTATATCTCAGGTTGAAATATCGATTTCTGTATGACTTCATTTCCTGCTGTTACGTCACCATAATTTGATGTCAAATTCTATCTCTTGACCTCAAAGCCGCTTATACATCCAATCTTTCCGTCCGTGATGTCACCTCCTATAACAATGCGTGTTTTATACCGTCATTGTATTATTTATTTGTAAAAATAAAACCTCATTTTGTCATTTCTCTCTCTTACTATTATCTTCATTGTAAATAACTTTGACATATTTCAGTATATTTCATATTTCAATAGTTTCCCATGTGAATTCAAGTGTGGTTCTGAATGTCCTATACATACACTTCGATCCACCTAATGCTGGTTTTTAAAGCATTGTCTACCTAAAGCTATCAGTAGAGTTTTATAGATAGATAGATAGATAGATAGATAGATAGATAGATAGATAGATAGATAGATAGATAGATAGATAGATAGATAGATAGATAGATAGATAGATAGACAGACAGATAGATAGATAGATAGGTAGGTAGATAGGTAGATAGATAGATAGATAGATAGATAGATAGATAGATAGATAGATAGATAGATAGATAGATAGATAGATAGATAGATAGATAGATAGATAGATAGATAGATAGATAGATAGATAGATAGATAGATAGATAGATAGATAGATAGATAGATAGATAGATAGATAGATAGATAGATAGATAGATAGATAGATAGATAGATAGATAGATAGATAGATAGATGGATGGATAGCGTATAATCACACAACCTCTATTGGGTAAATATCCAATGTCTCAATTTTCCCTGATACAGAAAATGCATACTGTGAATTAATTATAGCATTTTATATGTCTGACAGAGATTTACAAGATTACCAAAATGCAAACAAGAGGATCAAACCAATGGATCACAGAAATGTATCCTGAATTACTGACTAAGACATATTTCTGCCCTCCAATACAGTTTAGTAGATTCAATCCTGAAGAGAACAACTTTGCAGGTCTGCCAATCGAGGTGTTTCCAGAGCCGAGAAATGAATCTACTAAACCAGGTAACAAAAGGGTAAGCTACTCGCATACCAAACGATTGAAATTTATGAAACAATAATAAATTATTTCACCTATTCATTACAAACACATTTGCGATTGACCTGCGATTTTCATTCAGTGTTGATCAATTGTGTGTGTGTGTGCTTTTCTTTCTCTGAAACATGAGACATACAGTTTAATAATAATAATCTTACAATGATGCTTATATACATTGTATATTGTGATAATCTCTGTCGCCACTGTACTCTGGGTTACGTTGCAATAATAGTGTGGCAGACAAAATTTGTATATCCCTAGATAGATAGATAGATAGATAGATAGATAGATAGATTGATAGATAGATAGATAGATAGCTAGATAGATAGATAGATAGATAGATAGATAGATAGATAGATAGATAGATAGATAGATAGATAGATAGATAGATAGATAGATAGATAGATAGATAGATAGATAGACAGATAGATAGACAGATAGGTGTGTGTACACACGTCCACATATGCCTGCATTTGTAAGCCTCTTCAATACTTTTGTCAGCAGATCTCATCAGGGTCTCGCAAAAAAGCACCTTCCTTGCAGGACATGAATTTCATTCGAGAAGAGCATGCGTGTGCGCGTGTCGTCTCCTGTTTGAGAGATTTAGCAGAAGATTTGAATGAGGTGATGATGGTCGTATCACCAGTGAAGTATGGCCCTTGCAAAAATAAATCAGTCTTGCTGGACATTGCAAGAGTACAGCATTGCCACAATCTATCTAATCGCCAGCATCAGGGTGATGTTGATGTACTCATAATTCACAGAGATAAAGGCCTGATTATAGGTGAAATAAAAAGTATAGGAGACAATTTCAGCATACTGGAAACTATGACAGCAGAAAGAAAGGACACTGCTGTGAGGGAAAAAGTTACAACAGCTCTGAAACAACTGCGCAAATCAGAAGAAGTTCTAATAGAGATTGTGTCAGATTTAAAGGGTGTGAGCATTCAAAAGACTTTGATGGTTCCAAATTTAGCAACTGAACAATTGACTCGTGCTTTGGTCAAAGAGGTAAGATCATAAATGCGTCAACTATTCACTGTTTACTTTACTCTCTAAGATTGAAAACATGTTGTTTTTTTATTAAAATTAATCCATTAATCCATTGTTTCTTATCAACACATACACGTAATAACAAATATATATAAACGTGTGTACACCAGTCTATCTGCACCTTTATGTGTTAGGAGTATATTCGCGTACATGAGTATTTGTGTGTGTGTGTGTGTGTGTGTGTGTGTGTGTGTGTTTGTGTGTGTGTTTGTGTGTGTTTGTGTGTGTGTGTGTGTGTGTGTGTGTGTGTGTGTGTGTGTGTGTGTGTGTGTGTGTGTGTGTGTGTGTGTGTAAAATGTCTTAGTGTGTAATACGGATGGAACTACAAATAATTTTCAGTCTAACGAATAAAAGTTTCTTCAAAAGAGCACCTGAGTAATAGTGATTACAAACTGTTATAATGCTCGTAAACTGAATTTTGGTCGTCCGTTAATTGATAGACAATACGAACCACACAACAATTGAAGTCAACCACTTCCATTAATTCGTTCAAGCCCCAGAGGAATGAATTCCTCTCATATAATAGACGAGGACAAAGGACAGGTACAATTACTGCAATTAATAAATTTTACACGAAGTGAAGATGAAAATAAATGACGCAAGACAGGTGAAAAATTAATAAAATATGTGTATTAAAGAGAAGAAACAATAAAAGAATGGAAACAACAATCAATTACAATTTCATCAATATCCAACCAGAGAAACTTTAACCCTTTAGTGTCCCCTGAAGAAAGTTTACAAGTTCATACATTCTCTTCTCAGTCTATTTTCCCGTTCTCTATTTCTAAAACGATTTCACAGTGTTCTAAACAGTTTTCACATTCCTTACCAACTAGGGACCATGCCACTATCCCAGTCTACTAGACTCCCTGACTCTCAAGGAAACGTAGTACAGCGTCCATACAAATTAACAGCTGAGGAATCAACCACCAAGACCCAATTGATCAACAGGTAGCACAATTCAATACATTACGATCCCGATCAAAGTGATCCTGCAATTAATAAATGCAGTAATCAGAGTGCTCTTGTACAAAGGCTAAATATATTTCTTTGAGCACAATCTCACTATGCTGAAATAAAACTTGGATTAATTATACATAACAATTTATCTTGTCTACTCTTTACCCAAAATATTAATCTTAAAACTTCATAAAGATCAAGCGTACCTTCTCATGCCCAGCAAAGTCAAAGGATCCAACGGTCATCTGTATTGTAGCTCATAAATATTCCACACAATTTACATTCGCTCTTTTTTCTTTGATAAGGCCTTTGGCTATACATTCAAACAAATATCGATCTATTTCTACAATTTAGGCCGGGCACTTGCTACGTTTGGGAATGCGCCATGTTACGGCGAAAAAAGCAACTATGATGAAATTGTTTCCCCTAGTGAAAGGCTGGCCAGTTTGACTTAAGTGTCAAGGCTGCATCCTATGTTCATTCATTCACAACTTCAAACAAGGCAAACGCCGGACTTACGAGTCTTCCTTCCTATTGAACGCTCCAGTATCAGAAATACCCCCACCCACCTTTTCATTGACAACTATTTACACCTACACATTTCTACATCACTGGCCACTAAACACTAGCCACTATTCACTGGCCACTATACACTATTCACAGGCCACTAAACACTAGCTTGTCAGACTTACATATGTCTATTGCATTTAACAAACCATGGTCGGATTGCTGGGGAAAAATACATTTTAAATTAATTAACTCACTTCTTGCCACCTAAACAACATCGGATCTAGATTACGTGTAGTGCAATAGCTACGCCAAACGTGTGTGTGTGTGTGTGTGTGTGTGTGTGTGTGTGTGTGTGTGTGTGTGTGTGTGTGTGTGTGTGTGTGTGTGTGCTTGTACTAAACTCCCTCGTACATCTGTATTTACATTTTATTTCTTATACATATCTTATATCTAAATTTTATTCTTTCTATATTTCATTTTAATATTTATTGATGTGAGTCCGGTCAAGATTTATGCCCTCGACTGACACTAAACTCATTAAGTTACATAAAGGAGGAAAATGCCAAGCTGCTTTCTATAATTCCGAGAGTTGTTATATTTTCAGTGATTCAGCTAAAAGTACGGTTAATATTCAATTTTCATTCTGTGGCATGCACCTTTTGTTACTGGTTATTATTTATTAATTAATCATTCAGAATTACTTGCAAGTGGTGGAGAAATCTTAATTTATGTTTATGAATAATTCTCCCAAGAGACATCACTCGTCCCTCACTTGGCACGTATACAGTTGCAGTAAAGTTCTCTCCCTTCCTTAATAATAAGACAGACATTTTAAAATCACGCAATACCTTCCATAGGTGGAACCTTCTTACTAAAGGAGTAATAAAATCTGTCTATAATTTATATTTAACAAGCCCCCATCCATCCACTATTACTCCAATATAAGGTTTTAATATATGTGCAAGAAGGTTAATAAAAAACTGATTCGTGGAATGGGGGCATCGACGTAGCAGGTGTGGTTTGATCATGCAGCATATTTAAACCATTGCATAAGAGATAGATTTTGTGCAATAATAAAACAGTTCGTCCTTAATGGAAAGCTAATGTATTCGTTGTTGTTAAATAAACAATGCAATGCCTTAATTACGTGTACTTGATATGCAGAAAAATATTAAATAAATTTATTATACAATTACAAATCTCTCTCTCTCTCTCTCTCTCTCTCTCTCTCTCTCTCTCTCTCTCTCTATATATATATATATATATATATATATATATATATATATATATTTTAAAATCTCGTTTATTACTGGTCAGCAAATGCGTTCATTTGTATGCATAAGAGAAATAAATATGTATGACGTAATTCATTTATATAAATCTTACGTAAAGCAGACACATTTCTAACAAAATATCGGCCATCTTGCATTCAATATGACCTCTGAGATATTAGTCCTAAAGACGTATGCACAATATCTCAAAAGCGACCAGATGTCAGTTGTGACAATCGTCTGCATTCGAGGTGGACAAGATACAACCAATACATAAAAGGTTAGCAACACTATTACTGATATCTCTATTAAACTTATGAAACTACCAGACAAGACTAATTTCTAAAACTTTTAAGGAATAGACTTTGTAACATTTACACACATTTCTTAATAAACATTAACACGATCGTTAGTGTCACTGTAATATGCCACATGCAAATTAAAAAATGTAAATAAGGGACTTGTTGCTGTTTCCAGGAGTTATGTCAGTGTTTGGGTGTGAAACATTTCAAAGAAGCGCTGAAATTGTGTATGACAAGCGAGACGTTTGAAGCCAAGAAAAACGCAGTGAAGTGGTGGCAGCAGCTCACAAATAACAGCACAACATCCACACATTGTTACAGAGAACTTGTGAATAGGTAAGTGTGCGTGGTTGTGTCTCTGTACTGACCTATTTTCATGTTTGTGTGTGATTGCAAGCGTAATCAAGTTTGTGTTGAATTCAGTCAGTAAAAGGCCCCAAGTTGTAAAACAAGTATTTAAAACAATTAAAGATACCATACTATTGTTAGGTAAAGAGACAGAGAGGAATGTGTTTAAAAATAGCACTTGTCGCATTCCTATCGAACAGAAAGTTCGGACTTCATAAATTCTAATAGTATTTCAAGTCTCTGATTGATGAAAGTACTGATGCAAACTATTATTAAAATATATTTTAGAGAGCAGATATTTGAACAGTTCAGTATTACCTTTACATCACAGAGAATGTTGCAAGCGACTTCAGACACTCTTAGTTTCCTAACGTTTCTTTGCTCGAACCGATTTATTGCAGGTTGGAATATTCTTACATTAAATATGAACATAAAAATTGTTTATTTTTATTAAAACCAATTAAAATTATACTATAAACTGTGTGCAATCACCGCTTAGATTAAATTAATACTTCTCAGAAGTAGAAATATGTAAATAAATAACAGCGCAACACGATTCTTCAAAGCGATTTATGACAGAAACGCTACTTTGTTAGTGATTATGATTATTATTATTAATTATTCTTAACTAATTAAAAGTGATTAGAATATTAATTTATGTTATTAATAATTCTCCAGCAGGCACCACTCGTCTCTCACATTTGGCGTTATGCGGACGCTGTTAACGTTTTCTCTCTTCTACAATATTAAGACAGCATTTATCGTCACACAATATTTAGTACGTGGAAAACATTTTACTAAAGGAGTAGACAAATCCGTCTATAATCTATACTTACCGAGCCCTCATCCACCCATTTTCTTCTTCAACATAAGTTTATTAATATTTTCATGTAACATTATTAAATAATTTCTATATTTCACAATCTTATATCCAAAAAATGTACAATTCAACAATTTTTTGTAAAGATCACAAAATAGATCTTATCAGAGAGCAGAAATAGAGTTATTAGAGATAAGTATAATCGTCTTTACATAATGTGAATTAAGCACTTAACTCACCTTTAAGCTAACGGCTATCCTTCAAGACTGGACTTCTTTGCCACTTCAAATTCAAGTGATCAGACAATAGATTTCTCTACAGCAGGTAAACTTTTAGATCTCAGCCCATTGGCTGGTCTCGTTCTCGTAAATCATGACCATTGGATAAATAAAACTACTTACCCAGTTGAATTAGTTTGCATTACATCAGCAATTTCTAGCATATTTTCAACTTGGGTTGTTTACTTCCAACTCTGACACTTACAACCATATCACCATAATGAGTGTCCAAGATCAGGTTACTCTGATGATTTAACAATGTATACATCATTTAAGTTTTAAAATAGGGATATGCAAATTTACTCTGCCACACAATTGATTTTTTCTACAATACCAAAAAGCATTCACACGAACTTCAAAACAATGCGGACTATGAAATAAGGTATTACGTCAAATGTACAATTTACATCAGACGAAGCAAAGAAAACTTACAGCTGTCATACAAGATGAAACCCCAAGCAAAATGTAACTATTTTCATGACCACTTGGAATATATACAGTTTTTATTGAAATGGCATCATGGCCTTAAGCAGATGATATGTAATGTGGGCATGCCAGTTTGATCTATGATTTTCAGGAATATGATTGAGAATGCTTACTAATTTATTTGCAGTACAAAATAACTGTTTACCAAAGTACTTTAAGCGACAGTGGTGCCCGATTAGAAACCATTGCAATTAACATATTAAATATTTGCACAATGTTTAGGCTGCTTCACACATTCACAGGATCAAAACCAACGACAGACATATATATATCATTTAGGATTATCGCTTGATTTGTTCCTTTTCAGATTCTGTGGCCCGAAAACGATAACAGAACTATATGTCGTAACACCACCAAGACTCGAATTTCGAACAGAAGGAGAGGCAGTCGTTGAGACGGGGAACAGATTGGCTAGCATTCGCTTGCTCCGTAGCCAGTTTGACCTTCTCAACTTACCCGACACGTCCACTCCTCACCATCCACACATAAGCCTGATGTTTCTGACTGGTCCACCAGGCACGGGAAAAACGATTGTTCTTACGTTGAAAGGACTAAGATGGCTACAAGAGGGCTACACTGTGTACGTGGTCAGCACGTGGTATAAAAGTCCTCCATCATCTTTCTTAATTGAGCATCAGTTAAAGGAAATGTTTGAAAAAGTAAAAGGGACAGTTTCCGAATGGTCTACTAAGAAACCAGATGTTCAAAGAGTCCATTATGACTTTTCACGAGAGGAAGAAATGTCAAGGGCAGTAGAGGAACTTTCATCAATCGCTAAACAAAATCAGCTCTGCATTATCATGGATGAGCCTGGCCCAGACGTTCGGTTTGCTTTAATCTATACGCTTTTGATCTTATTTTTTCCCGCAATTACGTGTAGTCTTTTTTTTAAAAAAAATAGTTATCAGCGAATCTAGAATATTCTTGCCTCAGGCTGTTTACTTCAACTCAGACACTTTCAAAAATAAACTATAAGAAGTGTCCATGGTCGGGTCACTCTGATAATTTTAGCAATTTATATAACAATTTAATTTTAAAATAAGGAGTAGCAAATTTACTCTGTCACACATACACAGAGAGAGAGAGAGACAGACAGACAGACAGACAGACAGACAGACGGAGGACGGACGGACGGATGGATGGATGGAAAGAGAGAGAGAGAGAGAGAGAGAGAGAGAGAGAGAGAGAGAGAGAGAGAGAGAGAGAGAGAGAGAAGGATAGATAGTATAGTATTTTATTGCTAATTTAAAATATTTTATAAGATATTTACATACATTTTTCATTTCTTAAAATTTGATGCAGCTGTAATATTGATATTTTAATATAATAGATTTTCTAATATAATTCATTTATCAATGTAAATAGGTACTGTTTATGGCTTTCTTACATATTAATAGCATACAATTATTGTTTATTTATATACAGGGAGGATGCATTCAAGTTATTTGATAAACATGCGGGCAGTTTTAAAAAACACCTGTCAAAGAATGAAGGACTAGGTCTCTTGAAAAAACTGTTTTATTTGTCAGAAATAGAAGCAGAGAAACGATTTGGAGAAAGTCTGATGAACAATCAAAAGCTGAAAAGTATTTTTTCACTCGGCGACTTTCAAAACGTCTACTGTACGTTAAAGAAAGAGAAGATAGAAACGTAAGTAGGCAAAAGAAGGTAAGTATTACATTCAATCATTATTTCCAATTGTCTTAGAAATTATTCTCATTTAGATCGTTACAGTCATGATGTAGTGAATGTTAAGCTTCTTAATCATTGTAATATGTATTAATTTCATTCTAATTTAGGAAGGTAAATATTGTTGATATTGTATAGCTTTCCTAATATTAATTTAAAAAATAAATTAAAAAACATTTAACACTTAAAATCACGCTTATAAATTGTCCTTTAAAGATGTCGTAAGCACAGTTTGTGAACTGAATGAATGTAGTGTGCGACCTAATAATTAATCATTTATAGAAATGTATCTGGACAAAAATTAGTGTTATTATTTCAGGGTTATTATTCTAATGTTCCATATAAAACAATTATCTTCTTAGTTTGCTACTGCTAATACTACTGATCATGATGACAGTGACAACATCAGCGATAATGATGATGATGAGAATAGAAAGTCAAGTAAAAACAAAATAGATTAGTACAAAAAAACCAAAGAAAATATTTAATGCTGCATAATGTCAAGGTTAATGATAATATTCGTGATGGTATGGTAATAATAATAATAATAATAATAATAATAATAATAATAATAATAATAATAATAACTCACATGCAACCACAAACCACACTCACATGCAACAACACAAATATTGCAGACATAGCAATAAATTGTGGAATCTTCCAAGGTGATTCCCTATCACCACTGCTGTTCTGCATTGCCCTGAATCCTCTCAGTCAAGTGATCCAGAAAACAGGGTTAGGATACAAAATGAAAGCAGGACAGATTATCAGCCATCTACTGTACATGGACGATCTCAAGCTGTACGGTAAAAATGAACGTGACATCACATCCCTGATCTATACTGTCAAGATCTGCAGTGAGGACATCAACATGAAATTCGGCCTTGAGAAATGTGGACGAATTGTCATCCAAAAAGGCAAGGTCAAAACAACAGAAGGCCTGCAATTCGACATAGGAAAAATCAACGATGTTTCAATGGAAAATGGATATAAGTAGCTTGGGATACTACAACATCAAGAAAATATGCAGAGAGAAGTGAAGTCCAAAGTTAAGAGAGAATATGAAAAACGTGTTAGACAAGTCCTGAAGTCCAAGCTAAATGGGGCGAACAAAATACAAGCCCTAATGCATATGCAATACCTGTAGTAAGCTACACTGGAGGTATCATAGATTGGACAGCAAATGAAATAAATGAACTGGACAGGAAAACAAGAAAACTACTCACAATACATAAAGCCTTACACCCCAAAGCAGACGTAGACAGGCTCTATGTATCTCGAAAAATGGGAGACCGAGGTCTCAAGAAAATCAAACATGTCATTGAAGGAGAAGTCATTGGCCTTGTGGACTACATTTGGAATAACAACAAAGATGATCCACTGATAGAAGCAGTAAAAATAAGTGGATTATTCCAACCCCCAGAAACAGACAAAGAAACATGGAAGAAAACAACGAAGCAAAAACTAGCACATACCTGGAGCCAGAAACCTCTGCATGGCCAATATGTACGACAAGCGGAAGAAATATCAACAAAGTAATCAACGTACAAATGGTTGAAAGAGGCAGGATTGAAAGCAGAAACAGAAGCACTCATAACAGCTGCACAAGATCAAACACTCAACACCAAATCACACAAAGCGATAATCATGAAAATTTCAAATGATTCCAAATGTAGACTCTGCAAATCCATGGATGAGACAACAGAACACATACTATCTGGATGTCAGGTTCTGGCTGGAACAGAATACACCAAACGACACAATGAAGTGGCAAAACACATACATAGAAATCTGTGTGAGAACTATGGCATAAAAAGCCCAGAAAGAGCATGGATGCATCAACCCGAAGCAGTCACGGAAACAGAAGAAGTCAAAATACTATGGGACTTCGAGATAAGAACAGACCGGGTGATTCCTGCACGAAGACCAGACAGTGTAGTTCTCAATAAGTCCAACAGAACAGTAACAATTATTGATGTCGCTGTTCCAAGTGATAGGAACATAAAAACAAAAGAAAGAGAAAACATAGAAAAATACCAAGACCTCAGATTAGAAATCCAGAGACTGTGGAATGTAAAAGCAGAAGTGATACCAATAGTGATAGGAGCCTTGGGGAACATAACATCAGAATTGGAAGGCTACCTGAATAAACTCCCTGGAAACCATAGACTCGCTCCACTACTCAAAGCGCTCCTCGGAAGTGCCCACATCCTCCGTAAAACCTTGGATCTCCCAGAATCTTGGTAAGATTCCGAGACCTTGGATCACAGCCGACAGTCAAACAGAAGTCGTGGAAAGAGACTGGATAATAATAATGATAGTTACAATAATAATAGTTACAATAGTTACAGACAGCAAGAAAAGAAGAACAACTCTTGCAATGGCATGGATTGACTATCAAAAAGCCTATGACTCAGTTCCACATTCATGGATAATTGAAACATTAAAACTGTACAACGTAGCGCCATCAATACAGAACCTAACAGAGGCTAATTCAGGAGTCAATGAAAAACTGCAAAACCACCCTTCACATGCAACAACACAGATCTTGCAGACATACATTGTTCTCTAATGTCACGTTCAATGGCATTATATGTTTTATATACATGTACTATTTAATTTGCAGGCATGATGTGGTAGAGATATTTAAGAAGTATAGTGGTGATTCCGAGCGCATTCTTGCTGAAACGGAAGCCATGGAACTCATGCGTGAAGAGTTTTCTTTATCCAAAGAAGATGCAAAGACAGAAGGGGGACTATCGCTTGCACAGTTTCAACAGCTGTACATTGAATTAAGAACCGAAAATATAAAAGAGTACGTTGCATTAATGAAATATATTCTGTTATTTTTGCTAATATTTTCTTGTAATTTTCTTATAATTTTCTTTATTAAGTTGAACCCTACTCTCGCTTTAAAAGATTAATTCATCTTTGAAGGAATTTTCATTATCCATGTGTTCCTGTAACTTTTATTTAAACTTGTCATGTTTTTACTCTAGATAGTGGTTGTGTATGCTGAATAAATAAAATTGGTGAAAGAGTACATCCTTTCGAAATCATGGCAAAGACTGCTGGGATAGAATGTTAAACTTTACTCATACTATTTTCTGTCGGACAGTATGATCTGGACCAGTTAGAGAAGTATCATGGGTGCCAAATACTTGCTAGATATGGTTTAGTAATAAATCAGTGTCAATGTTAATTGCTCAGTGAAACCTCTCTATCATCCAAATCAAAGAGAAAACCGTGAACAGCCTTTCAAATGGCAGCGTCAGTTCTTATAGAGTTCGTAGGCTACAAATAGCAACAGTAAAGATATGTAGCTAAAAAGTGAGATACTGAGACCAAAAATATTTTTATCCCATGATTTGTATAACTGAATAATAGACTAGAGACAGTGATGGTTTATTTGGATTCTTTAGAGTCAAGGGGTTTTAATCGAAATGTGTTTCTGATAGAAGGAAGTCTACGACCAATTAGCTTGTTAAAGCTTTCCAGTTATAAAGGTAGTAGATAACTGTCACATTCCTGATTCTCATTCTTCTCTAGATACATATAGGGATATTTTGTGGAAACATTCGTAGGAGAATCGTGATATATAATATTAGATCTATAATGTATTTTGATATTTTGTGGAAACAATCGTACGAGAATCGTGATATATAATATTAGATCTATAATGTATATTAAGTAATTGTTGTCACCTGGGCAGTTAGTAATAAATAAATGAATCTACAATTAAAATATAGAATATTTCTGTTAGTGACGTCATTAATATAAAGACAAATTAAATTTCATCAAGAGTGTATGTTCGCAATGGTTCATCTCTTAGCAGAATGTAATACTAATTATTATTTTATGCACGTGCTTTTCTGTTTCAAGTAGTCTGTGACACCCATGACACTTATTTAAAGGATAATAATATTATTATTATTATTATTATTATTATTATTATTATTATTAGTGTTGTTGTTGTTATTATTATTATTAATATTAATTAATTAACCATCCAAACCTAATTACAAGTGATGAGAATCTTAATTTATTTTATTAATGATCCTCAGGCAGATATAACTCGTCTCACTCAATTGGCAGATATATGGACGCTATGAACGTTTTCTCTTCTACAACATAAAACAACATTTAATGGACACACATTGTTTCCATGAGTGGAAAACGTCTTACTAATAGAGAAGACAAATCCGTCTTTAATCTATATTTCGCTAGCGAGACCCCCCCCCCTCCACCCACAGTTATTGTGTTAAGCCTCAGAGTTAACCTAGGCACTTTTTCACGTCAACTCCTTCAAACAGAACAATAAATGTAGCCATGTCCAACAAATTCTCTACACTAGAAATTGTTCAGGTAGTCAGCATATCTTGCTTCCATACATCAATAGAGTGTAATATGTTATTACTCTATACACACTGCTTCCTGCATTTACCATGGTCAGTTGTAGTGGTTTATAAACAATATACCAGGAATTCCAAATCAAACATTGAAATGAAAGCCGAAAAGGCTACTTGTCTCTGCAAAATGCAATCAGAGAACAAATGCCAAGCTTCCAGTTTATCACTTTATAACTCCATTCTTTCTTACATTCCAGTCTTAACTTACAGTTTCCTGCAAATGTATTTATTAGCCTGATATATGAACACCACATAACAGCATATCAAAACAATGTCAATTTATTAGTACTCAATATATGAGCAGCTTAGTTCAAACATTTGTATAACTATTAGTCTATTCACATAATACATCTTATTATAAAACACAAGTAAAGCATATCAAAGGCAAAAAGCACAAAATATTTCTAAATCCATTCTCTCTCATTTAGGTAACTCACCATCGTGTTAATGGCCACATTTCAAGACTGGACTTTTTCTTGCCACTCAGATTTCAAAGTGATTAGATACAGCAGGTTTATGTCTATATCTCTACCCACTGACTGGTCTCATTCTTGTAAATCATAAACATTGGATAATAAAAAAAAACAACTATTCACTGGTTTGCATTATATAAACATTTTCTAGAACATTCCCATCTCGAGTTGTTTGCTTTTAACGCAGATACGTCATAAGGAGTGCGCAAGGTCGGGTCACGATGACAAGTTAACAATTTATATAACAATTAAATTTTAAAATATGGATAGGCAAATTCACCGCCACACAGTCAATCTGTTTTTAAGATAACATTGTGTTGAATGAACATTTACATTTGCATGTAAGCATCCCTAAAAGAGATATGTCGCAGTAAAGAACAGCATTTAAGCCGTTAATATCAGCCACCCAACATAATGTTCTCTACCATGAATAGTAAAATTATTGGTATTAGAAAATATCTATTGAGTATTTAATGATAAATTTACAAATAAATATAATACTTTGATAACAATTACATTTTTACAAATGTCTTTCTTGTACAGAAACGCTTTTAATGTCTTCTGCAAAAAACTTATCAAAGAGGTCACCAGTTTACGCCTGTGGGCTGCTTCAATAGAGAATAACAGCATCCCTGACCAGTTTCAGAAGCATTCACTAAGGACACAACTGCGATCACCGCAGGCTGTAATGAGAGAAGTGTGTTGCAGTCCTCTGATGAAGAAAGGGAAAACTATTGACCCCTATGAGCAATCAAAGTTGCCATACAATCCTGATGGACTGCCTGTCAAGAAGATCTTTCATAGAAATAACTCTGCTCATAATCAAAACACCCTACCTCATGACTGCAAAAGGTGTGGAGAGGAAATAGCTAAAATATTACAAGATCTCAAAGTCGGTAAAAAAGGTAAATTGCAATGTTGACTTAAATAATAATAATAATAATAATAATAATAATAATAATAATAATAATAATAATAATGAGGAATGTAAAAGCAGAAGTGATACCTATAGTGATAGGAGCCTTGGCGAACATAACATCTGAATTGGAAGGCTACCTGAATAAACTCCCTGGAAACCACAGAATCGCTCCACTACTCAAAGCAGCGCTCCTCGGAAGTGCCCACATCCTCCGTAAAACCTTGGATCTCCCAGAATCTTGGTAAGATTCCGAGACCTTGGATCACAACCGACAGTCAAACAGAAGTCGTGGAAAGAGGCTGAATAATAATAATGAGAAGGAGAAGTCATTGGCCTTGTGGATTACATTTGGAATAACAACAAAGATGATCCACTGATAGAAGCAGCAAAGTTGAGTTAACTATTCCAACCCCCAGAAACAGACAAAGAAACATGGAAGAAAACAACGAAGCAAGAACTAGCACATACATGGAGCCAGAAACCTCTGCATGGCCAGTATGTACGACAAGCCGACGAAATATCAACAAAGCAATCAACGTACAAATGGTTGAAAGAGGCAGGACTGAAAGCAGAAACAGAAGCACTCATAACAGCTGCACAAGATCAAGCACTCAACACCAAATCACACAAAACGAAAATCATGAAAATTTCAAATGATTCCAAATGTCGACTCTGCAAATCCATGGATGAGACAACAGAGCACATACTATCTGGATGTCAGGTTCTGGCTGGAACAGAATACACCAAACGACACAATGAAGTGGCAAAACACATACATAGAAATCTGTGTGAGAACTATGGCATACAAACTCCAGAAAGAGCATGGATGCACCAACCAGAAGCAGTCACCGAAACAGAGGAAGTCAAAATACTATGGGACTTCGAGATAAGAACAGACCGGGTGATTCCTGTACGAAGACCAGACATCCTAGTTCTCAATAAGTCCAACAGAACAGTAACAATCATTGATGTCGCTGTTCCAAGTGATAGAAACATAAAAACAAAAGAAAGAGAAAAAATAGAAAAATACCAAGACCTCAGATTAGAAATCCAGAGACTGTGGAATATAAAAGCAGAAGTGATACCTATAGTGATAGCAGCCTTGGGGAACATAACATCTGAATTGGAAGGATACCTAAATAAACTCCATGGAAACCACAGACTCGCTCCACTACTCAAAGCATCACTCCTCGGAAGTGCCCACATCCTCCGTAAAACCTTGGATCTCCCAGAATCTTGGTAAGATTCCGAGACATTGGATCACAACCGACAGTCAAACAGAAGTCGAGGAAAGAGGCATAATAATAATAATAATAATAATAATAATACTATTCAAAGTAGCGTTCCTCGGAAGTGCCAACATCCTTCGAAAAAACTTGGATTTCCCAGAATCTTGATAAGATTCCGAGATCTTGGATCAAAACCGGCAGTCAAACAGAAAGACGCTGAATAATGATGATAATGGTGATGATTATGATGATGATAATGATGGTGATATACTACTACTACTGCTACTACTACTACTACTACTACTACTACTACTACTAACTATACGAATATGGTTATCTTAGAAAACTAAAGTGTACCTGCAACTACCATGAAATTAAATCACAATTTATTTTTTTATATATATCTGTCAATATTTGCATTTTCAATATAATTTGAAATAATAAAAAAATAAAAATATTCGCTTTTCTAGAAAACGTCATACTCTCTTAACGATTTATTTTTTATTTTTATTTCAGATACAACCAAGTCCCTACAGTACCGTGACGTTCTGGTGATTTGTGCCGAAAGTGTTTCTGGACAGAGCGGTCTGGCCTTCGCTCTCAAAAACAAATTTCCTGTACGCGTGGTGGAGGAGGTAGCTGGTGATGATGCCATTAGGGACACTGCAATTGCAAAAACCAATAAAGTGACAGTTACTCATTACCTTCATGTTCAGGGTCTCGAGAGGAAGGTTGTGGTGTTTGCAGGGGACTTGACCTGGACAAATAACTACTGGAGGCTGACTGATATTTCACGATGCACATCACAGCTAGTTCTTATTGACCCTGACAATGCCGGACATTCAGGTGAGAATTACTGCTAAGTATAAAGATATTTTTTTCTTGGAATCAGATTGTAACAAGAATGCCTATGTGTACTTATTCCATAACTGATGGAGAGAATTCAATAGAGTGGTATATAACCAGAACAATTGTTATAAGTATTAATTCCAGAAGATAGATAGATAGATAGATAGATAGATAGATAGATAGATAGATAGATAGATAGATAGATAGATAGATAGACAGGGGAGAGAGAGAAAGAGAGACAGAGATGCACATTGAGCACAGAATGACATCTTATCGGTACTTGTTTCTTTGTGAGATTTTCTGCAGTTTTCCTGATTACAACCTATAAATATTTAGGAATCCACATGCTCCCCTCTTTATATAATAAATAAACGTCAGATTCTCCTACCGTACTTGACATTATTCAATAATTATCTACAAGTTCAAAGTAATATTTAAGTGGATGTCAAATGCATTGCATTCTATATAGGTTAGGGATTCTGTAATATGAATTAATTTTATTCTTTCTAGAAAATGTATTTTGAAGAGCAAATATCATTTTCCTTTATTACGTACCGCTGAGCTTAAACTAAAACAATGAGCTTAATGAAAGTTATTTGTTTTATAAACAGGTGCGAACGACTATCATTATCAATCAGCTTCAGTGTCACAAAAACCCAGAGAACTTTTGGCCCGTACAAAGTGCACTAAGCAACCATCTAATCACTGCCGTTCACCCAACAGAGAGTCGGCACACACCCATTCGCCCAGGAGAGAGTCTAGACACCCCCGTTCACCCAGCAGAGACCCTAAATACCTCCGTTCACCCAGCAGAGCGTCCAAACGCCCCCGTTTACCCAGCAGAGACCCTAAACAGCCCCGTTCACCCGGCAGAGAGTCCAAACGCCCCCATTCACACAGCAGAGAGTCCAAACGCCCTCATTCACACAGCAGAGAGTCCAAACGCCCCCGTTTACCCAGCAGAGACCCTAAACAGCCCCGTTCACCCGGCAGAGAGTCCAAACGCCCCCATTCACACAGCAGAGAGTCCAAACGCCCTCGTTAACCTAGCAGAGATCCTAAACACCTCCATTAACCCAGCAGAGATCCTAAACACCTCCATTAACCCAGCAGAGATCCTAAACACCTCCATTAACCCAGCAGAGATCCTAAACACCTCCATTAACCCAGCAGAGATCCTAAACACCTCCATTAACCCAGCAGAGATCCTAAACACCTCTGTTAACCCAGCAGAGACCCTACACAGCCCCGTTCACCCAGAAGAGACCCTAATCACCCCCGTTCATCCAGCAGAGACCCTAAACAGCCCCATTCACCCAAAAGAGACCCATAAGGCCTTCGTTTACCCAGCAGATACCTTATCAACCCGGTTCACCCAACAGAGACTGTTGGTTGCCCATTAATTAATTAAAATCTAGGACAACACTGCATTTGGCTGACACACCTCCCAGTTGCTCAATGAGCCCCCAAGAGAGTATCCTCACTAAATATTGAATGAAGCAGAAACAATGCGTACATTAGAAGAAGAATTTTACATAAATGAAGATAATAAGGGTTGACACAAAGATGAGTGAAAAATTAATAACAGTAATTATAAAATAAAGTAGATATCAATAAAAATTACACATCAATTACAAATAAGAAATAATTATCTCTAGCTATCTCAGAGGGATCCAGCCTGCCCTACAAGTATGTTTTTAACTGTGAATTCTCCCTAAAGTGTATTGTTATTTCATTTGTTCTCTTGGACTACTAGTAAAAACAGAGCACATACTCCATGGAAGAAGAGTAAATGATTGTAGGACTAAGTTCAAATATGCTGAGGCACATAATCAAAATTCGTGCACATAAACGTTCACGGGTGAACACACCCACTAACTCCATTCCTTCAGGCCAATCTTTGTTTCACACACAGTTACCGTTCAGTTTTACGCACCTGTACAAAATGGACGCCATCAGAAGAAGCAAGAAGTTCAGAGGGCAGGCACGTGCTAGTATTTGCTGTCTTGACATGATATTTGCTACTTTTTTTTAAAATAAAGAAGTAGATGCAAAACACATTACATGTGAAAATTCTTACTTTTGCAAAAACTGTATTAAAGCAACAAGTTCATCCAAAAGGAATTATCAACTTTTTTAGGTTGAATTTTAAATGATCTATGCAGTTTGTTTCATATATAACATTTGTTTCTATATCTTTATGCTCTTTATAGATAGTGATAGTGAAGAACTTCATTTAGTAGAAATGACAGCGATAGTTCTAGCTGTATTGCTAATGAATTTGGTGGTAAAACATTTGCACAGGTAAATTCGTCTTTACCGAAAATGGTGAACCCACAAATAAAACTGGCTTTTTCAATGTTCTGCATGCAAAGGTTATCTGTGCATTCGAACTCACAGCCACTGTTGGTCAGATTATCATTCCAAGAAGGAATGTGAAGTGTGAGGGATTTCATGGGACACTAAAGACATTGATTAAAATATTTGTGATGGACACCCTCTTGATGGACTATTTTTTTACTAGTGCTGTTATTTGCAAACTGATAGACACAACAGTCTAGTATTGACTTTTCGCCATTTGAACTGTTATATAGGCGTATAGTTAGGGGACCAATGTCAATAGTAAGGCAGATGTGGACTGATGAAGAAGCAGAGGAAGAAGTGTGTGTGATGAACTAGTATGTGGCATACCTTCATGACAAATTTGATTCAGTTTTTCAGTTAGTGAAAGAAAATTTTAAAGAAACAAAGGGGAGATAAGCACAGTATTGCAACCATAAAGCAAACCCTGACAGTTTACTGTAGGAGACAAAGTTTTGTTGTTACTATCACAGAAGTATAACAAACTACTAGTGACCAGAAAGGAACCCTATCTTATCACTGAAAAATTAAGCAACCAACAGTACAGGCTTCAAGTAAATGGGAAAGAAAAACTTTTCACATTAATTGTATAAAAGTATATAGACAGTCAGATGCATGTCTCACTCATCACTCTGAAGTATGCTAACAGTTCAGCCTTAAATGTTTCATGCCATGTCATGGCTTCCTCTGGGAGTCCATTAAAATCTAAACTGTCTTGACCTTTCATACCTACCCCTATCTTGTTAAGCCATAAATTCTCTGGAAGTTCTAATATTATGCCATACTGTTCTAAGCTTAGCACATAGTCCTCAATATTTCCTATTTCCTATTGAAAGAATGCAAAAAATTAATTTATGTTCACTTCCTGAACCTTAGCTGCCCTCTCCCTTATTTTTAAGCTATCTTCAGTTGATTTAAGCCAACCTCTTTGTTTCTTTTGTCAGTGGTTTCTAATTGGGCAAGTGCTGACTCTCTTTCAATCTTTAATCTTTTCTCTTTATCTTCACTTTCAATCTGTAATCTTTCTCACTTTCATTCATTTCTATATCTATTTCTTCTTTTTCTTTTACATAGTTTAAAGCATAATTTATTGCTTCACACCTCAAAAGACCCAAGTTACTTGCTTCCTTGTTCCCCATCTCTATTCCCCATCTCTATCCACATCTTTATATTTCCCCTATTATCTTCCATTTTAAATTGCAAAATACCTCTACCATTGTCATGCAAAACTAGCTGACTGGAGATCTATCTGACTGAATTTACAAAGTCTCTCTCACACACTCAAGCAGCTATAAACTTTACATCTAATTACTAAAAATGCAATCAATAAATAGTATAATCCCCACATATAATCAGGCAACTACTAAAATTTAAATCTAGCTATGTAAAAGGCACAATCAGTTTAACCACTATAATCTCCACACATCAATAATGGGCTCCATTGTAATTCATGTATCAATACAATATGAAATCACTAATAATAATTCAAAAGGTTGGTCAAAATATTTCAAAAGTACAAAATAAATAGAAAAAGCAAGAAAGTTCTAGATAGTGTTATAATAATAATGAAAGAGATAAGACTGCTTTCTAAATGTCTAATGCATCTCTTTCTAGATCTTTAGTGAACAAGGATTTCCCGTTAATTTATAAGCTCAACAAATATTTCAACAATAATTTTCCACAATTAGTAATTTCAACACTCTGATTCCAAATGCCATTTAGTTAATGGTTATTAATATTATTAATTAGTTAATCATCCGTAATTAGCTACAAGTGAAGAGAATCTTAATTTATTTTACTAATAATTCTCCAGCAGACACTACTTGTCTCTCTCACTTGGTGTTTATGTGGGCGCTGTAAACATTCAGTCTCTTTCACAATATTAAAGACAAACATTTACAGTCACACAATATTTCCATAGATGGAAAACTTCTCAATAAAGGAAAAGACAAACCCACCTTTAAATAATCTATATTTAGTGAGCCCTCATCCACCAACTTCAAAATATAGTTATCAATGTGTGTAAGAAGGTCAATAAATTTATTAAATCAATACTCAATGATACATATAACAAATACATTAAAAGGATTACTTGACATCAATATTTTCTCGAAACCACATTTAAATAATTTTAATATCCATACAGTCTTATATTCTAAAATACAATTCAACAATAGTGTCAATACAAATCGCAGGAGTAATCAGAGATAAGTGATAATAGATTCTATGTAACCTTGTAACAATGACATTGCAGTAGTCTTTTCAAGTGATTTTTGTAACAAAGACACACGTTTATTGTTCACATCTTTTCCTCGTCACGTTCTAGAACATTGATTCACTGCTATTTTCTCAAAGCTAGTCTGGTTCTATACAGTAATAGCTCCCTCAAGCAGAACAACAAATGAAGCAATTTCCATGATTCACTGCTATTCTCAAAGCTAATCTGGCACTATGCAGTAATACCTCCCTCAAGCAGAACAACAAATGAAGCAATTTCCAGTAACTTGCCACCATTTATCACTCTCTGCAGTAAATACCTTCTCGCCTCTACCATGGTTGCAGCAGTTTATGATCAGTAAACCAGAAGATTCAGGTAAAACAAGGAAAGGCCTCTTATTCCCTGTAAATATAATCAGGTTACAAGGCTGCGTTTCCAGTCTATTCATCATTAACTCCATTCTCTCTTATAGTCAAGTCTCTGCTTTTCCTGCAACAGTATTTATTAGCCCGGTACATGCACACAACATAATGAATACATCATTTCAATTTTATGAGCGCATTCAATAGAAACAATGTCAACTGTTTAGCATACTATATACGTGTATCTTAGTTTTAAAATGTGTACACATAATAATCTAAGCATATAATACATCTCTACGTAAAACACAAGTATAACATATCAACATAAAAATACACAAAATGAACAATAGATTGGATTTCTTTCTGACAGTACTTTCAGTACTTTCGTGCATGACGTCACAAACACATGTACACTCGTCCCACAAATAAACTTCTCACACAAACTAGATTATTTCCCATACAGAAATACCACACTCTCACACATATTCCACGTGTGCACGCATATACGTACAGATGCATATACTCTGACAGGCACAGCTGTACAGAATTCAGTTCATGTGCAAACTTTCAGTATATAATGCAAGAGGAGCTAATTATTTTTAATTGAATGTAAGCCAACACTTTCCCAAAACTATTATTCCTCTCACACTTCTTCTGTCTTTGTTGCTATCTAATCTGTTAAAACTAGACTTGGAGAAGTTTTGCGAAATGTTTCTTCCATTTTATCGCAGGAAAGAGTAACAAGATGAAGTAATAAAATCTAAAATTGCCAATACGTGCAAGATTACCATATGCTACATGTTTCATAAAATAATATTTCGTCAGATTTAAAAGACAATGTGATGATAAATGTTTAAAGCAATTGGAATCTTACTTTATCACACCCTGCATATAGATTATATGATTTGTCTTCGGGCTGCTTTTCTTCCAAGTTATTCACTGAAGTGTTTGGCTGAGTCTTGGCATGTCTTGGAATGCGCACGCAGAGTATTTTGTTCCGGTAATGGGATAACTCTGTTCTTTTACGAATGACTTTTTATGCATATGTTTTATCTAGTGCTTTGGCAAGAATTTAATTGGTGTACTTGTTTATAACTTGCGTACTTGTTGTCTAGTGCTTTGGTAAGAATTTAATTGGGGTTTCTTGTTTATATTAATGTTTTTAATGCATTGTAAATCTCTAATAATAAAGATAAAATAATAATATGTACATAAAGATAGTAATGAATAAGTAGGACTAAGTAAGACAGAGTAAATATATTTAAGATTTATAACTTCATCTATTTTTATCGTTGTGGAGGAGCTAAATAGCTCCAAGACTCAATTCTGTTTGATAGTTTAAATAATTTTCTGTTCCTATTAGTTTTCTTAGTACATTTATTTGTAGCTGTTATCATAGCGAAAATTGCCGCACTTTAGCAGGTTAGATAATTTGTTGTTTTTTTATACTTACTGTTTTCTTTACTTTTTCGTATTTCATCATCCGTCGTTTAGAAAATTACTCCTTTGTTTCCAAAGTGTATGTTTAATGACTGCAGGGTTTAAACGAGCGATTAAGTAGTTTTATTTATCACATGAAAGAGAACTGTAGGACAATAAGGTTAAATCGTATTCATCACAAAAATGTAACTTGTCTACTATTGTTCTGAAAAGACGAGTGGGGTGTTCACCTTGTATTGTCCTGTATTATTTATATGCTTCACATCACATACAATCTCGCCTACAAACACGTCAGCATACGTAACCATTGCACAAATAATAAAAGAGCCAGACAAACATCCATGGTGTATGCGTGCCGGACACAGTAACGAACAAGAAACAGGTCATACGTACTGTTGACAAAGTACTAAGGGACTGAATAAAGTCGTGACATCGAAGACGTGACGTAGACGATAGCGGTACGCTACAACGACTTTTCCTCCACTGTTCACTCGTCTCTGTTCATTTACTCCACTTTATGACAGCACATCAAGAATTATCAAGACAACAAATGTTCAAATAATGTTCTGTGTGCACAATTATTATGGAATTTTATATGCAGTACCGTACAGACATTACATGTGAAGATTTGCCTAAATAAAAAGAGAGTTTGAGTTCCTTTTGTCTAAAAAAAACAGCGTAGGCACATTATGCCGACGTAAAGACATTTATGTCATTATTTCACCTACTCGCATCTACATTTATTCAGTTCCTAATATTCTCTTTAACTAGATTACTTCCAGTATAAAGTTAATATATAAATATTAATTAATTAAAAGAATGTGAGTTAGCTATGATCACTTGTTTTACGGGCAAACAAGCTCCACCCCACTCCCATGCTTCGTTCTTTTATAAACGCACAGTTTATTTGGTCCACACTAACTTGAGCCGGCGATTTTCTGAGTGCTGGCAGGCAGACACGCTCGCTCTTTTGCAAACCGTCTATACATGGCGGCGGCTGAGACTTCGGCACTACTGTTTATTGAGCGAAACACATTATGATCTCCGTGGTAATATTTTACCACAGAAATATCAAACTTTCATTTCAGTTTTGTAGATTCGTTATGCAGAAAGTTGTTTCTAGAGAACCTAAGTTAGTATATCATAGATCTATCTATCAATACTGTTTTCATAGGCTATGGGAGAATATTCAAACTTGAAATTGTTTATAATAGTATTTTACTAATATCACTTAGAGTGAAATATCCCAGGTTTTGTCGATTACTGTAGCTCCTCCAATAATGTCTGCTTTAGATTTCGATTCTATGGAACGTATCAGTAAAAGTAAAGGGCAACAATCAGTAAAGGGACATAACGGCATTTGTTTAGTGTTATACAAATTGAAATAAATACATATTACTCAAGTTAAAAAGACATACAATAAACAAAAAGAAAACAAATCAAGTTAGCTTCATTTACTCCCAGCGCAATATACAAATACAGTTTGGCCATAACATCAGTTTACATATGTGAAGAGTTCTAAGTACACAATAAATGTGTTTATATTTTATGGTGAATGTAAAACTGGTAACCCCGTCCACATTGGTCAGTCTACTCTAACAGAACGGACTCCCAGCTTCTGGACTCTAGAAGACTACCCAACACAAAGAAATGTTATTCGGCCTCTTATGAAAAATTGGTTGAGTTCTTTCCAAAAAGCCAAATCCATACTGGTAAAGTTCTGCGTCACCCTTTTCTCTCCCAGAGGGCCCCCACTAACAGAACAGTCCTAACTGATAACATAAGTGAAGAGCAACATAAGGACAAGGGAGATGATTTCAAAGAAAAAGTGGTCTTCGACCTCACCACCACCACCACCCAGAAACTATCAATGTCTTTCGCACAGCACAGAAAAAAATCTAGCAGCTGACAACAGGACGGAAATGCATCTGACAATAATAGAAATTATCCATCCATCCATCCGCCTATCCATCAATCTATCCATTCCTCTCTCTCTCTCTCTCTCTCTCTCTCTCTCTCTCTCTCTCTGATCTGTCCATCCATCCATCTGTAACTCTTTAACTCATGTTCCTTGTTGGTTACATGATAAGCGCGTAGGGATTATAAAGAGAATATTAAATAAATAATAATTATGATTGTTACATTAAATCCCAGGTTACTGTTAGCCTTGATCTTTGTCGGGGTATGTCTTCCCAAGTATCGTTCCTATTTTGCAAATTAACATTTCGCTATAACTTAGACTAGCAAACGTAGTCTTTCTACTCTAACGTTTAGACTCTTCTAGACGAGGAAACTCAATATAGTGTTTCTAATCTATTAGACTATAAAATAGCGAATAAGTGTTTAATCAGCTCTTACAAAACTGTTTACATCAGAACTAAGCAGTCCACGTCAAGACTAACAGTTCACATAAGAACTAAACCGTTCACAACTGGAACCGGCAGGCAAAGGGTGCAAATTACAAAATCAATTTCATCGATACAAAGAAATCTTAAAAGAACAACATCTTGTTCTATCGTCTACACAATAAGCAGCACTACAATTTCATAGGTAAACACACTGAATGGTTTCTGAAACACATCAGAGAAAGTCTTTGACATGACTATCGAGCCACGGCATAAATACATATACGTAACGTTTCCTGAAACTCCTACAGACACTAAAAGAAAATACCACTGGCCAAATGAGTGAAACGAACACAACGTTTCATGAAATCTCGGCGAAATTACAGAAAGACCAGTGACTTTTAAAGTGGGTCCTAATGAAAAACCAGCTTGTCTTATTGCACAAACTCAAACAAATCCCGTTAGTCGAGACAATGCACGGTTTATATTGTCCTGCAAAGCAGAATTGCTCTAACATACCAATATGCATAAATGTATTTCACATTCCGCCATTTAATTATATGCGTATGTTTCGTATTTCATGTTGCAAATGCGGCAGCACAAAATCAGATATATTATTTTATTTCAAAATTTGTATCGGGTTAATTAAGATTGAATGAGTTAAAAATAAGCAGATGATCTGGTCACAATGTGCTTCTGTGCATCTCCACAACAGGTTCGAGAACTTTCTATGTCGCGTCAACAAACACAATCATGAAAGAAGCAAATATAAAGAAATGAATGGACACACATACTCAACAGCGCTCACCCATCTGCCCTTTAAGTCATTGCCGCCTCGTAACCGGCACCAAACAGTACACTCCCTACCTCAACCGATTCCATTCAACCCCCATCCTGCCATAAACACCCCTACAACAAACTTTGCAAACGCATTCACAACCAACTAATTATACCGGACATACCTATACCACTATCCGACCTATTTCCCCAGGAACACACAGACATTTTCAATATTATAAATATTCACGAAAACAAAGACCTCATCATTTCGTGAACAAGTCTGAGCAAGAATTAATAACACCACATAATTAGGACACTCGTGATATGCGCAACACAGCGTAAGGAACACCCAAAACTAAAAACGCTCTAGCTGACTAGGCAAAACCCACGACACCCACTTCCTAAAGTAAATACTTTGTACAGGCTCCTTAGCAGAAACAAGAACATGCACCCATATATACTACTTTATAACAGCACCAACTGCACCCCGAAACGTCACGAAAAATCCTTACAAAAGCAATAAATACCTCCCTCAAGCACACTCACTGCACACACTGAGTTTGTAAAATTACAAAAAAAAAATAAAGAGAGGAAAATCATCAGTTCAGCACAATATCCGCTTCTGAAAAACGGATGGAGTGAATTCTATATCCCTTTACCCCTCTCTCCTACACCTGGAAAGTAAAGGGGAGTGCCGGTGGTAAATTCTCTAAAAATAAAAATAAACGAAACTGTCTCAAAACGATGTTTCCACCAGTCAGTTCGTAAGTTTATGTTTGGATCGGACTCAAGAGTCTGAAATATTAAGACAAGACATAACAGTCATATTTTATTGTTCAAACTGTTATTATTAGTAACTGCCGTAAATATGTTTAAAATGTTTCCTTTTACAGAATCATCACCAGTCACTCCTTCGACTTAATACTAAGTGTATACGCCATTATAAAACATACATTATTCTGAAAACTGCCATTTTACTGTCAAAGTGAAAATACTACAGGAAGCCCATATTTTCAAACTCTTTATACCAAAAGGTGCATATACCTAAACAATTTTGTCTCTGAATGCATTAATAGTTTCATATGATTAATGTCCTTAAAGATATGTTCGGTGTTGTGTACAAATCTACACTGAAACACTGCCGTTAAAACTGCACTAATAATAATTATTCGGGCTTGGCAAAAGCGTAATTTACCAAAATGCTTCATATGTTAAGAGACTTTCAGCGATAACTGATATTTATAGATGCAAGCAAAGAGTAATTTGCAAACCGTATGCTTTAGACAAGCAAAATACATTATTTATTTAACAGTTTTCGCCTGTAAAGCCGATACCTATATGACTGATTTCTCGATTTTGTAATTATTTCTTTGAACGTGTAGGGCTATGCTAGTTTCACTTCTCATTACGATTACATGGACATGTAGTGGTATGTTAGTTTCACTTCTCATTACGATTACATGGACATAGAGGGCTATGCTAGTTTCACTTCTCATTACGATTTCATGGACATAGAGGGCTATGCTAGTTTCACTTCTCATTACGATTACTTGGACATAGAGAGCTATGCTGGCTTCACTTCTCATTACGATTACATGGACATAGAGAGCTATGCTGGTTTCACTTCTCATTACGATTGCATGGACATAGAGAGCTATGCTGGCATCATCTTGGAGTCACTTCTCATTACGATTGCATGGACATAGATAGCTATGCTGGCATCATCATTAATTACAAATAGTAAGGACCTATACGGCTATACTGGAGTCACTTCTCATTATAATTATTTGGAACCTTTCTGTCTATAACGGCAATAGTTCGCATAACGATTACTTTTGACACATAGGCCTACTCGTGGATCAACGTCTACTTGTGTTTCCGGACACAAGATTATAGCTTGATTTTGTTCCCGGACACGACAAAATTATAGCTTGATTTTGTTCCCGGACACGACAAGATTATAGCTTGATTTTGTTCACGGACACGACAAGATTATAGCTTGATTTTGTTTCCGGACACGACAACATTATAGTTTGATATTGTTCCCGGACACGACAAGATTATAGTTTGATATTGTTCCCGGACACGACAAGATTATAGTTTGATATTGTTCCCGGACACGACAAGATTATAGTTTGATTTTCATCCCGGATTCTTTCTGTGAATCCAGGAGTATCAAAATATTTAGTAAGAAAGTAGGCTGCTGGATATTTGGCAGGGAGTTTAGTAACATGACTAAAATAGAATTTAATAATATATATAAGGAAATATGGATAGTAATCGAAAATACCAAATGTGGGAAGCACTCAAAAGTATCTTAATTATGCTTATTCTCAAGAGCGGATCACATACAAATAAACTTCTTACATCACGTGACTTTTAATTCAGACTACCCCATAATCAGAGAAATTGACACACCTCATCTTTTTCTCTTCGTCTGTCAGTAAATAATTTGCGACAAACTTGGAGGCCAGAGAGTTGATTTTGTTGATAAGTGATTAGAGATGTTAGAAACCAAAGTGTTCGTGAAGGTTAAATCCATCCGGAAACTTTCTTGAACATTGGCTAGCGTCGGTGCTTATCGTGGTCTGGGGCTGTTGTCAGGTGTGTGTGGCATCTTATTTATTTTCTCGACATAAGTGTCAGTCTACATGCTATGAACGCTTTCACCCTCCTACAGGCCTTAGCGATACTCCTGTCAGGAGTTTTGCTGAGCTGTGAGTGTTATGGAAATTACTCCTGTCCAGAATTTTGCTGAGCTGTGAGTGATACAAAACTACCCCTATCGGGATTTTTGCTCAGATGTGAGGCAGGCAAGATCGGACCGAAGCTTACGTGACTGATCAACATTTAAGTGTAGTCTGCTCTATAGAGGATTGTAACAGACTGCCTTCAATCGAGACTTATCACAAGTGTTGCATAATGTGTGTTGAGACTGTTATTTGAAAATGCACTTAGTGTAATACCTGGACTCTGAATTTACATTTCTCCCGGCTGACAGGACCCAGGATGGCTGTTTTCACAATGAGGACTGGTCTCTGGAAATTGGTCATCTATAGAATTAGCTGATATAATGAGGACTGGTCTCTGTTATATGGAACATGTTTGTGCATGCTGTGGCAATCCAATGAAGAAATAAAATAAATCGTGTAGGGAAGACGTTAATAGGAACATTATACTGTTGGTGGATTCCAATAATTTGGAACTGACAGATTTGAAATATTTTAAATAGCTTTTTATTTTGATTTGCTTGCTCATAATATAATATCGAATCGTATTTATCATTGTGAAATTGGAGTGTGATTTCATTTTGTTACTTAATTTATTTGTAAATTACCGTGTTTGCATTTAATTTTTTTGTCCATTATTATGACAGTGATAGATAAGCTGAGGTGAATGGAACACTTTCTATTTTTTAAAATCTTCGTTCGCACTATGAGAGTGGAATTAATGTCATTTAAAGTCGTAATAACTATACATATTTCTTTAATGCCTATATTTCTTTTTAATAATTATACTTATTTGTTTAATAACTATACCCATTTGTTTAATAACTATACATATTCTTTAATAACTATACCTATTTGTTTAATAAATATATCTATTTCTTTAATAACTATACCTATTTCTTTAATAACTATACCTATTTCTTTAATAACTATACCTATTTGTTTAATAACTATACATATTCTTTAATAACTATACCTATTTCTTTAATAAATATACCTATTTGTTTAATAAATATACCTATTTCTTTAATAACTATACCTATTCTTTAATAACTATACCTATTCTTTAATAACTATACCTATTCTTTAATAACTATACCTATTCTTTAATAACTATATCTATTTCTTTAATAATTATACTTATTTTTACTAACTATACCTGTTTCTTTAATACGTGTATCTACGTTTAATAACTATACCCATTTCTTTACAAATTATACCTGTTTGTTTAATAATTATACCTATCGTTCATAACTATACCTGTTTCTTTAATACGTGTATCTACGTTTAATAACTATACCCATTTCTTTACAAATTATACCTGTTTGTTTAATAATTATACCTATCGTTCTTAACTATACCTGTTTCTTTAATACGTGTATCTACGTTTAATAACTATACCCATTTCTTTACAAATTATACCTGTTTCTTTAATACGTGTATCTACGTTTAATAACTATACCCATTTCTTTACAAATTATACCTGTTTGTTTAATAATTATACCTATCGTTCATAACTATACCTGTTTCTTTAATACGTGTATCTACGTTTAATAACTATACCCATTTCTTTACAAATTATACCTGTTTGTTTAATAATTATACCTATCGTTCATAACTATACCTGTTTCTTTAATACGTGTATCTACGTTTAATAACTATACCCATTTCTTTACAAATTATACCTGTTTGTTTAATAATTATACCTATCGTTCATAACTATACCTGTTTCTTTAATACGTGTATCTACGTTTAATAACTATACCTAGTTCTTTAATAATTATACCGATTTATTCAACTTTCTGACTAATTCTGTTTTGCTGTTGTGTGTGTGAGAGCGTACAAATGTGCGTTTGTGTTCCTCGCTATGTGTTCATTCTCTACAGTCACCTCAATAATTGTCAAGCATACTCACAAATAACATCTGAATAAAACGTATGCTAACACAAGTGTGTTTGGATGGTTTGCACAATTGTGTTATCACTGTATTATGATGCCTAAGCATGCGCTAAATTTTTCATTATTTAAGTTCAAATCATTTCGTTACAGTACGGGTGTACAGCCATCTGCACTTGAATAATTAGAAAAGGTCAGTTTCGCTTAAACTTAAACCATTGCACTACCATTCAAAGTTATGGCATAATTAAAGTGTCAACTGACACGAAACATATGCACCAAGAAGAGTAACATTTAAGGACTGTGGGAAATAAAATAATACGCCAAAATCACTGACCTAACGGATGTACAACATTGCTAACTTACGTAATTACTCATGGACCAATGAAAACCGCTTCTAAGAGAAAAACACTGTAAGGATGGTACCATTCGTCATGTGACATAAAGTAGTAAATTGGATCAAATATATTTGCAATTTTAACAATTGAAATAGTTTTCTCGGGTTTAAATACAATTTATAGCTTTATACAATAAAATCCGTCAAAACATAAATTGTATTCTATTGCTATATCATTCTTATGTAGACATGTTGACTCACAAGCGATACTCGTATATAACTTACTGGAAATCAACATACTAATTGTAACACTGTTTGATAACGTACATAAAGATCAATGTTTTACAGCTGTATTGCTTTTATCAGGAAAAGTGTTTTAGGTAAAATAAGACGAATGGAATACACTTTTCCGCAAATTATTTCATTATTTAAAAATTATATTATTTATTAATTATTTTATCTTTATTATTAGAGATTTACAATGCATTAAAAACATTGATATAAACAAGAAACTCCAATTAAATTCTTGCAAAAGCACTAGATAAAACATACACATAAAAAGTCATTCGTAAAAGAACAAAGTTATCCCATTACCGGAACAAAATAATCTGCGTGCGCATTTCAAGACATGCCAAGACTCAGCCAAACACTTCAGTGAATAACTTGGAAGAAAAGCAGCCCGAAGACAAAACATGTAATCTATATGCAGGGCGTGATAAAGTACATTTCTAATTGCTTTAAACATTTATCATCACATTGTCTTTTAAGTCTGACGAAATATTATTTTATGAAACATGTAGCTAGGCAGCATACGGTAATCTTGCACGTATTGGCAATTTTAGATTGTATTACTTCATCTTGTCACTCTTTCCTGCGATAAAATGGAAGAACCATTTAGCAAAGTTTCTGCAAGTCTAGTTTTAACAGATTAGATAGCAACAAAGACAGAAGAAGTGTGAGAGGAATAATACTTTTGGGAAAGTGTTGGCTTACATTCAATTAAAAATAATTAGCTCCACAAACATTATTTATTTCAAAGTTGGCACATGAACTTAATTCTCTATACAGCTGTGCCTGTCTGAGTATATTCATCTGTACACGTGGAATATGTGTGTGAGTTTGTATTTCTGTATGAGAAATAATCTAGTTTATGTTAGACGTTTATTTGTGGAATGAGTGTACATGTATTTGTGACGTCATGCATGAAAGTAGTGTCAGTAAGAAATCCAATCTATTGTTCATTGTCTTCAGATCCTACAACCTATATCGGTATTGTCAAAGCTACAAAGATCTTTGTCAACATTCGTACACAACAGTTTATTTGACAGCATGTCACAAACATCCGGCTTTGTTCTCAACAGTACAATTTAAAAACAAATACTTTTGTCAAGAGTCATTTTCATCTCTTTTCATAACCGCGGTAATGGGAGACAACCATTGCATTTACACATTAGTGTCACGTCAACCACCATTAGAGCTGAATTCTTTCTGAATGTTTATTGTGATAATACAACTAATACACGTATTATATATTCCTTTGAAATTACTGCTGGTTTGAAGATTAAACTGAATCTTTTATTAACACTATTTTATTAAATATGTGTTGACTGTATTGATTTTAATCGTTATATTATTTCTTTCTATAAATTCTGAATCATGAACGTTTGAAAGTGGTGAAAGCCAGAAGCGTCCCATATATTCATCATCATTAAAAAATTAGTGTGTAAAACCGACAAAAGCCAGAAACACACCTTGCATTCATGCATTCATTAAAAGTGATTTTTCAGTTTTGCTGTTGTACACTTTTGAGCAAAAGAGTATGATAATAATAACCCTGTTATTCTGAAACTTTTTGTTTTTGGTTTAGAATTAGTTGACGTTTGTACAAGTTTGAGCAAAAGTGTATGTTCAAATAATTCTGTTATTTTGAAACTCCTTGTTTTGCTTTTAGAATTATTTGATTTTTGTACGATTTAGAAACTCTGAAACACAATGTGAAATATTTTTATTCAATGTACTATTTGTAATGTTTTCGTTTCAGCAGTTTAAACTTAAGGTACAGTCATGTTAATTATTTTTTTCATTTACATGCATTAGCAGATATGCAATATGAATACTATCACAAGCCTAACGTATTTTAACGTTTTTAACTGGAGAGAGATTGTCCCACATTCTAGGTAGGGTAATTATTATTTAATGAACATTTACAGTGCATTGGCTAAACAGTTAGACAGGGCATATTGCCTGTGGACAGCAGAATTGCCTCTAATTTAGATGTTATTCCAGGGTGGACCAATTACATCCGCATGGATTTTAGTGGGGGGGGATACAATACCCTAGGATACTTCAGTGACAGTTGAGCATGACATCAACTCATTGCCGATTGTACTGAGGAGCCACTAAGCGCCAACCTATAGATATGAGGTCATTTTAATCAGTTACTTTGGATCACACAGAACATTACTTGACACCAGGAGTGTGTCAGAGGATGAGTGCCAGAGAAGCACCCCAGCGAGACAGGAGATGACAATGACCTTCCAGATTGATCCAGCTACATAAAGCAAGTATATATATTTTTTCTTCTCCATCATTTTCCTGCACACGATTTCTACAGACAACATCGGTAGCACGCATCTGTTTGAATTGCGACCCTCTTCATTCTTCTAAAAGGGAAGCCTAGAGCCAATACAACCTATACACATCAGAACGATTATAAGTTTTTTGCTACAGCGCTGACATAACGAGAATAATCTAGCCGGATAACATCGTTATACTGCATGGCCGATTGTGTTTCCCTTTCTTCTTCGAGTACACTGAACTTCCATTTTGAAGGGTACTAAAAGCTCTGTAAGTAATCTAAACTTCAATTATTAGAAACCTCATGCACATAAAACTAGTTATGAATATATAGGACTAAGTAAGACAGAGTAATTACATTTAAGATTTAAAACTTCATATATTTTTATCGTTGTGGAGGAGCTAAATAGCTCCAACACTCATTTTTGTTTATAGTTTAAATAACTTACTGTTCTTTTTCCATTTCTTTGTACTTTTACTTGCAGCTGTTTCATAGCGGGTTAAATAATTTGTTGCTTATTTATACTTTACTTTTCCGTATTTCATCATCCTATGTTTAGAAAATTACTCATCTGTCCCTAGAGTGTATGTTTAATGACTGCATGGTTTAAACGAGCGATTAAGTAGTTTTATTTATCACATGAAAGAGAAATGTAGGAAAATAAAGTTAAATCATATTCATCACAAAAAAGTAACGTCTACTTTTGTTCTGAAAAGGCGAGTGGAGTGTTCATATTGTATTGTCCTGCATTATTTATATGCTCCACATCACATACAATCTCGCATACAAACACGTCAGCATACAAAACCCTTGCACGCATAATAAAAGAGACAAACATCCATGGTATATGCGTGCCGGACACAGTAACGAACAAGAAACAGGTCATACGTACTGTTGACAAATTACTAAGGGACTGAATAAAGTCGTGACATGGAAGACGTGACGTAGACGATAGCGGTACGCTACAACGACTTTTCCCCCACTGTTCACTCGTCTCTGTTCATTTACTCCACTTTATGACAGCACATCAAGAATTATCAAGACAACAAATGTTCAAACAATGTTCTGTGTGCACAATTATTATGGAATTTTATTTGCAGTACCGTACAGACATTACATGTGAAGATTTGCCTAAATAAAAAAAGAGTTTGAATTCCTTCTGTCTAAAAAAAAACAGCGTAGGCACATTATGCCGACGTAAAGACATTTATGTCATTATTTCACCTACTCACATCTACATTTATTCAGTTCCTAATATTCTCTTTAACTAGATTACTTCCAGTATTAGGTTAGTATATAATTATTAATTAACATTTTCTTTAACTAGATCACTTCCAGTATTAGGTTAGTATATAATTATTAAGTAACATTTTCTTTAACTAGATTACTTCCAGTATTAGGTTAGTATATAATTATTAATTAATTAAAAGAAAGTGAGTTAGCTATGATCATTTGTTTTACGGGCAAACAAGCTCCACCCCACTCCAATGTTTTGTTCTGGCATAAACGCTCAGTTTATTTGGTCCACACTAACTTGAGCGGGCGGTTTTCTGATTGCTGGCAGGCAGACACACTCGCTCTTTTGCAAACCGTCTGTAAATGGCGGTGGCTGAGACTTCCGGCACAACGGTTTAGAAGATTGTGAGCGAATCAAATTATGATCTCCGCGGAAATATTTTACCACAGTAATATCAAACTTTCATTTCAGTTTTGTAGATTCAATGATGCAGAAATTTGTTTCTAGAGAAGCTAAGTTAGTATATCATAGATCTATCTATCAATACTGTTTTCATAGGCTTTGGAGAATATTCAAACTTGAAAGTGTTTATAATAGTATTTTACTAACAATACTTAGAGTGAAATATACCAGGTATTGTCGATTACTGTAGCTCCTCCAATAATGCCTGCTTTAGATTTCGATTCTATGGAACGTATCAGTGAAAGTAAAGGGCAACAATCAGTAAAGGGACATAACGGCATTTGTTTAATGTTATACAAATTGAAATAAATACACATTACTTAAGTTAAAGAGACATATTCTAAGCCAAAAGAGAACTAATAGAGTTTGCTTCATTTACTCCCAGCGCAATGTACAAATACAGTTTGGCCATAACATCAGTGCACATATGTGAAGAGTTCTAAGTACACAATAAATGTGTTTATATTTTATGGTGAATGTAAAACTGGTAACCCCGTCCACATTGGTCAGTCTACTCTAACAGAACGGACTCCCAGTTTCTGGACTCTAGAAGACTACCCAACACAAAGAAATGTTATACTGTCTCTTATGAAAAATTGGATGAGTTCTTTTCATAAAGCCAAATCCATACTGGTAAAGTTCTGCGTCACCCTTTTCTCTCCCAGAGGACCCACACTAACAGAACAGTCCTCACTGATAACATAAGTGAAGAACAACATAAAGACAAGGGAGATGATTTCAAAGAAAAAGTGGTTTTCGACCTCACCACCACCACCACCCAGAGACTCACAATGTCTTTCGCACAGCTATAGAAAAAAATCTAGCAGCTGACAACAGGACGGAAATGCATCTGACAATAATAGAAATTATCCATCTATCCATCCATTCCTCTCTCTCTCTCTCTCTCTCTCTCTCTCTCTCTCTCTCTGTCAATCCGTCGATCTGTAACTCTTTAACTCATGGTCCTTGTTGGTTACATGAAAAGCGCGTAGGGATTATAAAGAGAATATTAAATAAATAATAATTATGATTGTTACATTAAATCCCGGGTTACTGTTAGCCTTGATCTTTGTCGGGGTATGTCTTCCCAAGTATCGTTCCTATTTTGCAAATTAACATTTCGCTATAACTTAGTCTAGCAAAATTAGTGTTTCTACTCTAACATTTCGCTTTAAACTAGACTAGCAAGCTTAGTGTTTCTACTCTAGCATTTCACTTTAACTTAGACTAGCAAACTTAGTGTTTTTACTCCAACATTTCACTTTAACCTAGACTAGCAAACTTAGTGTTTCTACTCTAACTTAACATTTTGCTATTACTTAGACTAGCAAACTTAGTGTTTCTACTCCAACATTTCACTTTAACGTAGACTAGCAAACTTAGTGTTTCTACTCTAACTTAACATTTTGCTATTACTTAGACTAGCAAGCTTAGTGTTTCTACTCCAACATTTCACTTTAACCTAGACTAGCCAACTTAGTGTTTCTACTCTAACTTAACATTTTGCTATTACTTAGACTAGCAAACTTAGTGCTTCTACTCTAACTTAACATTTCGATATAACTTAGACTAGCAAACTTAGTCTTTCAACTCTAACATTTCGCTATAACCTAGACTAGCAAACTTAGTATTTCTACTCCAACTTAACATTTCGCTATAACCTAGACTATATTGTTTATGCAAGACTACCAGTGATGAGTACCGTTCTGCTGGCAAACGGTCCTTCGAGTGTTGCGTCGTGCATGTGAACAAAATTAGAGCAGGCAGCAAATCACGTGGTATAAGCGTGAAACAGCATATTCCATATAAAATGAGAAAGAAAAGGTATGTTTAGCCCATAACGCTCTTGTACATTTTGCTGCCACTACCGCCAGTATGTTTTGGCTAATTCTTGAAGTATTTAATATTGATAATAGAATGTGATAACTGATTAATGATAAATTTGTTATGTGGTTTAATTACTCTTTTCAACTCCTACTGACCGAGAAACATCGAAAGTCAACATTCTTCGTTTAAATGGGCAAAAAGAACTGAGTGACGTAGACTGTTCTGATTCTATCCATGGATATTACCAGTCTTTGCTCGCAGCAAAGATAGTGCAGTATACAACAAACGAACTTTCATTCAATTGCAAGGTAAACTCTTTGAAAATAATCAAACCTGAATTTTCTGCCAACATATATATTACCCTTCGTGTGTTGTACCATAGTTCTATTTCTGTCTTTTGTGACGTCATGACATGTTTTAGGAATCACTAAATTCTAGTTTGGTACAACACTTGAATGTTCTAGTACAACATGTTATGCTGACCTCTCAGTATTGTTCTGATTGTGGTAACTGAGTTTCAAGTGCAATACTCTGTTATACGTGTGTTTGTATTTATGTTCAATGCTCATGTCTTTTCTCCGTGCACGCTTTCATTCGAATTTGCATCCCAAACATCATTTCTTTTCGCATCGCGTTCATTTCCTTCCTGAATTTTAAATTTCACAGCATTTTTGCTATGTTGCACTTTATATTGAAGTAGTTGTAGACCTCCAAGATGTTTGTGGCGGAATAATTTGCCTATTTCTAATTTTAAAACTTAATTGTTATACAAATGGTTAAATTGTCGAAGTGATCTGACTGTGGGCACTCATTTTGATGGTATTTTTGTAAGTGAGAGTTGGAAATAAAGAACCCGAGTTGAAAATATGCAACAAATTGCTGCTGTAATGCAAATTAATTCAACTGGGTGACTACTTTTTATTATCCAATGATTATGATTTATGAGAACGAGGCCAGCCAAAGGGCTGAGATCCAAAAGTATACTTGCTGTAGAATAGTGTTCTGATCACTTGAATTTGGTCTGGCAAAGAAGTCCGGTCTTGAAAGGCGGCAATTAGCTTAATGTTGAGTTAACAGACTGGTTGAGAAAGAATGGATTTAGAAATATTTCATGCATATTTGCTAATGACATGTTATACTTGTGTTTTATGTAGAAATGTCACCGCCACCCTTCTCATCGAAGAAACGTGTGTGTGTTTGTGTGTGGGGGGGTGTAGTTATTTTAGCCCTTTCTACGTTTAAATTGATGTGGCTGTTTCGCTAACCATTTAGAGTATGTTGACACGTAAAATTAAAAATAATAATAATTTTCGACATATCCATGAAACACACCCTCTCACTTTTGACCGAAGATTATGAAATAAGCGTACGTCATCAGTATGAAACAATGTTATTTTAACAGCAATTACAATTTAAACAGTTTAAATAATTATGCTTAGCAAGATTCATTTAAACCCTGTCTAATATACAATGCATCGACCCGTACAATAATCAGCCCTAAAAATAAAACGTTGAGTGTGTCTTAAAATATAACACACTGTATTCACTTGAAATTCGGATGGCATGGAAAGACATGGACATAATTAGATCTTCATGCAAAACCATTTGTTTAGATAATAAATATCAGTTCCACATTTTCCTGTTACAATTATACCTGCTTTGATAAAGGACACTTGTGGAAATTAAGCGTCGCATGTGACTGCCATCAAGTTACGAATGTATTGATTTTTTAGATGTTGATTATTGCATTAGTGTTAGAACTGTAGTGTTCTCCAGGTTATGATTATGTGTGTCAGGATTGGAATTGTTGTGTTCTTCATGTGGTTGTCATGGCATTAGAAATGCTGTGTTCTATAGGTGGTTGTCACTAGATTAGAACTGCTATGTTTTCTAGGTGATGATACGGCATTAGAACGGATGTGCTCTGCTGGTGATTGTCACGTAATAAGAACTGCTTTGTTCTTCAGGTGATTGTCATGGCTTTAGAACTGATGTGCTCTACAGGCTGCACCTATTGTCAAAATGTTATAAATATAATGCTCTTTGGTTTGTGGTAAATGCATGTCAAGGAGGTGGGAGGTAGACGCCAAAATTATTTTTTTAAATAATTGTTTACGTCAGTCATCCGGACAGGGTCACCCGACCACCACATGACATGGCCAGTATTTATTTTTTTAAATGCTAGATTAAAGAGTGCAAGAATAAATACAACTACATTTCAAAGCAATAAGTTTAAAACTACGTTTGATGTTATATTCATAAATGTATTCTGTGAATTATGCATTTGTGTGAATGCAATTATTTCATTGTTGAGGTGCTTGAGTGAGAGAAGATTAAATTAGGAAAGATTGACATATCATTAGTTACATTTATATAACCATGATAAATTATATTTTAAAACTCAATATGTTATATTTGTAGTTATGAAAGATGTCTATTGAATTAGAACTTAATGTGCACTTTAGGATTAGAAATGCCTGAGGTATAGCAGTAGGATTTTCGTGCAAGTGAATTCTAAGCAAGGACGTCGTGAACTTTCAAGGACAAGAGCATTGTTTGCTGAAAATGTTAATTCAGCAAAGGTTTGTTATAGAAAATCTGACTAAGTTCAATAATTAAACAATAAATGCATTAAATCAATCATCAAATATTCACATAACAAATACAATGAAATATGTTTTACATTAATATTTCCATGAAACCATGTTTGAATAATTTCTATACCTATACGGATTTATATCCTAACACACATTTTAGCAGATTAGTGTCAATAAAATTCACAGGATAATTATTATCAGACAACAGAAATAGAGTTATAGAGAACTAATCAATAATAGTTTGTACATAACCTTGTCTAGATGATTGCCCAATAGTTTTTCATGCTGTTTCTTAACAAAGTCACAAGCTTATTGTTAACAATAGAATTGTCACTTTCTACATGTTCTTTTAGAACACTGTAGAATATTTCATGAGCTGCTGTTCTCTTAGTTCCGTCAAGCAGAACAATGTAGCAATTTCCATAGCTTCTTTGTACCAGAAATTCCATGATGTAGTCAATCTTTCTTTGCCATAATACATCAACAGAGTGCAATGCATCCTTACATTTACACACTGGGGGTGAATATTCATGGTCGTAGCAGTTTATTAATCAGTAAAACACAAGTTTCTGATAAAAGCAAAAAGGCTCCTTCGTCATAAAGTATAATCAGGGAACAGATGCTACTCCACCACACAGTTCACAGAAGAACAACACTTAGTGAAGTACCAATTAATCTTGCTGTAGATCCTAATGAAGAATCAGTTCACCTTACGACATTAATTCAGAAAGACTCCTTATAGTACTTCAGAGTGTGAAACATATTCACTGTCAACATTTTCACACAAAACAAAACTCCACTCATATAGCAATACTTAATTATAACTGTCTTTCATCTAATGTCATTTATCCACTTTCTACTAAATGTGTTTGCTTTGCATTCTCTGTTCCTATACAGGAGTACAGCATCAGATAAATTAGCCTTCTGTATTGAATTCTTTGGTTACATAAAGGTGAATCAGCCAAATAAAGGCAATAAATATGCTGATTATTTTTTTAGTATGAAATTGTTAATGTAATCACACTCATTATATTTCAGTTTCCTGAATGCGTCCTTTGCGAGAATGGACTTTCATAAAAACTTCACAAAATTGATCGGTGCGGATAACCAAACACGTAAGTAATACATGGTCGATACAACCGAAACAACGAATTCTGTACTGCTATCTTCTATTGACAAAAACACCTTTCGTAAATAACTTCTCATCTCCAAACAAATTATTCCTCTCTGACACAAAAAATTAACGGACTCTTACTTCTAGACTTTTATAGCTACTGATTTAGTTTCCAAGTAAGTAATACCTACTGCTATACTTTTACAGACAAACATCAAATACTTTTCTTGACTCACTCATACTGATCAACAGATGTGGACAGCAATAAGATAGTAGTCGAATTGGGGACAGCGTAACGAACTTCAATCAACATTTGGGTCCCTGGATTCATCACAACATTTTTAGGCGTATTCCAATTTTTAAAATAAATATATATATATACACAGATTGTCAGGGGAAAGCTTATTTCTCTCTAAGGTCTGGCAGGAATTTATTCGGCATTTTATACCGACAAAAAGCCACACTAATTTGTTACTGTTTTGGTTGAACGCTCAATGTTTACTCCAATTTCTCGAGCGTGAGAGAGGGGCTGAAATGGGTTGGGCATGTTATCTAACAGAACGCTGCTGGTGAAATTCACCCGCCCTGTCTCTGCTCACTGTTGTTTTTTTCATTGTTTTAAGTTGTACATATTTCTTTTTCTTCACTAACGCCGTCACTTTGCAGTAGTTGATAGCCTTTACAACATGGTGAGTAGGTGGCTGTGAGTGTTTACAGAGCCCAAGCTAGTATCATATCAAGTCTGACTTAGTGGTACATAAGATGCTCAACAAAGTGGGGGTAGAGACTTCCGAATCTACCATGATCGTGGCGTTTTATAAATCAGAAATCAGTAAACCAGAAGATTGAGGAAAAAGCAAAAAGGCTGCATCTTCCTATAAAATATAATCAGGGAACAAATGCTAAGTTTCCAGTTTATTAATCTCAAATTTAATTCTTTCCTACATTGTGGCGTGCTTCATATACGTAATAGAGGTTTTTATTCTCAAATTTTGAAGATTGTTGCTCATATTGTTTTATTTTCGTTTTCCCAGAAACCAGCTTTTGATTTTTTTAAAGGTGCAAAAAAATGTGCTAATAGATTATGTGGGTGCTTTGTTTGTCTAGTAATTAGTATTTAATATATTTAAAAGACATGCTGTTAGAGTCATTAGGATTATTTAAAAATCCATTTGTGTATCTTTCTGTTTAAAATTATGAATTATATTTGATATAATCTATAAGATGAATGAAATGAGAATTCCTTTATTTCGAGGTGATAACTCATAGATATTTATTGTTGTGTTTAATTTTACTGTTATTTCAGTGATGTCGACAGACGTAGTAATCGTCACCACGTCTGACCTTCACCCACTTCACCATGTCTTGATACTCTCATTCGCGTGTCTTGGTGTGGTGGGCAACACTATAGCTGCAGTGGTGTGGGGCACTCTAGTGAAGACAAGACCTGGCGCCTTCTTCTTGACTTCCCTCAGTGTGGCAGACACTTTATTTTGCTGCGCAATGATTGTGGTGAAAAGCTATGAATGGAAAGGCCATTTCGACTGTAACGTATGGATAATTGATGAGCTAGGCATTGTATTCATTTTTATATCCAGGTATTGCGATGTTTTTCAAAATTTTAATTTTGTAATACCTCTTTACACACAAAGAAGAAAACGTTAATTTATTTGACATCTATTCTGCACTAAATAGTATACATGAACCACAAACTTACAAACTTATTTGTTTGTAAAATGTTTTCTTTTAAAGTAGACTCAAGACTTTATATGTTCAGTTGTTAAATGGTAGATTAAAGCAAACTATGAACATTTGTCCGAAGCCGTCTACTTGATGAAATAACTGAACCGTGATAACTGTTGTATTCTGTTCCAGGCATTTAACAGCAGCCGTGATAGCTCAAAGGTGGCTGGTTGTGTCCAGACCTCTTTCCGCTGCGCGTCTGTGTACTATGCGTCGACAATTTATAGCATTGATAAGTCTTCTACTTTCACTTCTGGGCATAACAGTGTTTGGTTTCTATACAAGATGGCTGATGTATGCAAATTGCCTAGGCTACGTGACAACAGAATCTAAGTGGGAAATTATCTACCTTCATATAACAAATGAAGTGCTCATCTTTATTTGGAATGCAATCATCGTGTTATGTCTCCTTGTTTTCAGCAGTCTTTTGCTGTATTCAACGTGCACCATACAAAAGGTATATTTATTACGATATATTTCAACAAGTGTCTATTCTACGTTAAAAATAAAATAGAAAGCAAGCACTTGCTTTGAAAAATGTTATTAAACTTTGAGTACTGGCCCTAAAAATATTTTGGGAAGAAGAATTCGTGCTTTGACCTTTTTATTGAACATGCCTTGGTCAGTGCTGACCATCTGAGTACATGCGTGTTTTAAAGTCAGGCACTAAGACCGATGGGGTTCCATCACTTTCTATTTTCTAATGCTTCTGTCTGGTTCGAAAACCATATTCTTAGAAGTAAATCCTTCAAACGCCTTCATCAAAAGTGAATGTAATTTCATTTCGTTTTTTTTTATCGTATTTACAACTTTATATTAAAATACACTGGTAATCTTATACAATGTATGGTTCTTTTAATAATATTAATAACATTGTTAATTGTGATAAGTAGTGTGTTTTTAATTACCTTGTTTGTTGACTGAGAGGGTTGTCAGGTCACATCCTCTGTCATATTAAGTTTTTATTTTATGTCACACGTTGCTGAATAAAATTGTGTTGTCATACAGTAGTTATTGTGTATATTGTGTTTGAGAGGGGAGAGAACTGTGGTTATTTTATGGCTGAAGTGAATTGGTATTAAAGAGTGACACCCTTTCCTCACATAATAGCATGTAACAGCTGATGGTGACTGCTACAGCCTGCACATCTGTACCACAGGTCGAAGGTCAAGATAGATCCATGTGGCCTACACCAGTGCCACAGGAATGTCTGCAACAATGCATGTACTTCTCTTCTTCCAGACTTCTCAACCATTGAATGAGGGAGAGAAGCTTGACCTCCACAGGAAAAGAGAGCTAAGTCAGAACCTTGCTGCATTCAGTGACATTCCATGAGTTGCATGACAGAGGCCCAGACATCTGGTCATCTCAATGAAGATTTAATGACAAAATAGTATAATTGCACAATTAATAGCATCATCTTACTCATACTCTTAGCCATAATGCATTCATTAATAAATTGATTGCGTCAAGATCCATGGAGAAATTTATTTCATTTACATTTTTATATCACATATATATGATAGTGGGCACGGTATGGGGGCTCAGAGCCGTAAGACTGTAGACTATGTCCACATTTATCATTTCAAGAATAGATAAACCTCCTCTGAGATCCAATCCTAAAACGTGGACTATGTGACATTTTAGTTGTTAAAGCAGGAAGGGGAGGGGAGGGTGCATCCACACTAATTACCATTTATTTATCACAAATCGGGCTTGCCTATTCCCCTAACCTGGTCAGTCACAGTTGACCAGTATATGGTCATTGGTCAGTTATTACGTATTGTTTTATCTGTCTGTTGACTACGGTGTCATTTCTAATGCGTTTAGGGGTAGCATCACCTGGCTACTTCAAATAATTTATTATGAATACCCTCTTCACCAGATGACATACATTTAATCATTTCTTTTCTCCATTGTATGTTACAGATGCAGACACAGTCATTAAATGTAACGTGGCATCGTGATCTAGAACTGCGCATGACAGCAATACATTTATGCCTGGCAGCTTTTTCATTGGTGGAAATCTTTACTTCACTCGTCTACACTCTTTACGCTGCTCGCATACATGAAGATGAATATTTCAATATGATTACATCGTATATCTACCCATGGACTTTGGTACTCAACAGTGTTGTCAACTTCGTGATATACTCTTGTCTTGGACGGGAATTCCGAGAGAGACTTTGGTCCACTTGGATTTATATAACTTGCAGAAGAGTTGAGGGCACTGCCGAACAAATTGTAACTTCAAACACACGTTGTTAAGAATTAATTATTGATGTAGTAGATTAAAGTGTGCTTACAATTAAGAAATGTAACCCAAATACTAATGTAAAGTGTGTATTGATATCCAGGTATACAATGAATATATTCAAATAACAATTCATTAAATTAATCATTTGCAATTCTTTACTTTTTGTTGACATATGAAATAATTATATATATGTTAATCAACTTCAGTACTAATTCAACTGTGTGTCAAACGTTCATTTTACTGAATTATCGCATTTAAATTTATTAATATTACTTTTTTTATTTCAGTCTAAAGACTGAATTGTAAGTTTGGCTTTTGTGATTGGTATTATATTATATTTTGTGATTGGTATTATATTATATTTTGTGATTGGTATTATATTATATTTTGTGATTGGTATTATATTTTGTGATTGGTATTATATTATATTTTGTGATTGGTATTATATTATATTTTGTGATTGGTATTATATTTTATTTTGTGATTGGTATTATATTTTATTTTGTGATTGGTATTATATTATATTTTGTGATTGGTATTATATTATATTTTGTGATTGGTATTATATTATATTTTGTGATTGGTATTGTATTATATTTTGTGATTGGTATTATATTATATTTTGTGATTGGTATTATATTATATTTTGTGATTGGTATTATATTATATTTTGTGATTGGTATTATATTATATTTTGTGATTAATATTATATTATATTTTTCGTTTATAGTGCGTGTCAGACGGTATTCTCCTAATACTTTGCCAAAAGGTGTGCGCAAACGAAGTATAATTCAACTTTAATTTGTTTTAATTTCTCACTTTTACATCTTGAGTCAGTGTGATGATAGAAATCTCGGAAAATTATGCCATCATGTTTTTCTATTTTCTTTTTTCATACTTTTACGATCCGTAGTTGACAGTTGTTTATAGCGGTCAAGGCGCGTTACCGGTTTTGCAAATTCTGCCGCACCCGTGTACGCTACTTGTGGTAATCAACAGAGGTCAAATTCATTGATCACGCGTGGACAGTGGAAAGTACACCAAGGGGTGAGGGTGACTGTGGGATGGGGGAAGGTGATCGGACGCGGGACGCCCATATTTGGAAACTTGCGTTCCATACAGTCCGCCGACCCAGACTCATTCATATATATGCATTAATGAAACCGTGTTTAGCAGACGCACTGTGCTCAGTTTTGAAGGGTAGACCTTAGGGTATTGAGATAAGCACTGCACGTTTTCCGCGAGTGGTAAATATATTGACTCATTAGAAATTGTTGTTTTGTATTATTGATGAAATATTGTGCAAAATGTTCCTGTATCTTTTATAATGATTGTTATATTAACCTAATGTATGTTTTCCCCACTGAGGTTGAGTGGCGTTAGTAATAACTATGTTTATATAGAGATCACAGAGTTAAATGGCGTTAGTAATAACTATGTTTATATAGAGATCACAGAGTTAAATGGCGTTAGTAATAACTATGTTTATATAGAGATGATGAAATAGTACGAGCACAAATATTTAGAACTAAATGGAGATTGAGATAATTGTTTATAATTTTAGCCACTACTCAGTGGGTATGCTTGTAATTAGCGATCTCATGTAACTGTAGAAAGAGAAATATTACTGTTCATTGTAAAAGTGTTCATGATGTTTTGTAAAATGTACGATAGCGTGTAGCTAGCTGTTGTGATGAGAATTGTAAGAGTCGGATCTATTACTGTTGCCACAAAACCTTAACGATTGTACGGCCCGGTACAAAGGGAAATATATTGTTCATTTCAGCTGGTTTATGTCCGGGTCAACACATTTCTTTAAAGTGCATTCTTTAAACCACGTGTGATCCACGGTCTGCAGTCATACCTGCAAATCCGATTGGTGGTGCATTATTCCTGCTTGAAGGGGCGGTTACCAGAAAGAGAACACTTTGAGTGACATTCGTTGAGATGTGACCTCTAGTTAAGTAAAGAAACCACACGAAGTAGCGATCTAACTAAATATAAACATTCTGTTTAAACAAATCAAGGCGGGACAGTACAGATGAACTCGATCAAATCGTATGTAATATTCGGATTTGATGTTCCTTCATTTTATTATTATTGTTATTATTAAATTTTGTTGTTATCTTGACCCATATTTTGGTTAATTTGTTAGAATAACCGGAAGGGCTGGCTGGGAGTGGAGCCATATTATTAATATAATAAATTGTAATTAATCAAAAGGGAAAGATAACTATTCCCAGCTTAGGCACGTCAGCTGATTTGTCTGTTACTATGTCATATAAATAACAGTGCCGAATATTTGACATAGGAACTGAAGGGCAGGTCAGGCCGTCCGGCTGCTGTTAGTATTAGCATTGATATAATAACTTGATATTGATAATTTAAAACCTGATACGGTGGCAGGTTTGTTAAATATAACCGGACACGTGACAGTCAGCAGTCCGACTCATAATACTTCCATTGTCAGGTTTCTTAGACACTCGTTCTTATTATTATTACCTATAACATATTTGGGACATTAAGTATGTGGCACAACTTCATCCTAGTTATTGAATATTGTTATTGTTAGTATTATAAATATTATGTAATCTTATTTTAATACATTTCGACAGCTGTCGGCCTAGCTAAGCTGTCTGACGTAACTGCCAGGTTGCAGTCGTGGCATTGACCACTGTTTGAAAACAACTGTCTAACTAATAACTGGTTGACCCAAGCTGCTGCACTCTGCCTGACCACAGTTGTCTAACTTGGCACTGTCCACAGCTGTCTAACTTGTCATTGTCCACAACTGTCTTATTATAAATGTCTTATTGATTACAGCTCTCCGACGGATTGCTGTTTGACTACAAGGTACATGGTTGTAGCAGTTTGACTGATCATGCTTCACAGCAGTTGTCACCACTATAACTGTCTGACCAAGGTTGGTTCTCTAATTCTCGTTTGACTACTCTGTATGACTGATCACTGCCTACTATTGCTGGTCGATCACTGCATGATAACAGTTGTATAACTGATCACTGGCTTCCAAAGCTGACTGACTGATCACTGCCTACTAAAGATGACTTTACACAGCATGAGAATATATTTATGATTGAATACTGCCTGACCACAGTTGTCTGTGTGATTAATGTCAAACACAGCTGCCTGACTAATCCCTGTTTGATTACAATTGTTCGATTGATCACTGTCTGACAACTACTGTCTAACCAACACTGCCAATCAACTGCTGTCTGATTGATCACTGTCTGTCTGACCACAGCTCCCTGACTGTTCATTGCCTACTACGACTCTTTGGATTTTTCCACCTTTTCTGTGAACAGTTTCAAATACCAATAAAGTCGCTTCCTATTCATATTGTCAGTATATTAAATAAATTATTACTTAACACTTCGACTTCTTAACAGAAGAACTCTTAAACCTATCAAAAAAGAAAAGTACGACAAGCAAATGTCAACTTAAAAAAGGTTTCGATGCATGTATGTCACTGGATACAGAAAAACTATAATCAAGGCAACAATCAAGCAAGTAAACTGCACGTCATATATCAAGCAAGTAAACTGCACGTCATATATACGACGAATAGATTATATTTTGACGTAATGTGTAACCCCATTTCTCGAAAAATTAAATCAATACTACACTAACAGATTGTCGGCTGGAGAGTGAAAGAGTTTGATGTGTGGAACAATTCCCAAGACCGTAAGGCTTTTACATTGAGATGCCGTATTTTAAGGTAAATCACGTAACAATGGAAATAAAACTATTTGCAGAGTTAAGGATTACCTACATATATTTATCTCTGTGAGCTGCATATATAAGTGGAGATCTACCATTTGATCTCTGACAGATCACTGTTTACCATAGCTGACTGTTCACTGCCTAACAACAGCTTAAGGCGACTGCTTACCTACAGCTGACTGTTCACTGCCTAACAACAGCTTAAGACGACTGCTTACCTACAGCTGACTGTTCACTGCCTAACAACAGCTTAAGACGACTGCTTACCTACAGCTGACTGTTCACTGCCTAACAACAGCTTAAGGCGAATGCTTACCTACAGCTGACTGTTCACTGCCTAACAACAGCTTAAGGCGACTGCTTACCTACAGCTGACTGTTCACTGCCTAACAACAGCTTAAGACGACTGCTTACCTACAGCTGACTGTTCACTGCCTAACAACAGCTTAAGACGACTGCTTACCTACAGCTGACTGTTCACTGCCTAACAACAGCTTAAGGCGACTGCTTACCTACAGCTGACTGTTCACTGCCTAACAACAGCTTAAGGCGACTGCTTACCTACAGCTGACTGTTCATTGCCTAACAACAGCTTAAGGCGACTGCTTACCTACAGCTGAATGATCACTGCCTGGCAATACATCAAATTCAAAATTATTCATCGTTATTATTTATTATATTAGCTCTAATACTGACAACAGCCCAGGCGGCCAAATCTATCATTCAATCTCTATGTCAGACCCGTTCTTTGGGACCCTTATTCAACATGACATAAATTAGTTGACGTGCCTCGAGTTTTAACCATTATCTTTCCCTTGGATTAATTATGACTTATATAACATCCACATATTTCCAGCTCAGAAACCCCAGTCAGCTCTTCTTGGTCACACTAACAAATTAACCAAAATGTGGGTTTAAGATAACAAGAACAAAGAAGATTTAAAAATAAAAAGTAAAAGAAAACAATAGCATTTGATTTTTAAAAAACACAGGTCAATCGAGACCGTCTATTTACTCTCCCAACATTAGCGATCATTTCTCTTATTATTGTCTATCTGGTAGACTATGGATTGTGTAGTTTAGATGACTTCACTTTGTTTTTGTTGATAGAGGTGACTTCATCACGTCATTGTTTACTCACGCATGCCTCTCATCCTTGTCGATGACTGTCAGCTTTCGACAGGATTAATGTGTGCATTTCAGAGTGAACACAGGGATCAATTCAGCAGTAAATCATGATGATAGCAAGACAGAAGGACAGCTGCAATAGACAATCATATCTCTCTGTAGCTGCTGATAAATACAGGTCAATGCTAAGGCTTTGTGGCAATAGCAACAGATGACTCATACAATTTTACGTCATTAAATGTTAGCTACAACCTAACTTGTAATGTACAAAGTTCTCTCATGGAGAAGCATTTACAGATACGACTATAGTATTCCCATTCCATATTTACATAATCTCAATAATTACAACCATATTCAATGAATGGTTTACAATTAAATTCATATTGAGTCTTTATCTCAATCTACTATTTAGTCTCAGTTGCTAAAATTAGGTTTACAGTGAATAAAGCATAGTGCACAACACGTGTTTATCTCAATTTCATCATCTACATAATTATCACCAGCACTGTATAACCTTTGTAAAAGTGATATGCATTAGTTCCATACAAAAATCAAATCATTTGTAAAAATATATGAACATTTTACACAACATTCTAATCGATAATATATAACAATTATTTCTGAGAAGTCAATATGAAAAAATGATTTCATAATATATATTTTTTTCAAAATTACAGGTGTCATACAGAGAAATATACAAGTTGCATGTTTCGTTTCCAATCATGTCTGTCACAAGTTATTTTGTAATCAATATTATATGATATATTTGTAGCTCTTTAGATCTTCATTCAAAATAAAATATCCATAATTTTTGTTGTCTTGTTCTTCTTTTCTCTTTAGTACTATCTTAAATTATGAAAAACATGCAGTCGTGGCTCATACTGTTTGTATTGTTGCCGTTAGCAACGCAAGGTGATTTTCAAGGTATAAAAACTTTAAGATTAAATCAAATATTTCTTTCATATTTCCTAGAAACATTCGGATGGATGAAAGGAATCATAATACATTCAGTAGTCAGTTAAAATTTTCCTGAAATAAATAATCATACACTAGATTTGTTGAATATCAATCCTGTATAGTAAAATGAGTAATTTATTGATAGAGTATGGATTTCATGTCAGTAAAGTTTCGTATTGTTCAATTCATCGTTTTTTTTTTTTACCGTCCTACGTTCATCACACTTTGTCAGTTTATCCACCTCTTTATGAATCAAAATCTATTTGTATCTTTCTTTCTTTCTTTCTTTCTTTCTTTCCTTCTTTCTTTCTTTCCTTCTTTCTTTCTTTCCTTCTTTCTTTCTTTCCTTCTTTCTTTCTTTCTTTCTTTCTTTCCTTCTTTCTTTCCTTCTTTCTTTCTTTCCTTTTTTCTTTCCTTCTTTCTTTCTTTCCTTCTTTCTTTCTCTCCCCTCCCTCTCCATATATATGTTTCTGTGCCTCTCTTTAGATAGATAAATAGAGAGAGAGAGAGAAAGAGAGAGATAAATCAAGAAAAGATTAGATTAGATAGATAGATAGATAGATAGACAGATAGATAGATAGATAGATAGATAGATAGATAGATAGATAGATAGATAGATAGATAGATAGATAGATAGATAGATAGATAGATAGATAGATAGATAGATAGATAGATAGATAGCTTGTTTTTTCAATTATTAGTTTATTTTAATTTTTATTTTATTTTTAATGTGAACAGGACATTACATCGCGAGCATCCTGCTTAGGTATTATGTTCTTGCATTTCTTTTAGCTTAAAGTATAGAGACTTTTCATAATTCAATTGAATTATATTTTTTAATTTAAATCTATTCTTCATTATTTCTTCTATATTCACTATTTTTAATATTGATTCTTTTACCGCTTCAATTTAAATAATGTCAGCTTAAATGAATACAGTTTAATATACTTTATTTTTCTTTTTTAATTTAATTTAATTTTATTTTATTTATTGAATTGAATTGAATTGAGTTGAGTTGAGTTGAGTTGAGTTGAATTAAATTGAATTGAATTGAATCGAATCGAATTGAATTGAATTGAATTGATTTGATTTGAATTCAATAGAATTGAATTACATTACAATACATAGCAAGAATAATACTAACAATTTTAGGAAAAGAAAAATAATTGTATATATCACGGAACGGAAATGGAATGAAACCAATATGAAATGTAAATGCACATTACTTAAAAGTTAGCTTCCTAAAAGCACGTACATTTTATGTTTACATTATAAGTGGAGGTCATTTAGTTGCCATAACGAATCTTTACACAGCAAATAATTACTAATACTGATAAATTGTTTACAGTCACAGCTGCCGAATGAGTTTTATCATAACTAATGAAACATTATGTATAATTAATCACTCTCCAAATAAACACTACCATTAATAAGTCGTTTTAACAGATTTCACCACCAAATAAATACTCCCTGTTAAGGAGATGTTGCACAATCCTAATACGTAATACCATTAAAATACAATTTCAGACTTAAGTCACCAATAATTTCTTTAATGAGATGTTGTACAGACTTAATACATAATACCATTAAAAATACATTTTCTGTCACCAAATAAATACGCCCTTTACTGAGATCTTGTACAGACTTAATACATCATACCATTAAAAATACATTTTCAGTCACCAAATAAATACGCCCTTTACTGAGATCTTGTATAGACTTAATACTAAAAGCCATTAAAGGGCATCGACAGATTTGCAATACATGAGACTACAGAATGAATGCACAAAGTGAATTTGCCTCAAAATCTGTACATATTGGGAGCTCTTAATGTTTGGCTTCTTTCTGCTTGAAACATTTGGAGGTTATGTACTTTGTGATTTTGTTTTCCCTGATGCGTAAGATATTGATGCTGTGTGAAATGACATGCTAATAACCTTTGACACGTGAGACGGACTTGCCGAGTTTCCATTTATGTCTCACTATGCATTCCTTTTTGTGCGTGAATAATCATGGTTTCATTTCGTTCATTCAGATAAGGAACTGGGGTGTCAAACTTTATAAGGCTCTTCTCTGGTTCTAACATTTAAGCTGCTCTGTGGGTGGTATCTTTTCGGAGTGTTAAGGTGAGAGTTTAGGGAGTTGATGGTGTTGTGGAGTTCTAGATTCTGCATTCCCTCACCATAGCATTCTGTAACTGACTTTTGAGAATGCTTAACAAGTAGTACCAAGCACTTCCATTCAGCTATACAGTTAAACCTATTCATTCTAACAGAAATTCGCCTTTCATATTAGTAGCACACTTTAATGCATTCCAGAACACTTCTATCCATGTGACAGCATTTAATTAATCAACACACGTGTTCCTTTTTCAATTACCAACAGGTTTAAGTCCTTACAGATAACGTCTAAATTGTACAATTTTTCCCCAGAAACATATGCAAACATACATGAAAAGATGCTATTGACACTTCTTTTTAAATAATATTTTCTGTTTCATTTCTCTGCCACACAATCATACCGATACACTCACACAAGCATATCGTACGTTACACAAGCATACTCCTGCACTGCTTCATCATATTGGACGTCCACACGCACATTATACATTCGGGTACTATACTTTAAGTTTAAAGGAACACGCATCGGCATATATTACTGTCATCTGCTATAGGAATAAGTAAAGACGATTGATTAAAATTACATTTATGTAGTGTTTTCTATTCTACATATTGAAATTGACTTATTTTACTAACATACTGAATGTATAGAATTTTTGTTCGTTTGCATTGTGAACTACATTGCAGTGTAGTTTGTGTTCCTGTTTATGATAATATTCCTTAGTAATTTTTAATAGAATTTGTAAACGTTTGGTGAGTCCAGTTGTCGTGTGTGTGAGGAATTCCTCTAACTTTAACCTTTCCAGTTAGTGACTTGTATTTTAAGATGAGCAAACGCATATGTTGGCGATTGTGTGATTTGGTGGTGGTTTGGGGTGGGGTGTGGAATTTTGTAACTTTCACTCGAAGAAATGTAGGTTGTGTATGTATGTGTGTGAGAGTGTGTGTATGTATTTGTGTGAGAGTGTGTGTATGTATGTGTGTGAGAGTGTGTGTATGTATGTGTGTGAGAGTGTGTGTATGTATGTGTGTGAGAGTGTGTGTATGTATGTGTGTGTGACGTAGAAACGAACATACCCCTCCCATCCGAACCTGAATGGATTTATGAAAGTGAAGTAGAGCATGCAATTCCTGTAATACCATTCATGTTGCATAGATATAGAAATAATGCAGGACAGAGATTCACCAAACTTAATTTTATTTAGACGATGTTCTGTTAACAGACTGCCACTATCAGGTCGGGTTCGCAGATGGGGCGAGTGCCGCAGGTTTCTTCAAACTTGCGATCACCCTGGCCAAGAGTGCTGTTCGGAAATGTATTGCAGAAAATCATATATTTTCAACAGATATTTCTGCGATGTATCTACTTGAATGATTATCGAACCGTCTAAGATTTATCTGCTCTTTGTATTCATTTTTTTTTTACTTTTTACTAGATACGTGAAACTCTTAGAAATTACTCATTTCAGCTAAATTGAAAAGGTGCATACTTCTAATTTTTCATTATTTTTTTTCTAATTTTCCTTTTTTCATAATTCATTCAAAATATCGTACGATTTTATTTCAATTTACTGCCGTTAACTGTGCACGACATTAAACAGCACAACCTGTATAATGGTCTCCAAATAAATGTTCTAAAGTTCTGAGGTGTTTAAGAAAGTTAAATCCTGCAGACATTTTTATTTTATTTTATCATTTTTGTTTCATTTATTCTAATAGCAAAGTGTCATTCTGTTAATAATAAACAACTATTCATTCATTACTCTTTTCGTAAAGTAGTTTGTAGAAAATAGAAATGGTAATAGTAACTTACTACCTAATTGTTCCCTTCCATATACATTACACATCGGGTGTGCTACACGATCAACAATTTTACGGTTTTTTCTAAAACTTTACATCTCACTGATCACATTGTTCATCGATCTACATTATCACCTTAGTCACGTGATGCTTGCAAAACACTTTGACCCGCGGGTCAAGGTAGTTTTCTACACCTGTTCTTCATGACAAATTACGCATCTGCTAGTTCTCATCAGGTTACTAGGTTCGTTTTAACAGACTTGAATATATATTAACCCCCTCCTCTTAACTTCTCGCAGATACAAACACGGCTATATTTCTCCATTTCTTTCTGGCTATAAAATCGTGCGTGCATATGTAGGAGTGTGTGTGTGTGTGTGTGTGTGTGTGTGTGTGTGTGTGTGTGTGTGTGTGTGTGTGTGTGTGTGTGTAAAGTGTGTGTGTGTGTGTGCGTGCGTGCGAGAGCGCACACTTGTTTCCTAATGTAATGTCTTAGTTTCCTTTTATCCAAAACTTAAGCATGATATCTAACATAAATTAAATATATAGCTGACACACACATTGGCTGAACTCTGCGATATTTATAGTGCTTTACGCATCATTTGCCTAAACGACCACGTGATTAAGTCACGTGCTTATGTGAGAATCAGCGTCGCTCGCGTCTACTTTGGGCTTGTTTGGAACTTTTACGTTTTATAATATTTTTTGTTGTTTATTTCTTTTATTCTTCCTTGAAAGGGTCGTTAGATTTGATTTCCTCTTTTGCTTCCACACTTTGCATTTAGTAACACCAATTTATAAATTTTATAAATTACTGACATTTCTGATTGATTTCTCAAATTAATTAAAGTGAACTTTCTTTTCTTAAACCTACCAGCTACTCCGGAACAGTTATGCAAGGGGTATCACTCTAGCAAACATCCACTGCGACGTTGTGGCAATTGTCTCCCATCACCGACCTTTATTTTAAGAGTATCAAAGTTTTAGCGCTGAAAATGTCGAACGGTTGGATGATGCTGACTAATTTAATAAGTAATAATATCTTAAATGACGTACCAAGAAAGAACTTTGAAGTTTACACAAGCCAAACATGCAAAATGTCTTAGACTCAAAACGTAAAACCCACGATTATTTTTTCGTCGTTATTCATGTTCAATATAAGTGAGTCAAGTGGACATTAATAGAAAATAGACTCTGAAATGTCTACCTCAAAGAACAATGGATATTAAATTATTACATATCTATGTAATGACGGTGAACATAGCATCGTGAAATGTCTATCTTCAAAGATATTCTCATTACGTCATGAAATGTATATCTTCAAAGATAGTCTCTTTACGTCATGAAATGTCTATCTTCAAAGATAGTCTCATTACGTCATGAAATGTCTATCTTCTAAGATATTCTCATTACGTCATGAAATGTATATCTTCAAAGATAGTCTCTTTACGTCATGAAATGTATATCTTCAAAGATAGTCTCATTACGTCATGAAATGTCTATCTTCTAATGTTTTTATCATGTTACTATACATATCGGTATTAAGAAATGTACGGTACCGTTATATTGTGCTCAAGGAATAATTCATTATAAAATATTAATAAAAGAAATAACCATGCAGCAGGCTTAAATAAGAAATATCAAAAAGACGTTTTAAAAATGTAATATATGTTTCTAAGCGGGTTATTTTTTTGAATTATTTACTGCAATTAAATCCCTAAGTGTACATTGTACTGATGTTCAATTAAACTTGTATTTCCATGTTTTAAATAATGCAAACTCGCAATACAAATCTGACAAAATAAAAATAAATAAATAAAATGTAGATCAGAAACGCTTCCCTATTACCAGAACTTGTTTTCAGTGCACACGTAAGACACGCGATAGCGCAGATGGTAGAACGCGGACCTGGTCCAAGCTTCGAGAGATGAAATCTTAACGGGCGACCTCAACCGCTCGCTTGATGAAGGTCAAGGCGTCAGTGTCCATTCTGAACAACATATCGGACCCTGGTGTCGTACAGACCGCGCATTCTAAAGATTCGTTGACAGCCAACAATTGGAAACAGTAAACCGTTAACCGTTGATCATGTAAAATTAAAGAATTCACTAGTACTTCACACACACACACACACACACACACACACACACACACACACACACACGCACGCACGCACGCACGCACGCACGCACGCACGCACTCATGCACGCACGCACGCACACACACATACACACACACACACACACGTTCGCACGCACGCGCGCGCGCTCCCTTCCAGAACATAACTCTCTTACTGTGCTTGCGAGAGTCCGGGTGTGAGATTTGCAAAATTAGCGAAAGTTGGAAGCGAACATGAAATCCAAATCTCAAGACAAATGGCAAGTGCAGACGTGAATCGCACACCGAAATCGATCAGATGTATAAACAAAATCACCTGGTATTGATCCATATCAGCTAACGGACCGTAACGGCTTTCGTGCACTCTGCAGGCTCGTAGGTGCGTGGGTAAGGCTATATATAGCACAACAGGAGCCTGCTACTCTCTGCTTAAACACCAAGTGCCAGTTAAAAGACACCGGTGTACCTTGAACTGTTGCGAAGAGATTGGTTTTTTTTTGGTTTTTTTTTTATTGTTGCAGAATGCTTACATTCGTAAACATTTTCTTGCTAGGTGTAATCATTCATTTTAATTCGATCACCAATCAGCTTTAACAATATGTCCGTATTTTCGTCAAAGTAATGTTAACCTTCATATTCAATGCGGGATAGATAGATAGACAGACAGATAGATAGACAGACAGATAGATAGATAGATAGATAGATAGATAGATAGATAGATAGATAGATAGATAGATAGATAGATAGATAGATAGATAGATAGATAGATAGATAGATAGATAGATAGATAGATAGATAGATAGATAGATAGATAGATAGATAGATAGATGCAGGCGAACGGATGGGTAGATTTAGGTAAGGCACATAAAAAGATTGAAAGCACTCTGCCAGTAGTTGTGTACTGTTATATTTATACCACTGCCTGTGTTATTGAAAAAAATCGATTTACATTTCTCGTAAAACTGCTTCCTTTGTTTGCGTTTGTATGGATTTGTTGCGGACTTGTTCGTCTACGAAATTTGCCCACTTTATAGAACGCGAGTCACGGACAGTGCAATTTGTAACAGTGCAGTAATTGGACGTACAGTCGAAATGGCGTCACAAGTGATTGAAAGGTATTCCTTGTACAAGGACCGCTGAGTTGCAAACATATGCTAGACATTTTAACAATGTAAATAAGCTCAGGTAATCAAGATGTTCCTGGATCTCTGTCGAGGATTGCTTAAGGAAACGTCTGAGATTTTTTTTTTTTCTTCTGATATGAAAACAAAAAAAAATATACGTGAAAAATCATTTTAGCGTGACGTATTCCAAGAAGGAAGTGGTGTGTATGTCTAGGTGATCGCGTGATTACTGTGTAGAAGTTTATGTGTGCGCTTTCGGGTAATTTTTTTTTTCATTGCTGTTAAATTATTGCCGTTAATATACATTTAAGTACTTGGACAAATTGTTGAATTGTCAGTTAGTGAGTGAGTTAGTGAGTGAACTAGTCAGTCGTTCGAGTGAATTTTGAGTCAGTGGCAGAATGACTGACTAAGATTGTGTTTGTTTTTCTACTATATTGCAATTGCTTTTAGGTGCATTTCTCAGGTAAATCCTTATTTCTTCATTACGTAATTTGACAGATCTGACACAAACCACTCTATTATTCCGCGTCTAACCAGCCAGTGAATGGCACAGTCTATCGAGACTTGCAGTTTATAAAATCATTGTTAAGAATTTGGTCCACGAAAAGATGTAATCCAAATTAATTAAATAAATAAATATAATGCAAAGATATATGAAGTATAGCTCGGCGAGGGAATTCGAAAATCCGGGACAAAGTCCTACATTTATCTGCTTCCTTATGTCGGCCATCAAACTCCTTCTCATCAGTATTTGTGAGTATATTTACAAAATTGTCTTTCTTTGGCAGTATTTGTGAGTATATTTACATTTACAAAGTTGTCTTTCTTTGGCAGTATTTGTGAGTATATTTACAAAGTTGTCTTTCTTTGGCAGTATTTGTGAGTATATTTACAAAATTGTCTTTCTTTGGCAGTATTTGTGAGTATATTTACAAAATTGTCTTTCTTTGGAAGTATTTGTGAGTATATTTACAAAATTGTCTTTCTTTGGCAGTATTTGTGAGTATATTTACAAAATTGTCTTTCTTTGGCAGTATTTGAGAGTATTTTACAAAGTTGTCTTTCTTTGGCAGTACGCATTGGTTTCAAATAAGAGTACACAAGCAAACAGCCTGCCAAAATATTTAAGTAAACATTGACTTAAAGTTCTTCATTTTTTTTTATATCTGTAAAATTTACAAGATGCTGGAAGTGAGTGAAATATGCTATGAACCAATATGTACAGCCAAACCCACTGTTCCTTGTAAGGATTGTTAGTGCTAACGACGTGACCAATCAAAATGATTTCGTCATTCTACTTTCGAAATGCTACCAGTGATTATGTAACAAAAGTGTAATCAAAACTACAACAACGGATAGACAGACATACAGACAGATAGATAGATAGATAGATAGATAGATAGATAGATAGATAGATAGATGGACGGACGGACGGACGGACGGACAGATAGATAGATAGATAGATAGATAGATAGATAGATAGATAGATAGATAGATAGATAGATAGATAGATAGATAGATAGATAGATAGATAGATAGATAGATAGATAGGTAGGTAGGTAGGTAGATAGGTAGAGAGATTTATACTAGACACTGTATTAGACATTATGGATTTAACATAGCTTATTTATATTTATATAATATCATATTTATTCATCTTATATTTATATTTTATTTACTTGTAATTTTACCAACACATTAAATGTGTATATTACATAATTCATTCATCATTGCTTCAACACATAACAATAAATAATTATTTTTATATGACCGTTGATATATTTTATTCATTAGTATAGTTTACACGCGCTGTATCTATACATTACTACATTTCTAGTTTGATATATTTTACATTGCTGGTCTTCAGTAACATTACAAGCCAACCATGCAATATAAATATATCTTACCTTCTTCTATATAAGCATGTTTTAACCTTTTACCTTCCCGGTTGTATTGATCAGTTTGTGTCGTAAACACGTGGATATGAATCACGCCTTAGCTGCTGAGGTCATCGCGATTTCTGCTGGGACAGTCAGAGTTGCAAGCCTTATTTTTATTGCATATTATTGGGGCAGTCAGAGTTGCAGACTCTTGGAGGCGTTTGTTGTTTGTTTTTGTTTTGGTGGGGGAAGGGTTTTGTTTGAGGGGTGGAATGTACATTATTACTTGAAAGTGTCAAACACAGAAAGAGAGGTGATAATGAAGGTAAGACTATTAAAGACATCTTTATTTTATTTGTTTCGTATACTGATTCTTTTTTAAAATTTGCTTTCTCTTGCTTAACGAAAATATATATTTTTTAATCAAAGAGCTCGTGCACCGCCATTTCTATTCCTTGTATGTTGTGTCATTGCTGATGTAGTGTGGAAATGTCTGTCAATAGAAGTCCTGTGGGACTGACAATCTTGTTAGCTGTGTCATGTCATGCCACTCATTAAGTGTTGCTCTCTGTTAGTCATGTCAGTGTGAAAGCAGTGTGTTTTTTTTATTGTAGAAAAGTTAAGCGAGCACTGCATCCAATGAAAATGTTTATACAAGCTGAAAAGGCACATGCGTGCATACACACACACACACACACACACACACACACACACACACACACACACACACACACACACACACACACACACTTCTTTACTTCTTTTGTGTTTAAATTGATAGCATTAATATGTTTCTTGAATTTAAATATAGAAAGTGGAAATCTTTGTTTGGAATAAACATTGCAGTCTAGGTGTGAATTCAGTAGCAGAATAAGAAGACATCCACTATTAGGACACGAAATAACGCAAGATAACTCTGACACGAAATGACACAAGATAACTCTGGAAACTGGAATGCACTCAACAATCTATCTTCATAAGGATTTTACTTAAAGGATATTGAGCATTTGACGTCATTATAGGATTCTTTACACGGCGTTTTGCTCATATGACGTCATCATAAGGATTTTAAACACGGCATTTGAAACATCTGATAATGGCCCAGGTAAACTGTAATGTTAACCTCAATATATTTCATAATTGAAATGCAGACATATTCTACATAATCAGTGTCTTTGTCTATTAGATGGGAAATGTGGAATATTTTAGGAAACGTACAAGAAATAAACAGTGATTGAAAGAAATATTAAACCACAACAACAATCTGCAATACAACACCAACAACAACTACAGGGTTGAAATAAACAACCATCTCAATTCATTTCCAGACTCTTTCTTCAGCTTCCGTCGGAACAACCTTTCACCTCTGACCCTAACACTCAAAACTACTCTCTAGATACTCGACTGGAAGCGCTCGTTGTAAGTAACCCACGGTAAACATCGATCATGTGACGTCCCAACCAGTCCTAAACATTTTCTACTTCTTCCTTTGAACGCACTGCTCATATGAATAAGGCTTGGTCACGCTTGGCCAAACATAGTTTTCATGAATCCGCGTTCATTCTTAACCACAGCGAGACAGAGGGGTTGTTTTTTTTATGTCCTCTTTAATCGTACTGCCATCATATCTTTAATGGCTTATTCACGTTTGATTAAACAGTCACATTCTTATTGTGTTTTACAGTTTCCTTACGTACACACAAATACACGCACATACGTAGGCCTACATATTTCAACAGATACCACAACACACACTTTCAGTTGCTTATTAAGTCATGGTTATTATTCAAATTATAAATTATAAATATGCTAGTTATGAACTAATTTTAATAATAGCAAGTGATTACGACTAGATGCTATAGTTGTTACAGGATGAATGGATTAAAGATGGGTTGATAGCTGGACACGAGTATATTTGTCAGTAGTGGATAATATCTCTTAAAATAAATATAGCTAAGTATCGATTTCTTTAGCAGGACTGAGACAATTTCACAAATGAATTGCTTTAGTGTCAAGATTATTCCATCTATGCTTATTTTACATATAATTAAAAGTCTTTTTATTAATGAAAACAAATGTAATTATTAAATAGTATAATAATGTCAATGCTTATTTTACATATAATTAAAAGTCTTTTTATTAATGAAAACAAATGTAATTATTTAATAGTATAATAATGTCAATGCTTATTTTACATATAATTAAAAGGTTTTTTTTATTAATGAAAACAAAAGTAATCATTGAATAGTATAATAATGTCAATGTTTATTTTACATATAATTAAAAGTTTTTTTAATTAATGAAAACAAATGTAGTCATTGACTAAAATAATATCAGTGATAAAATATTAGATATTTTTATATTTCATATTAATCTCCATCAACATTCATCTGCCATTGGCTCTGTATTCATTCTGTTCATTACAAAAAGCCATTTTATTTAATATTATCGTACTGTATATAGTGTTAAGTTGGTATGTCTTTGCATCTTTCTCATTCAAGTTAGTTTTCTTTGGTATTGTCAAATGCCTTCAAGCATTAAGCTGCTCATTTTACTTTCCCTTCTGACAGGCTCATCCTTCTAAAGACAGAAAAGAACAATGGGAAAAAGATTGGCTGAAACACATCAAATTATGGTACCCCAATTTCTGCTCTCAGACATATTTCATTCCACCCTTATTGCCCGAAGCTTTGCAGTCTACACTGGCACTACGCGAGGTAAGAGATAAGACGGCAAGGGGGGGGGGGGGCGAGAAGAGGGGAGGGGAGGGAGTTGACCAATCGATAAGTCAACTATCGTTGAAAACAAATGAAAAAATAAACCAATCGTATCTGTTTGTTTGTTTTATTTTCATTTTGGATAATGGTGATCAACGAGTTAAAAAAAACATAGCTATCGGAATGACTAAGATCTTGTTTCGTTTTACTGTTCGAACAGTAGGAATAAACTTTTAATTATATCTCTGTATTCCCTACAGGTATTGTGTTCCAGTAAGTTTTAATTATATCTCTGTATTCCCTACAGGTATTGTGTTCCAGTAAGTTTTAATTATATCTCTGTATTCTCTACAGGTATTGTGTTCCAGTAAGTTTTAATTATATCTCTGTATTCCCTACAGGTATTGTGTTCCAGTAAGTTTTAATTATATCTCTGTATTCCCTACAGGTATTGTGTTCCAGTAAGTTTTAATTATATCTCTGTATTCCCTACAGGTATTGTGTTCCAGTAAGTTTTAATTATATCTCTGTATTCCCTACAGGTATTGTGTTCCAGTAAGTTTTATTTATATCTCTGTATTCCCTACAGGTTTTATGTTCCAGTAAGTTTTAATTGCGTTATTTTGTGGCATTAAAATTAACTTACTTAATTTACTAGAAGCACTTCCGGCCTATGCCGATTTCGCGCTAGATGTTTGGGAGTTTCGTGGGATGGGGGGAACTGTGTCAAAGTAATGCTGTTTGTTCTGTCTCACGTAGTTGTGTATAATGCTGTTTGTTCTGTCTCATGTAGTTGTGTATAATGCTGTTTGTTTGTTTGTTTCTCTTATTTTATTTTCTATGCACTTATTGCATTTGGAAGATGGATTTTGATGAGATTCATACGGTTGTTGGATGGATGACTTTGTATATAAATTTGTCTGTTAATTTATTTTAATTGGTTAAAGTTTTGATATTTAGGTGGTCATCACAGTCATTACTTTAGGTGGCTAGTCCTTAGGACTTTGTCACGCCTTGGACTCTGGAGTGGTGATCCAAGCAGTTAGCTTTCCACCACTAGTCATCTATTTTATGTTGGGAAACTTTAGACCAACCAGATATTTGAGAGTGGATGTATTAATTTGGGAACTTTATATTTATAATACTTGATGTAGTGGAATGTATAAATTTGGGAACTTAATATTTATAATAGTTGATGTAGTGGGTGGCTCACTACCATCCTATTCAATCAGCCTGTCCACTCATGCCATTCACGCCCTGGGGATGGGTGGTCAGTACTGCTAACATTGTTGTCGGTGTGTCATTTTCTATTAAATATTCTGTCAGTGATCTTTCTATTCCCATGAGTCAGCAGCCTTTTATTACGTTTTCTATCATCTTTCGTCACTTGAAAACATGATAATAGATGTTATGATTTCTTTACTCTACAACGCGTCAGACATACTCATACCTTAAGATCTTGTAAAACTAGTTCGTTTGTTGTTATGCATATTAAATGTACTTCATTATATACTGATCGTTAGCTTCTTGTATAGATAATGCAGTGTTTAGTCGTGTATAAGGTCTTCATGTTAGAGCACCTGCTCAGTGTATTGTAATTAGTATATTGTCTCTTGTACGTGGGATTTAAATCCACACTGTCGACCGCAGGCAAGACAAATATAGCAGTTGTCTGGGCAGGCCCCCCAAAATTGTCCAGATTGAATATCGCGATATGAGTATGACTTGAGACATTTTGTGTGTTGGTCTGAGGTCGACTGATATATTTGTCTAGATAATAAATCGTCACCTCCTTCTAGCCTCCCCCTATGCTAATGAGCAAGAAGTGAGAAAGAGTACATTATTTTCCGTTTCGTTAATAAATGTTACAGCCATATGTTTCGTTTTTTTCCTTACTTATCAGAGGACAAAAGAAACTTGCGATGAATTTTCTGTACCCGAGAATAAAAGGCGCGGTACACTCGCCATGACTTGCATACTGAGAAGTCTGCAACGCCTGACAAGCTATCGTCCTGAAGGGATGATGGTCCTTTCTCAGCTGCCGTTTGGCAAATACCTGCACAATCCGTCTTATACTGCTGCTGATATCAAATTTGCAAAATTCCCTACTTTGCAGAACCTCAAAGCGTACCAACAGGGCGACTTTGACGTGCTCATAATACACAAGTTCGGAATCATTACGATAGAGGTGAAAAGTATCGGAACGAACTTCGACTCCTTAAATCTTAAAGAGGACGAGAAAGAAACGAAGGTGTTGGATAAAATGAAACAAGCAATGAAGCAGCTGAAGAAAGCAGAAACGGTATTGAGACATCTGGTGCTAGACAAAGGGGACGTGGCAATCACTAAAGTACTTGCAATGCCGAATATCTCTTTGAGTCAGATGACGCGAGCCTTGGAAAGAATGAAAAGTGGACAAGACGAGAAAAGCAAGGGCGATAAAGAGGTAGAGTAATTAGTGTCTTTCTACTCTATACACGTGAACTGTGAAGGAATAAATAAAACAGTTTGTATTTAGATTCACATTAAACATTTTATTTTATTTTTATTTAACCAAGTACAGATATAAAGCTGGCTTTTATGAAATAGGCATTTCTCTTCAAAATGCAGAGGGGGTAGGGTGGGCTTGCGCGTGAGTGTGCGGTCATGTGATTATGTTTTTGGGTATGTGAACATGTGCCTGTGCACATCCATTGACAGATAGATAGGCATACAGACAGATAGATATATAGATAGATAAACAGACAGACAAGACAGATATATAGATAGTTAGATAGATAGATAGATAGATATAAAACTTAAACACTATTGTTTGTTTCCCTAGGACCTTTTTGCTTTCTTTGATGTATCAAACATCACAGAAGCCACTGAATTGTGCTTGAGCAGAGACAACATGGAAGACGTAGAGTTTGATAAATGGTGGGAAACTCTTTTCAATAAAATCAGCAAGAAGTTTGTAAATACTATGAGGGATGAAACATACGGAGAAGTTGTATCGAGGTAAGCTTGCAGATAATCTGTACCTAGCTTATAAGATACTTAAATGTATATTACTTATGTGCTGAACTTTCTAATTTTGCTGAAGAAATGTCAGTATTAATATTAAAATAAAAATACTATTTACTTCATTCTTAAACTGCTTTCTAATTCGATAAAAAATTAAAATGTTTTCAAATCGCAATCTCGTGTAGTGAAATTAGTCCTTACAACTTGACAATATTTAGAATGACTGATGTACAACCATCTCTGGGAGTTGAGATGTGCAGTGTTACACCTAGCAACAAAAATTGTTTACGTAACATGAACATAGACTACGCGTTTAATGGCGAACTTTTAGCGAATACTTATTCGGAAAAAGGACAAATGACGTAATAATGCTCAAATATTACGCTATGCTTTTAATATAACTTCTCTATGTGAGTAGCATGAGGGTGCGGTTAATGATTACGCACATAATTATGTGACTGCGTTTGAATGACCTTGAATAATATTCGTGTAGCAGTGAATGTGTTATGTTTGCATGCTAGTGTTTGTGTATACTCGTCTTTGAAGTGCTCGCAATGATCACTCGCACGCATTTGTGAGATTGTAAGTGGGTGCGTCAGTACATGTGGCAATGTATCTGTGAGTGTATGCAAGTATGTAAGAATGTGTGTGTGTAAATGCGTGTACGCTTGAAAGTGTTTGATTATATATGTATCTCTGTTCCAATGATTGTCACTGTATGTGTGTACGTCTGTGAATCTTTGGAAACGATTGGAGACGTTTTGGTACCCGTGTTAAAAGTGAGGGTAATTGCGTACGAGTATTTGTGAATGAGGGCGAACGTATTCGTGTATACAAGTAGAAGTGTCACAAATGTCTGTAATCAGGATTGTAGATTTTTTTAATGCAATTCTATGTGTATATGTACGTATGCACATGTATATGTACTGTATGTGAATGTGTATGAATAAGAGTAAACTTTTGTGAATATATATGTGTGTGTGTGTGTGTGTGTGTGTGTGTGTGTGTGTGTGTGTGTGTGTGTGTGTGTGTGTGTGTGTGTGTGTGTGTTGTATTTGTACATACAAATACTTGCATAGTGGTAGTGGCGTGAATAGTGGTAGAGTTTAAGTAAATCCCAGTCCTTTATAGTGAGTTACGTAAGGTTTATACAACCTGGTATTTAGTCACAGACAATTTAGAGGAGCTGAAAACTTGCTTTAATATCTTCTTAATGATTTGCTTGTCCTCCAATACCCCTAAGTACGGAGACTTGTGATACGTGAATTCCTTTATATCCCTTGATCTATAGACAGCCTGACATGGTGTAGTGACATCAAGACCCTTGCAACCCCTTGATCTCTGTAAAGAATGACATGGTGTAGTGACATCAAGGCCCTTGCAACCCCTTGATCTCTGTAAAGAATGGCATGGTGTAGTGACATCAAAACCCTTCCAAACCTTGATCTCTAGACAACCTGACATTGTGGTGTGAGGTGATGAGTTCCTTTTCTTTCTCGTGAGCATAAAACGTCTATGTATAGGAATTCAAAATATTTGAATACAACGGAATTAAAGGAATGTTCTTAATAAGTACAGTTAAGAATATTAAGAAATCGATATGTTACCTTTTCTGAATATTAGCAGGTTTATTATCTTCGATTCACGGAATATGAGCGACTTCTCGTAGGTATTTTAGGTGCGGCCCCCTCATGAATAAACTCCCCAATTCGGACTCATGGTATTTAAGCATATCTAAAGATTATGGCGGGAATCCTGTCAGTCGAGCGTCGGGCTTGAACAACAACCCCCTCCCCTGCTATTGTTCGAGTATATTATATAACATATTTGGACCCTCTTTAATTATGCATAAGCCGTTAATAGTGCGACGTATGGCGAGCATGATGATTACGTCACTGTTCACATTGCCTGCGCAAAAAATATCTGTTATCAAAAGGAACGAAAACATCAAGAAGCTTAATATGACAATAAGAAATAATTTTCAAATAGGAGGTCAGGTATAATTTGTCCTTGACTTCATTACAGTCGCACACGTTGCAAACCTGTTGTTTCCTCATGCCTTCAAAGTTGACCTAATTTCTTGGTGAAGGACTAGTACCATAGGCAGAATAGCAAGGTCATCAACGAAAGCTTAATATATATTCATTGTGAAGAAAATAAAAGTTTCCAGGTTGTCCCACCATTTCTTATTTTTCACGTTTCATGCCGTTTTTCACACCATTTTCTCATTCTGTAATGTAATTTTCTGCCACCTACCCACAATGGATTTACATTAATGTGTGTAGATTTGTTTTTTAGATTCTGTGGCCCGGCAACGATGGTGGAAGTGTTCTATGTGTTTGCGAACCGCCTGGAACTGAAACCAGACGACACAAAAGAGGAAACCTGGAATCGAGTGACAAGTTTCCAACTTTATCCAAATCAATTGGAAGCTCTGGTAGACCCCACCCAAATGGTATACCTAACAGGTCCGCCTGGCACCGGAAAAACGATAGTTCTCGTACTCAAAGCTCTCCAATGGTTGCAACAGGGTCAGAATGTCCAAGTGGTCAGCACGTGGTACAAAAGTCCGGCATCGTCTTACTTGATCCAGCATCAAGCAACGGAAACATTCAAAGTGTGTTCTGCTGTCTCTGACACGTCGCCACGAGTAAATTTCTATAAATACGATTTTGTAAAAGAGGGGGAAAATACATCTGCAAGAGTGCAGGAAGTTGAAAATGCAGTGAGATGCCTTAAAGAAGAAATTAAAGAGGGTCAGCTCTGTGTCATCACTGACGAGCCCGGTCCTGACATACGGTTGAATATTTTGTCTCCCTTTAATCGATATATGCTTGTTTGTCTTTCCTTTGCTTGTTTTGCTTACCGTGCATTTCTCTCTTAGTTTGGTCTTCTATTTTATTTCTTTTATGATGCATTTCTCTCTTAGTTTGGTCTTCTATTTTATTTCTTTTATGATGCATTTCTCTCTTAGTTTGGTCTTCTATTTTATTTCTTTTATGATGCATTTCTCGCTTAGTTTGGTCTTCTATTTTATTTCTTTTATGATGCATCCACGCGCTATTTTTAAACACTGATGCTTTTGCGCAAGATTTTTTCTTTTGCATAACTTGTGTATATGCGTTGTCATGTTTGGACTATTGTGATATATTGCTTGTTTGTTCGAAACTTGTCATCCTTTCATTGATCTTTCAATTAATTGTTTGGTTGTGTAAGAGGATTTATGTGAATCTTTATTATTTATCAAATGTAAACATATTTTAAATATTAAATCTGATCTCACGACTCTTACCCTACTTTCCACCCCACACTTATACTATAAGTGAGAAGAGGCTGGTTGTCTCCCCATTGAGCCGGACGTAATCTATTCATTCTTAGCTCGCTAGACGCCACCCCGTACAAGCCCTAACTGCATCACGTGGTGTTGCAATGAAATGAGAAGACAAAGCACTAACATTGACGATTGTACCGACAATGGTCAATAGCTTTACCGACAGTGCGAAAAGTAGCACGTAGTAACTTGCAGACAACAACTCATCCAACATTAACAATAAATTTAATAAAACAAAGAAGAAAAATAAAGATTTAACATCAAGGTTTGAGTTCGTATATGCACATTTGAACTAAAGTAAGTAAACTGTCACAAAGTTTGGCAGATATGTGAGGAATTAATCAAATAGCGAAAATCATAAATTCGGTTTCCGAATCATTCTAATTTTCTAGCATACCTACCTCAGACGCAGAAAATGACACAAAATGAGAGGAAAAAAGATGAAGGCTGCTTTCATCGACACTCTCTTGTTCACGATAAATGAACGACGGACTTAATGAATAAAACACTGGATAAATCGCATTTGACTACCAATGTGTCGACAATTATAAAATCGCCTAATGGCTGCTCTCCAATGAATCTACAGCACCCCATCACCTGTCTATTCTTATGATGTCGTCTGGCCACAAATTCGGCCAAGATGCTCACAATCAAGGCTATACACACACCAGATTTATCTAAATCTGAACAATTCGTTATCGCATATTAATCACTTTAAGTATCATAACTCACAATGCATACTCGCTTCCACTATTTTAATATAAATTTCGTGTTAGACACAGACTTATGCGCTGCATAAGAGATGGATGTTTTGAAAACGAGAAAACAGTGATAGGCTTAATAACTGACAAACAAATATCAAATAAACAAACGCCTAGATGGAAGCAAATGATACACTGGGTCCTATTTGAAGCAAAATGTCTCACCAGTTGATTTCCTCGGAAAACAGCGTCAAAGTTCGAAGGAGTACAAAAGATTAATGTTCTACACACCGAAATCTTATAATGTCAGTTGTTTAGAACCTTCACTAAATTTCGGCAAAATGGCGGCAGACTGGTAATGTCGACGAGCAACCAGAGACGCTTGGACAGAGTAATTCACTCCTATTTAAACACATACAATCTGGGGATTAAGCGACAGAAAACTAAGCTATAATTGTTCCATGCCTTAGGGCACAGATGTTTAACTCAAGGCCCGCGAGCCATATCTGGCCCGTCATACTATTATATCCGGCCCGCGAGGAAATTTTAGGCAAATATATTTGTACGTTATATTAATCAGGCGTCTATTGGTAGAGGCACAATCTTAATTTAAAATCAAAACTAGCTGTTAAAATGGCCAAGAGAAAGTTTGATTTTGAAAATATAGCTTTTCAAAGCCGCTGGGAGGCTGAATATATGTTTACTGATATTGGTGGTAAACCTGTGTGTCTAATTTGTGGAGATAATGTGGCTGTGATCAAGGAATATGCCCTATAAGCTAAGACGGCACTACGAGACTAAACATCAAGACAAGTTGAAAAAACCCAAATGCAGAGCAGAAGCTGCAGAAGGTAGAAGAATTGAAGAGGAATCTAACATCACAGCAGACGTTTTTCACCAAAGCAAAATCACAAAGTGAAGCAGTTGTGAAAGCAAGATTTATTGTGGCATAACTGTCATCATTTGCAAACTAATTGTCTTTATAATCTGATTGTCATCATTTGTAAATTGACTGTCTTCATAATCTAATTGTCATCATTTGTAAATTGACAGTCGTCATAATCTAATTGTTATCATTTGTAAATTGACTGTCCTCATCTGACAACTGTCTTTATTTGTAAACTAAAAATATTCATTTGTAAGCTGTCTCCACATGTAAACTGACTGTCATCATTTCTAACCTTACTGTCATCATCTGTAAATTGACTGTCTTATTTGTAAGCTGTCATCATCCATAAACTGACTCTCCTCATCCGTAAACTGAGTGTCTTCATTTGTAAGCTTCATTTCTAAACAGCCTGCCATTACCTGTAATCTGACTGCAACTATTTGTAAACTGACTATGCAGGCTGGTCGTAATTTTCTGTAAACTAACTAAATTAATTTTTGAATTTATGTTTACAGAGAGGACGCCCTTCAGGCATTCGTTGAATATTTCCAAAGTTTCAAAAAGTCCCTGAATCAAGATGAAGCCTTACCATTCTTACAAAGTGTTTTCTCACTCACAGGGCAGGAAGCGCTAGAAAAATTCCAAGCATTTAAAGCCAATGACCTTATGAGACTTGGTGAATTTCAAAAATTGTATGCTACTATGAAGAAAAAGTAAACAGGATTATTATTGTTTTAGTGTGTCTTTCTTTTCTCAATTGCTAATTATTTATGCTTATGAAATTTTAAGTCGTCAATTTTCTTCAACGAAACAATCTATATGCATTGTCAAGTAGATTTAAATTCTATTTCTTGAAAGTAGTTCAACGTTTGTAACAAAGAGTTTAATTGTTCAAGAAATAAAATGATTGTATGCTAAATGAAATTTTAATTATTTACATATCTATTTCAATAAGAAATTATATCGGTCTCAAAAGTAAAACAAAGAAAAGAAACTCAAATTTCTTTTGTTTTACATCTATCAACACAGATAAAATCTAATGGAGTATTCATGTTTATCAGAGGAAATAAAATAATAATGTACCAATGTCCTATGATTGAGAGGTAATTGTAATTGTTAGAATTGCAAAATTATAGGTGTCAGAGGCTGCTTGCTAAAGTTATGGCCTCAAAATTATAGGTTTCAAAGGGTTGCCTGCTAAGTTATGGCCTCTAAAGCTGGTATTGCAAAGGATGCCATTACAAAGAGTAACACTGCAAAGAGTAGCATTGATAAATTAGGATTACGAGTATTCCGTCTACGTGTGTTATTTCTGTGAATTTGGTCCACTTACAGAAAATGATATCTAAATCAATCATTTACGACTAGGCCTAAAGATAGCAATGTAGAACATAGTTATGAAAATGCGATGTTATTGTCTTGTTTGTTTGTTTGAGATTTACTATTGCTGGGTTTGGGGCAATTTCTTTGTTTGGGGTTTTATTCACATGTATCCTATTTGTGATTAACAAGAATGAAAATTGAAATAAAAGTTAAAATAAATGAATCGTTTTTTTTATTTTAGTATTGATTGTTATGTTTATCCTCAGACAGCGTACCATTTATTTTATTATGTACGATTAATGTTGCGCAAGATTTGTAACTATTCTCTAATTTATTGAGGCATATAACATTGTATGGCAAAGTGGACTGAATTCTCTAATAAATTATTATTTTATTTGTGTGTAATTTACAGGAATATGTTTACAGTTTTCTGTGAAAGCCTAAAAGAAGAGGTTCTAAACTTATACCTGTGGGCCGCTTCAATAGAGCATATCAATATACCTGAAGGTCTATTTAAAAAGAGAGAACTGACGATAGCACTGAGGTCACCGAGTGCAATCGTACAGAAAATTAAAAGTGGTCCTGTCATGCAAGACGGAACCACTGTCCTGGCCTATGATGAATACTCGCCTGTTGCCAATGAAAGTTGGAGCATCAAACACTTGGGTCACGAAGGTCATGGAGAAAGGCTCGCTCAAGACTGTGAAGAGTGCGGAGAAGGAATCGCAAATTTGCTCCAACAACTTCACGTCGGTAAGTCAAGACCATTAATCGTCTTTGAACTTTTAAATTTCTTCTGGAATACAGAAGTCTGATAATAGTTTCATTTCATTCTTAAGAACTGTGCAAAATATAAAAGTCTAAAAATCACCAAATATAATATTAATAGCATGAATGATAATGATGATAATGGTGACAATAGCGTGAATAATAGAAACACGAATTAATTTAAAGTTTGTTCTTATAAAAGCTCTAAGCATTTACGATAACATTAAAAGGTGGGGCAACACGCCTCACACAAACTGCTCAAGGGAGATAATACGAAAATTAAAGATAATACAACAAAACATAAACTCCGCACACAAAATAAAATATATACTCCTCGAAAACATATAAATAATGTGAATCGATGAATGTGCAAACAATGACTAAAAGGAGAGGGTGTCAATTAAAAGGACGGGTATTCGGAACCTTCATGGAAATAGCCATCGTCTCTTTGAGACTCAGATCAAAAGACAGCACATCCTGGAAAGACGGACCTGATATCAAACGAACCGTGACCACTATCATACTTTCAGCAAGGTGGAAAAAGTGTATGTTTGGTGATGAGATATCTTTGCTAGCAGGAGTGTGCATTATATGTGCGATCAGACAGTTGTCTGGGACTGACACCCAACTGAAGTTTAACGACAGAAGAGGTCGATTATGTAGTCACCTGTGCAGATGTAGTGACCTTGTTTCTGGTACTAAAATGATGATGATGATGATGACGATGATGACGACGATGATGATGATAGTGGTGGTGGTGACGCCGACGATGATGATTACTTCTTACGTCACAGACGTAGACCAGAGAGAATAGCGTTATATTCTTCAATTACCGAGAGCACCAGTGAACCCGCAAAGTTTTTTTGAAGGAGCAGCTGTCAGACAACTGTAAATAATTCAGTCGGACTCAGCATATGATAGACTGTTATACAATATACAAGACCAGATGGTAGAAGAGATGAGAGCCGTCAGTAAACAGTACCCTGTTTAGGGGAAAATTGGTAAACATTCTTTACACTTAACTCTGGTCCTCGCTAATAAATTGTTTTCCCTGAACCAATTTAATTCACATTTAATATTTGCAGGGGTGGGTAGATTCAGTAGTACAAATGTGATTTGCAGGATATGCTGTTAAGCCCTCTGTCTTGTGCTTGTCTTCTGATTTGTTTCTTGAATTATTTGATTTGTGAATGCGTCGGCCATTGCTATACATATAGTGTTGCAGTATGTGAAAAGATAAGTACTTTTGAGAAATTAAATTAACTGCACATCTCTTAAGAGTGGCTTGCATGGATTTCTTTTTTGTCAGAATTCATTTCGCAACTGAAAAATATTGATACAAATAAAAACACAAAATTGAATGGGATAAATTTTCTATAATTTTAACTTTAGATGGATGGATGGATGAATGGATGGATGGATGGATGGATGGATATATGGATGGATGGATGAATGGATGGAGAGATTATATATACGCTCATCAGCCTTGTCTTACTTTCATAAAATAATGTTCTCAGTCGATGAAAAGACACAGTCAGTTGGGAATCTCCAATGCCGCGACGTCCTGGTCATCTGTGAGGACGTATTTGACGAGAAGGTCGACGAAAACGGAAAAAGGACGCCAGCAAGCGGACTGGTCCGTGGTCTGCGTAACTGTAATCGGTTTCCTGTCCGGGTGGTTGAGAGGGTACCCCACGATGACGCCATCAAGGACACGGCCTTGGCATTGAGCAACAAGGTGACTGTGTCACACTACCTCCACGTCACCGGGCTCGAGAGGAAGGTGGTCGTGCTGGCGTGTGACCTTACCTGGGAAAATATATACTGGGAACTATGTGACTTGTCCCGCAGTACAGCACACGTGATATTCATTGACTATAATAATTAAATATCCTGGTCTGAACTACCGTGACGATCCATTGAAGATAATCAATGTAATGTTTTGTATCAGTGGTATTATAGCATGTGTCATAATTTTAAGACCATGCCTGTTAGTGTTTAGGGCATGTAGATAACCAAAATGTTTGTGTCGAAGACTCAAGAATGGCCTGTGTTTGTTAAGACATTTTGATGGCAATACTATATTTATAGCTTGGTTGTGATCATTGTTTAAGACACTTTTGTGGATAGTTTTACAGACATTTTGTTACAATGACATTTGCTTTCATTAATGACATAGAGATGGAGCATTTATTGGTTGTTGGAAGACACGTTGATGGTACATACTGTAGGACACATGAATGGAATATTTATGACATATGACGGACATTTGTTTGTGTTTAAGGCACAGAGATGAACAGAGAATATTGAGATGTTTGTAAGGAACATTTATGTAAGTGTAAGTGTGTCTCTGTGTGTGTTATTGATTATTTTGTTGTTTTGTTGTTGAAATTTATCTTTGTTTTGGTAGTGGGATTACTAAAGCATATGTTATAATGAAATGCTGAAAAATGAAACATGGTACATTTTGTAAATTAGGTCACTTGAATGGTATATTTCAGACTTTCAGACACAGAGATGGACAGAAAATATTGAGATGTTTATAGGGACATATATGTATGTGAGTGTGTGTGTGTGTGTGTGTGTGTGTTTTATTGATTGTTTTGTCTGTTGTTGAATGTTATCTTTGCTGTGGTAGTGTGATTATTACAAGTATATGTTATAATGAAATGGTAACAAATTAAAATTGTTTGTAAATCTTGATTTTAAATGATTGTTCTAATCGGGTACTATTTATTATGTTATTTGTTCTTTTTCCTCTTTTTTTTTAACCTTCTTCCTAATATTGGGAGTAGCTACATAGTGGTAGTAGTAGTGGTATTGTTGCTGCTGCTAATTTTGTTGTTCTTGTTACATTTTAAACAGTAGTACTAGCAGCTAGTAATGGAAGTAGCAGTTAGTAATAATAGTAATAGAAGTTAGTAATTGTAGTAGTAATAATATTAGTTAGTAGTAATGTTAGTAGTAGTAGTAGTAATAGTAGCTTTAGTAGTAGTATTAATAATAATAGCAGTAGTAGTAATAGAAGTAGTAGTAGTTAATTTTAATAGATAGATAGATAGATAGATAGATAGATAGATAGATAGATAGATAGATAGATAGATAGATAGATAGATAGATAGATAGATAGATAGATAGATAGATAGATAGATGGGAACGGTCGGACACAGACAGACAAAGAGACAAATAGATGGATAGATAGATAGATAGATAGATAGATAGAACACAGACAGACAAAGAGACAAATAGATAGATAGATAGATAGATAGAACACAGACAGACAAAGAGACAAATAGATGGATGGATAGATAGATAGATAGATAGATAGATAGATAGATAGATAGATAGATAGATAGATAGATAGATAGATAGATAGATAGATAGATAGACAGACAGACAGACAGATAGCCATAAATGCAGTAGTGTGTGTAGTGACGACATGTGCAAGCGTTTGTATGAGTGAGTACACATTTGTATGTTGTACAAAAATAAGTGTTTCCTGTCTGACGATTGTGCCGTCTTCGTTGGCTCATGCTATAAGAAATTAAGAAAGGTAAACAAACTCTCGCGAGCAAAGATGCAGAGATCAAGAAAAAAAAAGAAAGAAATCTCTCAGCATTCAACATCAACAGGTAAGCGTTTAAAGTGACGACCTCGATAATATATATAGCTGGTGGCAATTGTCCAAGATTAGGAAATGAAAGGTGAAAGCGACTCTCAGGATTCCAGACATGTTCTCGAGAATTTTGCGCTTACCGAGTGTGTGCCATTCCGACTGCTGACAGCTAAGTTGTAAAGTCAGTGTTAACAGTACTGTGTGCCATTCCGTCTCCTGACAGCTATGTTGTAAAGTCAGTATTTGCAATACTGTTTGTCAAAACGCTGCCATTGGCAGTTGAAATATCTGTGTAATTTTCTGCATTACTATTGCTAATTAACCTAGCTATCATTTGATCTTTTATATAACTACGTTAAGTATGTTCAGCTGTTTAATTACGTCTATCACATAAAGGGTGACAATAAGCCAAGGGAGATCGATATAGCCATTGTTAATGTTAGATTTGCAAAATGCAATTCTCCCTAGCTTGTTCGCATTTCTCTCCCCCTGCCACAGACACCGATCAGATGATCCAATCTGCGTGTGAATGTGTGTGTGTGTGTGTGTGTGTGTGTGTGTGTGTGTGTATGCGTGTTTCGATAGCTTGTTATAGAAAAGTTGTCAAATGTGTGCTCTGCATGCAGCAGCTGTTCACAAGTTTATATGTTAATCAATGGCACACCACACTTTAATTTCTTTCGTTTAACATTGGCATGCATAAGATCAGTGTGTAAGTTAATCAGTGTTTGTTAATGGTGTCCTCCAATAGGTAATGTTTCTTTGCAATATCTTCCTACACATTTCTTTACAGAGTAAATAAAACTGCATGTTTCTTTTTCAGTGACGTCATTCTGTATGTTTCTTTAAATTGCTTTCCTGCATGTTTATGTGAGTGTCGTGTTATCCAACACATGCGTAATTTACATGTTTCTGTACAGCGTCATTTACATGTTTCTCTACAGCGTCATTTACATGTTTCTGTACAGCATCATCCCCACTCATAAGGTTTCTTTCAGTCATCCTACATGTTTCTTTATAGAGTCATCGGAAGTGTTTCTTTATAGTGCCATCCTACATACAATGCTGTCCTATGTGTTTCTATGTAATAAAAAGCAATTATGACATTTATTTAGTAAATGTTTCAAATTACCGATCTCTATATGGTGAAAATAACACAACTTATTCTAATTATTTTCATCGTCGAACACTGCACTCACAATGTGGAAAGTATTTGTTTTAATACTGCACTCAAAATGTGGAAAGTATTTATTTAAAGACTGCACTTCAAAATGTTGAAAGTATTTGTTTTAATACTGCACTCAAAATGTGGAAAGTATTTATTAAGACTGCACTTCAAAATGTTGAAAGTATTTGTTTTAATACTGCACTCAAAATGTGGAAAGTATTTATTTATTCATATTAGGTCTAGCATTGTTTTACAAAACTTAAGGGTGTTGATCTATTTCATTAGGTAATAATTATTAAGAATCAATATGTTTGACATGTCTAACTCGTTTTCATTCCCTATCAGAAGGCACTGATGGGGTCAGCATACATTCCCGTTGATAACACGATGGCAGTTCCTTCCGGGAGTAAAATGTTTGTTTATCACTTTTTAAAAATTCTGCTAAATGTGCCATCATTGTTGTTTGTGATTCAGTCAGTAGGTTGGATGCACACTCAAAAATTCAGAACTAAATGTGCCACCACTGTTGTTTGCGATTCATACATAAAACGATAGTATTCATTTTGGTTCCCTTTTATGTTTATGCTCAGAATAATAACACATCTAGAGGTCGTTTATTTACACTTTGTCATGACATTTGAAGTTGTGGGATTGCTCATATTTATGTGCATGTGTTTTGTACATGTGTGTGTGTGTGTGTGTGTGTTTGCTTCTGTGTGTGTATGAGTAATGGAGATGGTTCAGCTTGCTTCTTATGTGCGCATGCCTTAAATTCCATAATTGTTACAAATGAAGACAGTTTACACCACACGGTTTTGTACTACACAAGTAGGAAATCCCTATCCAAGGTCATGGTGACCTAAACACGTCATTCGCGTAATGCTGGCTTCATTTAGCAAACCTACCTTCGTTTCGCATGACTGGTAAGAAGTCGCCAGGTGCGTTAAACGCGTTCATGCTTGAAATCAGTCTTTCTCAAACAAAAACAACATGCGTCAGGGAACCCCAGAATGTGTCGTCGTCAAGGGCGTTTGTCTTAACAGATATTTCTTTCGCTTACACTGCAGTATTAGCCTGTTATTTAGGGATGGTTTATCAGGTTACCGTAGCTCAAAAGAGTTAAAGAGTTTATCAAAGAGTTAGAGAGTTTCTATTCCTTTAACTAAGAACCATATGAAATGTACAAATATTATTTTGCTTGGTGATGCCGAGGATGATGTTGTTGATGATGGCGATGACGACGGCGATGATGATGACGATCACCACGACGATGATGATTGCGATGGTTGATGATGATGACCACGATGATCTGAATTTATTTATTTCAATGGAATTGAATTTAATTTGCCATGCATACTGAATAATTTATAATTATTTACATCTATTAGATTACTAAATTTACAATATGCTGTCGTTAAATTAAATTTCTTTAGTGTCCGACTTTAAAAAGTACATTGTAACAGATCAAATCATTAAAATAAATAACCGGAACAGAGACAATGCCATTTTGACTTGCGAGAACTGTGAGATATGTGTACACATAACAGAAGCGGTAGCGCTAAAAATAGCTCACACGCCTCGCCGCTCGGGAATGAAAAAACTTAACGAGAACACCTTAACCATTCTGTAGGTGAAGGTCGAGGGGGGAGGGGAGGTGCAGTGTCGAGTCCGTTCATCGTATCCTATATGTCGCGTACGCTAAAAATTCTGTGTTGGTTAAAATTCGAAAACAGTACACCTCTGACTGTTGACCGTCTAAATTTACACCTGAGATATCCACCAACCACTCATTTCTGCTACTTTTTTCCCCTTCTATAACATATGTCTCTGTCTCACTCTCTCTCTCTCTCTGTCTCACTCTCTGTCTCCCACTGTCTCTCACTCTCTCACTGTCTCTCATTGTCTCTCTCACTGTCTCCCACTGTCTCTCTCACTCTCGCTCTCTCTCACTCTCTCTCTCTCTCTCACTATCGGTCTCTCTCTCACTGTCTCTCTCACTTTCTCTCACTCTGTCTCACTGTCCGTCTCTCACTGTCTCTTTCTCTGTCTCTCACTCTCTCTCTCACTCACTGTCTCTGTCTCACTGTTTCTGTCTCTCTCACTCTTTGTCTCTCTCTCTGTCTCTCTCTGTGTCTCTCCCTCTCACTGTCTCTCTCTCACTCTCTGTCTATGAAATTATGTCAGTGCAAGTTCGCGGATTTGACCTCTAAACCAAACAAATAAATGTAGGCGCTAGATGCGCTCAGAGATCATTCAGGAATAAAAATTAAAAAAAGAAAGGATCCAGAAACTGATGAGAAGCAGGTAAAAAAAAACAAAAAACTGTTAGTGCTTGCATGCATTCTGAAAACTCATTGGCGCGTGGCCAAGAAAGAGTATAAGACTATAAGAGAAAGCGAAAATTCAGTTCTCTGCGTGAATTATTGTTGCCTGAGATGTAGAGGAGGAGGGGGGCGGTGCACTGGAATAATGCTGCTAATCATTTTCTTGTACAGTGTAAAAGAATTCCAATACTCGACTAATTTTAGGTCTTTAATTCAAATATCAAACTGTCCTTAATTGTGATTGTTGACCTGCATACCCACGTGATTACTGAAGAACAACCATATTGTATTGAAATAAATTCGCAAACCTTTGTAATAAAGGGATATACAGACGCACTGCAATAAAAAAAATATGAGAGAGAGAGAGAGAGAGAGAGAGAGAGAGAGAGAGAGAGTGATAGACTGACGGACGGATGGATGGATGAGTGGGTGGATGAGTGAAAGGGTGGAGAAAATGATAGTAGGATACATGGAGAGAATCAGACAGCCCTTATTTATTGTACTATTAGTCATATATTGATGTTGTCTTTTACCAGAAAAATCGATTTCCATGAAAAGCTTCAACATTTACGCGTACAGCAACTCGCAACGCTCGGCAATGGGTTTCGTTCATCTACTAGCAGTGCCAGTTTGTAGAACGCTCGGCAATGGGTTTCGTTCGTCTACAAGCAGTGCCAGTTTGAAGAACGCTCGCGAAGGCTCCTTTTTATTAAATCTCACACTGAGGAAGGGAGGCATTACAGTACAGTTACTCAGTAGTTGTGAGAATCGGTGATTAAATATACATTTTTTTCGTGACAGACTATCATCAATAGGTGTGCACGTAGACAAACGGTGTCACGGGAGCTGAAAATGTATTGGCAGAAAATGAAGCATCGCTCGACAGTAGATCTAGAGGTCAAGGCCAAGTAATCCTGGTTGTCCTCCGGTCAAGGCTTCATTGAACGGGAGCGCAGAAACAGCTTCTAGTCAAAATGTGGAATATAATAACTTCACCGTGATATATTCTCAGCAAGAAGAGGTTTTCTTTTGTTGTACAGGTACGTTCTGTGTCTAACCATAGCTTTACGTGCAAGCGTGCAGGTAATCACTTTTTGATGCTATTTAATTGCCTGAGTTAATGAGTGGGTTAGTCAATTAGTCGGTCGATGGGTCAGTGAATGAGTCTGTGAACAAGTCAATAACTGAACGACTGGCTGAGACTAGGTTTGGTATTCTACTATACGTGAACTTTGATCCCACAATTCGTTGCCGGAAATGTCAGAAAAATCCATATTTCTTCATTACTTCATTTGACCATATCTGCTTCTACGCATGTACGTGTGCAGAGTCTATACAGTAATGGACTGTACAATCCATAAAGTCGAGTAGTACTTAAAATCATATGACGTCATCAATTTTGTACAATGGATCTTGCACGCTAAATAATCGTAATTCACAAGTAGTACTTGAAATCATATGACGTCATCAATTTTGTACAATGGATCTTGCACGCTAAATAATCGTAATTCACAAGTAGTACTTAAAATCATATGACGTCATCAATTTTGTACAATGGATCTTGCACACGAAATATTCATAATTCACAAGTAGTACTTGAAATCATCTGACGTCATCAATTTTGTACAATGGATCTTGCACACGAAATATTCGTAATTCACAAGTAGTACTTGAAATCATATGACGTCATCGATTTTGTACAATGGATCTTGCACACGAAATATTCGTAATTCACAAGACAACGTGTCGAGACCACAAAGTAAGAAGCGATCGATATAATCACTTCCTTCAGAAATATTTTTTGTCTTCATCATATGATCATTACATTCAGAACAGGAAGTAAACACATTTATATCAGTAAGGTAGATATCCAGAAATAATCAGTTCATGAAATTGTAAAGTAGAGAAAGATTGCTAGAGTGTGAAGCAAAGCGAAGGTGTAACACCTGGAACTATTTGCGTTACTGACGTAACCACTTGCTGTGCGAACATGTTTCAGTACTGAATGAACCGTGTTCATTGCAATGAGGAGTGCACAAACACGCGGCATAAATGTGTCATGTGCCCTACGGACGGTCATCTCTGTGTAACACATCTGAATACAATTCACAATGTCAGAGTGAGTGAAATACGATATGATGACTGCAGTTATGTCGCATGTCGCTACAGAAATCTTACCTTTTGTACATCGCTATTATTATTGAAAGTCAGCTGTTGCTAGTGGGCGGTTTGGGGTTGGTTGTTTTCTATTTAATTTGTATTCCTGTGTTGTGACGAGACATTTCCGTTTCACGGGATGTAAAAAACTACAAAGTGCAGCTTAGCAACAGAATGCTTGAAATATAAAATGTTAGACGAAACGAAAAGTATTTTTCTTTGAGAGATCAAGGAGCATTTTCATATTAAACGAGTAAAGATACATAGGTAGTCATTTGTAATCTCCATGGAAACCACATTGTCAGGGAAGTTGCAATGACTCGCACACGGCTTCCGTGTACTTGTGAAGTTTATTTATAGCAAATCTGGGGATGCAATCTAGTCCTTGTAGGAACATAAAGAATATTTAATTGATGTGAGTTTGGGGAAGTTTATTGATAGCAAATGTGGAGATGTAATCAAGTGCCCGTAGGAACATAGGGATTATTTAAATTACGTGAGTATCCTTTTTATAATATTTAATTTAAATTTAATCCTTGGTGGTGAAGATAACAACGGTATCCTTGTAAGACTTTGTAGGCGTGAGAGTAATCATGTTTTAATTCCATTTTAATTCTTGTTGACGCAAAGAATAACGGTATCCTTGTAAGACTTTGTAGATTGTTTTGAGTGTTGTTCTTATGCTATTTTATTTTCAGTGTAATTATACTTCATGGATGTGTCAATGTTATCCTTAAGTGAGTTTATGTATATTCATGTTGTGGCAGTTAAATATAAAAGTGTGTTTGAATATTTTATAGATAATATTGGCGTAGACTTTCCCCCGTAATGCTTTATAATGCTGTAACTTACAGTGTGAAGTGAAACCATTATAACAAGGATGGCATTCATGCAGGCATGACTTTTATCCTTTACTATACTGTGGATATTTACGGTCTGTTGTTAGGTGTAAATAATTAATAACATTATAGTAATTTTATTGGCCAATAATTAGCAATATTATATTTACGATAATGAATGTTATTAAGTGTTAATAATTAATAATATTATAATAATGTTCTGACTGTTGTTAAATGTAAATATTACACAATACGATAATCATGCTATTGGCTTTTGTAAGGTGTGAATAATTACCAATATCATAGTAATGTTAATGTAAATATTAAACAATATGATAATCATGCTATTGGCTTTTGTAAGGTGTGAATAATTAGCAATATCATAGTAATGTTACTGGCTGTTAAGAGTGAATAATTAACAATATTATAATAATGTTATTGGTTGTTGACAGATATTAATTCTTCGTTCAAAACAGCGTTCATATTCACGTAGAACTGTGTGATTACTCAGTAATGTTGAGTACATAATATATTATATTTTAGTACTTTAAACAAGTCTCCATCCTTTCAACTATGCCACTCACACACGGAATCAGTGACAAATATATTAACAATCTATTATGCCAGTCATACACATAATCACTACCATACATGTTAGCAGTCTATTATGCCAGTCATACACAGGACAGTCATGTATATTAGCATCTTAATATGCCAATCATGTACAGAATCTGTCATATACATTAACAGTCTACTGTGCCAGTCGTTGACAAAATCACTGCCATACATATTAACAGTCTACTATGCCAGTCATACATCGTATCATATATGTTAACACTCTACTATGCCAGTCATACACAGTATCATATATATTAACAGTCTACTAAGCCAGTCATACATAGTATCACAGTCATATATATTAATAGTCTACTATGCCATTCATACATAGTATCATATATATTAACAGTCTACTAAGCCAGTCAGACATAGTATCACAGTCATATATATTAATAGTCTACTATGCCAGTCATACATAGTATCATATATATTAACAGTCTACTAAGCCAGTCATACATAGTATCACAGTCATATATATTAACAGTCTACTATGCCAGTCATACATAGTATCACAGTCATATATATAGTCTACTATGCCAGTCATACATAGTATCACAGTCATATACATTAACAGTCTACTAAGCCAGTCATACACAGAATCACTGTCATATGTAATAATAGCCCTCTATGCCAAACTTGCTGTTTGTAGCAATTATCATTATGAATTGTATCTCAGGGACTATAACGACGCTTTAACAGATAATATTATGAAGAGTGGATATTTCTGTATTGTTACTAAATTTACACGCTTGTTATACATTACTGTACCAGCGCATTATATACAATTACATTTGCACTTGAAGATTTAAACATGTATTCATTACTATATTTGCACCTAACTGTATATATACATGATTACATTTACACAGTAATACAATTTACAAAGCTGATCCTCGCAACACGATGTTGCAACTTTGGCAACCATGTAACCGTGGTTTCGATTTGCAGTTTGCGTCTTAAATCGATAGAAGTCAAAACTACCTAGCCCTGGTGTTATTGATTTTTTCTATGCGAGCACGAGGATGTGAATCACGACTGGACGATAAAAATGTGTTGTTTACAAACAATTCTTCTTTATTATGAGAAGGAATCCAAATAGAGATTTTCTGAGAGAGACTACGCAAGTGTATATGTGTGAGTTGAATAGTTGGGATATTTTTGAAATAAACAAGCTTCCATAATATCTTTGAACTCTTCTTTAGCTATAATGCTTTCTACAGGAGAAAACAACAGAACCGTATGCCCACCAGATGCACAGGGACACTGTCCTTATTTTATGGCGGGGTAGGACCACTCGTTTACTTTTGGTTTGCTACAGGATTTCACTCCGCTACAGCTGTGAACATGCAAAGATATATTATTACAATAGCCATGACACGTATGTTAATTCTTCACTCGTGTGTGGTTCATAGACACGTTCAAAATTTACAAGTTATGAACTAATTTTAATCGTAGCGAAAATTGGTGGCTCGGTGGTGTTACTGTTACCGGATGAATGATGGGTCAGTATTAAACCTTGATGAATGTGTAGTCTCTAATCTGGATTACCTCACAAAAATACGTATGATAGCTGTCTCTAATTTGGATTATCTCCCATAAATGCGTGCAATTCCTGTCTCTTTTCCAGATTACCTCCTATAAATATGTGTATTACATGTATCTATATCCGATTACCTCCCATGAATATGTGTAATAGCTATACTAATCATGATTACCTCTAATGACCAAGAGTTATACTACCACTATCCGAATTAACTCCCAGGGAGAAGTGAAATAAAGTTTTAATTATTTTTTAGCAACATTTTGTCAAAGTTGCATATTTTACTGCTTTGTTACCAGACACATTCGTTTTACGTTTATTAAAATTTATTTTTAACAATCATTCATTAGTGTAAATACATTTTGCACGGTAGTATACTGTAAGTTGTTTATATGTACTTATTTTTACATTACTATCACTGTATATATTTTTGTCTATGCCACAGTATAAATTCGACCTTTTAAACCCTTTCTTCATTACAAGTCTAACGGGTTATATATTATCAAGAAAGTATTTCTGTGTATCTTTCTAGTTTCCGTTAGTCGTCTTTAATATGAAATGTCAAATGCCTGCAAGAATAAAGATGTTCATTGTAATTTCCATTTGTATCTGCCAGGTTCACCATACTAAAATGTCCACGAAACAACAATACGCAGCCCTTTCTTGGGTGGAGTACATAAAATTTTGGTACCCTGAGTTTTGCTCTAAGACTTGCTTCATTCCACCCGTGTTGCTCGAACAGGTACTACCTGAGGTAAGAGATAAAATCAAAAGGGGGATCCGAAATGGGGGTTGGGGGACGTTACTATCCAATAAATCAACTATCGTAATCAATGATTTAAATTTTAATAATAAATTCTCCCTTCCTGAATTAACTGTCGTCAACGTGGTGTCGCAAGGTTTTGTAAGGAATACAGGTTGAATTCATTTTCGCTGGATATTGTCCAAACAGTCTGTACAACGGTTTTACGTTAGAGAGTCAGTTTCATTCAGATCATCATCTGTGTGACAGTTTTCAAATGCCCGTTGTTGCTCAGCGTATTTTCGGCGTAAGGTTTGTGTGTGTGGGTATGTGCATATCTCGTTGTCTCGTTGTATTCTATTTCCGCTTTCTTATTCGGTGTCTGTGTGTTGTTATGTGTGCTCACTTATGTAGTTAATAATCAGTTAATTTGTAGCTAAGAATTGTTTTCTGCGACTTGTTGAGACTCAAGTTTGCAACAGACGCGCGATCGAGGACAGTAGAAAGTATCAGCCATTTCTTCTTCTTAAATATATTTTGGAATACTAATATTCTTGTTGTGTGCATCGATTTGGCCAACTCCTTAAAGTCGGTAAATACATGTTCATTCTTTTGTATTGTACTTATTAAATGTTTTCTAATTATAAATTTATGGTTAGGGTGTAACGTTCTTTCTTATCGTACACTGTCGAACTCTTAGTGTTCATATAAATGTTTATGTTATAGCATTGTATTTTAAGCTTGGTATTTATATCTGTAATGGTGTTCTGCAATGAGCCAAATATAGCAGCCATCTGGACCGACACTTAATAAAATAAAGTCCAGCGATGGGCAACCATCAATGCAGGACTACTAGGGTTTACGGCAGCGCTCCCCCCCCCCATCCAGTTTCACCCTCTTGCTCACCACCACCACCGTATAACAAGTGAGCAAGTAACGAGAAAAAATATTATAGTCCATTTCAGTTACGAATGCTACAGTCAAGTGTGCCTCTTGTCTTTTAACTTTCCAGGATCCAAGCAATCCTTGCAAGCTACTTCGTGTACCTGAGACTAACAGACGCGTACTGTCCGGTCTGAAAGGTCTGGAGCAGGTGAATCGTGACGTCGGGATGATGGTCGTGAGTCAACTGCCGTTTGGCAAATACCTCAACAGACCGACGTACGCTGCTGCTGCTGCTGCTGCTAAAGACCTTAAGCAGCAGCCTACTGTGCATGACCTTCCCAAAGAGTACCAAGGGGGCGAATTCGACGTGTTGTTAATACATCTCGAACACGGCATCATCACTATACAGGTGAAAGGTGTCGGAACGAACTTCCGTTCGTCAGATCTGACAGATGAAGAAAAAACGGAGTTGTTAAACCAGGTGCAAGATGCAGTGGAGCAGCTAAACATGGCAGAAAAGGTGCTGCAACATCTGATATCGGACATACAGGGCGTGGCAGTCACCAAAGTACTTGCATTGCCTAACGTCTCTACACTACAGTTGAAGAGAGCCTTGCGAAGCAAGTACAAAGAAAATAACAAAGAACTAAAATTTAATAAAAAGGTAAAATTGTGTGTGTGTGTGTGTGTGTGTGTGTGTGTGTGTGTGCACGTGTGTGTGTGTGTGTGCGTGCGTGTGTGTGTGTGTCTGATTGCATGTGATTGTCAAAGTGATTGTCTGTGTGACTGTTTGTGATTGCATGTGTGGTTGTATATGTGCGTGTGGTATTGTGCGAGTGTGTGTGACTGTGTGTGTGCGAGTACGTGTGTAATTGAATGTGCGATTATGTGTGAGTCTGTGCATGATTGTATGTGTGCTTGTGTGTGTGATTGTGTGCGTATATAATACATGTAACTGGACTTAGGACATGTGAATTATATTTGGAAAGAATACAGTTTGCCAATTTAGTCACGTTACATTTTGTGTTCTCTGCGCGTAATGCTAAATGTAGTGTTCATTTTGATGATATGCAGGTTGCAATTAAAAAGTCAAGTAGTGCACATTCAGTAGTGTTCATCATGGTAATTATTCATTAAATATGCACATTAAATGAGCATCAGACAAATATAAATATGAAAATATATGCTCATGGGGCTAATATATGTGTGGGGGGGTGCGAGCGTGTATGAGTGCATGTGTTCGTGTTTGTGAGTCCACAATCATCATAGATAATAAATAGATAGATAGATAGATAGATAGATAGATAGATAGATAGATAGATAGATAGATAGATAGATAGATAGATAGATAGATAGATAGATAGATAGATAGATAGATAGATAGATAGATAGATAGATAGATAGATAGATAGATAGATAGATGATAGATGGATAGATGGATGGATAGATAGATGGATGGATGGATAGATGGATGGATGGATGGATAGATAGATAGATGGATGGATGGATGGATGGATGGATGGATGGATAGATAGATAAATAGATAGATAGATAGATGGATAGATGGATGGATAGATAGATAGATAGATAGATAGATAGATAGATGGATGGATAGATAGATAGATAGATGGATGGATGGATGGATGGATGGATGGATGGATGGATGGATGGATGGATGGATAGATAGATAAATAGATAGATAGATAGATAGATGGATGGATGGATGGATGGATAGATAGATAAATAGATAGATAGATAGATAGATGGATGGATGGATGGATGGATAGATGGATGGATGGATGGATGGATGGATGGATGGATGGATGGATAGATATATAGATAGATGGATAGATGGAATGATGGATGGATGGATAGATAGATAGATGGATGGATGCATAGATAGATATATAGATAGATAGATAGATAGATAGATAGATAGATAGATAGATAGATAGATAGATAGATAGATAGATAGATAGATAGATAGATAGATAGATAGAGATAGTGTGACATGGCACGCCACTTAGTTAATGAAAATGATTATTATTATAAATTAATCCTTCATAACTAATTTCAAGTGATGAGAATATTAATTTATTAATGATCCTCCAATACACACCACTCGTCTCTCATTTGAAGGATATTTTGCCATTGTAAACTTTTTTTCTATTCCTCAACATAAAACAACATTTACAGTCACATAAGGTTTCTGAGTGGAAAATTCTTACTAAAGAAGAAGACAAATCCATCTTTAACATATTTTTAGCGAGCCACCATCCACCTACTTTCTTCTCCAACATACCATTATCAATATCAATATGCATAAGGTCAATAAATGTATTAGATGAACAATCAAATATACATATTACAATGAAATAGATAATTTGACATCAATATTCCATGTAATCCCATTTAGATAACTATCGTTTACACAATCCTTCTCTACAATCCCTCTAAATACATACAAAATAATAAAACTACAGTTCAACAATGGAGTCAATATAAATTACAGCCTACTTCTATCAGAGAATAGAAATGGAGTTATTAGATGTAGATGATTGACATATTTCACAATAAGTCAGCAATCTAGCATATTCTTGACTCAGGCTGTTTACTTCAAACTCAGACACTTTTAAAAATAACACCATAAGAAGTGTCCAAGGTCAAGTAACTCTGACAATTTAGCAGTTTATATAATTAAATTAATTAATTTATAATTAAATTTTAAAATAGATAGGGGCAAATTTACTCTTTCACAGACAACTAGATACTATATTCTTGTACAATGTATAATTGTAATTGTTCTCATTTCCCAAGAAATTCTTTGCTTGCTTCAATGCACGAAGCATCCCTGAAGCCACTGAGATATGCTTCAGCAGCGACAAGTTGAAAGGCGAAAATTTAGTTGATTGGTGGGAAAGTCTTGTGTTTAAAATCCACCAGACGTCCCAAAGTAAACTGAATAAGGAAGAGTATGAAAAGATTGTTTCGAGGTAAGAATATGGCAGACAATCTGACTACAAACGTTTCTACTAAAACAACTAACTAATGTATGATGTTGTCTGCATGCTTCACTTTCTGTAATACTGCCAGTAACATTAAAATAAAGTTCTTAATCCACTGCTCAATGTTCATTAACCAATGGCAGTGTAAACTTTCTTAAAAGTCAACTCTTGTAGTGAAATTAGTCCCTAGAGCATAAATGCGTGAGTACGTCTTTCCCAGTGTTAGTGAATGATTGTGAGCACATGTTGTCTATGTCTTTTTGTGAATCCTTTAAAAGTTCATATGAATGGTCTTTCCTATCTGATTGCGTGGATAAATTCATAAGGGTGTCTGTGAAAGAGTGCACATGCTTTTGACTACTCAAGTGGAAGTGCATGTGAATGTTTGTAGTGAATATGTATAAATGTACTTGTGCGTAGAGAAGTATGAAAAATGTACTTGTGCGTAGAGAAGTATGAAAAATGTAGAACCGTTTCCGTACGTATGAATCTGTTTGAATTAATCCATGCAAATTGTTAGTCAGCGTTACTAGGAACCGTTGTCCTTAATAATGAGCTACTTACACTAAACTGAAATTTAATTATGAACAATTGAAACGACTAAAAAAAAAAATCTTGCCTTCAGGCCTAACTTGTTTTAGTCCCTAACGAGTCATTAAACTTGAACACCTAAAATTTAAAATCTTTTATACGCTAACATGCATTGGACTTATTTTTAATTTTAACAGCTATTGGTGTGTTTATAATTAGAATAATATTTCAGTTCTAAAATATAAAATAAAATAAAAACATTTTACAGATTTTAAAATTTCAGTAAAATACACACTTATCTTTTTTTTCACATCACTATATCACCATCGAACGCCTTCATTCTTGGCAATCAGTCATCAGCAGTACATCCTCTACACTACTAATGCTCTCATTTTGGTCTGTAACATTTCCTCACTTGCTAACTTCTGTTTGTTTCCAGTCTAATCAGTTCGTTTCTAGCTATCTTGTTTTACTTTGTATTACGTCTTGAGAAAGATAGACAAGATAACTTCAGTTGAACGAGTTATTTCGTTTCATTCCGTCCCCAGTTTTCTCTAGAAAGCCTTCTTATATAGGACATAGAGAGAACATGAAATCACCTATAATTTCTACAAATATACTTTTATAGACTGGTGACGATATGAAAACATTTCTGCCCAAATGATTTATAGAAAGATACATAAACTAGTGATAATACGAACTCTTCTCTGTCACCTGAGATTTACATAAAGCTACTTTCATAAACTTGTGATAACAGGAACCCATTTCCGTCCCAAAAGGTTTTGACAAAGCTATTTTCATAGACTTGTGATGACAGGAGGGTATTTCCGTCCCAAAAGGTTTCCATAAAGCTACTTTCATAGACTTGTGATGACAGGAACCCATTTCCGTCCCAAAGGTTTCGATAAAGCTAATTACATAGACTTGTGATGACTTGTTACTTCACTCTCTCTCCCCCTTCACACACACACACACACACACACACACACACACACACACACACACACACACACACACACAGCATGCTCTGGTACTGAGTAAAATATTGTGACATCATTTATTATACTTTAAGACCACTGTCACCTGCTCATTATACTTCTAGGCATTCTTGAAAACAACCATCACATATTTATTATACTTCAAATCACTACTTGAAATCCACTATCATGCAGGTATTATACTTCAAGACACTACTTGAAATCCTCTATCATGCAGGTATTAATCACAGTTTCACCCACCTATTCTTGGGACACTACTTTTTCTTCTTGCTTTCATTTAGTATGCATAATGGGTCAAATATACCAAAGGTATTTTTATATGTGCCCAACCCTTGCTTTCCAATAAAAATATACAATTTTAATCTCGCCTATGCAGCTGATTTGACCACCCAGCAAAAGGTCAGCCAGGTTCTCATGGCACATTTCTCTTCTGTATGTAATGTATTGTTTTACACACCAATGTTTTGTTTTATACCTACACAAGCCATACAACCGCCATGTTTCTCAATTATTTCCCCCCTTTTCTCTCAGTCTGCACTTCTGACTAATGATACATTCACACTGACTACTGTCATGTGCTTATTATACTTCAAGACACTACTTGAACGCCACTGTCACGTGATTGTTACACCTCACGACACTACTTGAACATAACTGTCATGTATTTCTTATACTTCTAGACACTACTTTAAGACCAATGTCACGTGTTCATTATACATCTAGACATTACCAGAATAACAATGAAAAACAGGAACCTTGAAGTTGTCACTTGCATTCTTTATGCAGGGCGCAAATATCATTTCCTGATTTCTTCTTAAAAATAATCAAAATTTCTTTGTTTTTAAACATTAGGCATATCATTCATGTTTTCAATTGTGTCTTATATATATAATTTGCTCAAATGCAAAAATAGCAGTCAAGCTAATAATGAAGAAGTAACCTAATTTGATTGTTAAATAGTTAGGAATCACAGGCAAGCTAATAATGAAGATGTAACCTAATTTGATTGTTAAATAGCTAGGAATCACAGGCAAGCTAATAATGAAGATGTAATCTAATTTGATTGTTAAATAGTTAGGAATCACAGGCAAGCTAATAATAAAGATGTAATCTAATTTGATTGTTAAATAGTTAGGAATCACAGGCAAGCTAATAATAAAGATGTAATCTAATTTGATTGTTAAATAGTTAGGAATCACAGGCAAGCTAATAATGAAGATGTAACCTAATTTAATTGTTAAATAGTTAGGAATCACAGGCAAGCTAATAATGAAGATGTAACCTAATTTGATTGTTAAATAGTTAGGAATCACAGGCAAGCTAATAATGAAGATGTAACCTAATTTGATTGTTAAATAGTTAGGAATCACAGGCAAGCTAATAATGAAGATGTAACCTAATTTGATTGTTAAATAGTTAGGAATCACAGGCAAGATAATAATGAAGATGTAACCTAATTTGATTGTTAAATAGTTAGGAATCACAGGCAAGCTAATAATGAAGATGTAACCTAATTTGATTGTTAAATAGTTAGGAATCACAGGCAAGCTAAACGAGACAACAACACGAGCGTAGCCCAGCCTCACTGTAAAGAAAAATCTAATTTTCCAGGTTGTCTCCCCTGTTTTATTACACCACTGCGTGATGCTCGTTTTTTGTCAGTGTCAGTTTACTTTGGCGCAACGACCAGTACGTACTCGTTTTTCTTCCTACTTCTGTGGCCTTGACATACATTCTGTGCAAATCAAGTAATCACACCTAACAGTAAGATCAAATTACTTACTTCTGTCATCTTTTAAGAAGCGTCATCACACAGGACAGGGCTCATCTCGTGTCTGTGATATGTCCTGTGCAGTCACCTTTCATGACCTGATAATAAATGATATATGGAACAAAAATTGTATCCTCCAGACCTCAGACTTAATGTCTTCTTTTTTAATCACAATGTGTGGTCTCTGTTTTTAATGTTCTTGTTTTTCTAAATTGTGTGTCTCACTCTGGAATTAGCATTGTCACGGACTGCAGTTAATCGGTCGTCGCTTATTTCCATCAAATCATCCAGAGGTACAAAGAAAATGTTCCACCTGCAATATTTGCAGGCTCTCTGCTTTTAGACTGGGCAATTTAGGCAATGGGCTGCCTGTCAATAGGTGTATTGTTGATCGTTGAATTTTGTGGCCCAGCAATAGGTTACTAAATTTTTTAACTGAAGTGCATATTTGCTTTTTACAGATTTTGTTTCCTAGGAATGAGTTTCTTACTTATTTGAATGAAATACATTTTTTTCTTTAGATTTTGGGGCCCAAACTATGAGTATCTTATCGATTTGCATGAAATATATTTCTGTTCTTTAGATTTTGTGGCTCAGCAATGGTTTTTTTTTACTTATTTGAATGAATGCATTTCTGTTCTTTAGATTTTGTGGCCCGGCTACGATGGTGGACGTATTCTGTGTGTTCCCTAACCGCCTGGAACTGAAACCAGACGACACAAAAGAGGAAACCTGGAATCGAGTAACTAATTTCCAACTTTATCCAAATCAATTGGAAGTTGTGGTAGACCCCACTCGAATGGTATACCTAACAGGTCCGCCTGGCACCGGTAAAACGATTGTTCTCGTACTCAAAGCTCTCCTGTGGTTGCAACAGGGTCAGAATGTCCAAGTGGTCAGCACGTGGTACAAAAGTCCGGCATCCTCTTACTTGATCCAGCATCAAGCAACGGAAACATTCAAAGTGTGTTCTGCTGTCTCTGACACGTCGCCACGAGTAAATTTCTATAAATACGATTTTGTAAAAGAGGGGGAAAATACATCTGCAAGAATGCAGGAAGTTGAAAATGCAGTGAGACGCCTTAAAGAAGAAATTAAAGAGGATCAGGTCTATGTCATCATGGACGAACCTGGCCCTGACATCCGGTTGAATATTTGTCTCAATTTTAATCGATGTTTTGTTTGCGTTTCATTCGTTAGTTCTGATTATCGTGTATTTCTGTTTAAGATTATTTTTTATAATTATTTTATCTCGTTTGGCTTATGTACGATTTTACAGTATTACTTTTTAGCGCAACTTGATTGATTTTCTGTTCATGCTTGGGTGAATTCGATAGGCATAGTAAGACAATAGTCATATCTTTTTTTTGTTTACATGCTTACTCTCTTTCCCAGTTAGCTTTCACTTAAGTTTTTGCTTCTAACTTTGATTAACAAATTATATTATGCGTGACTATTTATTTACGTTTTTTAAATTTAAAGTTGTAAAAAGAATGTGTTTTTATTCCATGTCTAGACATGTTCATTCTTACTTGCATATATTTTCATTTTTTTATATTTTATCCTTTATGCCATTTAAAATATTGTATTTTATTTAATTTAAAAACCTGTTTATTCTTTTTTATTTTTTAATATTTATAGTGTAAAAATTGTGTTAAACTTTTGATTATTTAAATTGTAATCCCTTTATACTTTTTCTACTGTGATGTATTGAACTATTTTATGTACGGAGCTGGACGTCAGCATAATTATTTATGCGTGCGTACGTGCATACGCATACGTGAGCACGTATGAGTGTGTGTGTGTGTGCGTGCGATTGTGTGTGTTTGTGTGTGTTTGTGTGTGTGTGTATGTATGTGTGTGTGTGTGTGTGTGTGTGTGTGTTATAGTCGTGGAGACGTTGATACCTGAAGCTAATGCCTATTAAATGAGAAGTGCTACCGGAAGTATATTTTGTATCGACTTTCCCACGAAATCCTATTTCATTTGTCATCATTTACTAGCTGGCTGTCACCATTTCTAAACTAATTGTCATTTGTAAGCTGACTATCCTCATTTGTAATCAGATTGCCACACCATTTGAAAGCTGATTATTATCATCTGTATGATAAATGTTCTCATCTGTAGAATAATTGTCCTCATCCGTAAGCGGACGGTCATCATTTGTAAGCGGACAGTCATTATTTGTAAGCTGACAATAATCCTCTGTAAGCTAACTGTCCTCATATTTAAGGTGGAATTATCTGTAAGTTGACTGTCCTTATTTTGAAGGTGGAATTATCTGTAAGCTGACTGTCCTCATCTGTAAGGTGGCATTATTTGGGAGCTGACTATCATCATTTGTAAGCTGGCTGTTATCATTTGTTTGCTGGCTGACATCATTTGTATGCTGGCTGTCATTAATGTGTAAGCTCTCGTCATTTCTTTGCGACTGTCATCATCTGTAAGCTAACTATTATATTCTGAATTATGTTTACAGAGAAGATGCTCTTCAGGTGTTCGTGGGGAAATTCCGAACCTTCAAAAAGTCCCTGAGTCAAGGTGAAGCTGTACCATTCATAAAGGACGTTTTCAACCTCACAAATCAGGAAGCGAGCGACAAATTCGATACATTTAAAAATAATGATGACCAATTGTCTCTTGGAGAATTTCAAAAGCTGTATGCGACCATGAAAAAAAGGTAAGCAGTGTCTTCATGTGTGTCAATTACATATTCCCACGGACATGAATTAGTTATGTTTAATTTTAAATCACGAATTTTCTAAGTGTGTGTCATGAATTCTTCAACATGTAAACTATAAAATCCATACACTTCCTAAATTTATTTTAAATTCTGTCTCCTACGAAGTTCACAGGAGCATTACAATTAATATAATGCTCAAAAAAGCAATGTTAATATCCACCAATTCAAGTCAAAATTATTCCTAATCAGGTTTGATATGTAATTCAAAGCAATTTCTATGTGAAATAAACTGTTGAGTCAGTCAAACTTTTCTTATAACTGAGCAACACTAGTGATAACTGGTGACAAGAAATTTGATTTTTTTGTTTTTGTTTCAAAATACAAAATAATAACAACGGTCAAAATATAGGTAAAGTTATACAGATCACATAATTGATAGGCTGGAATAGTAAAGATTAGGATAGCAAAAGCTGGAATAGCAAAGATTTTACGAAAGCTGGGATTGTAATAGTTAAGACTGCTAATACTGGAATTGATATGCTTAGAGTGCGTTTTGACATTAATGACATTATTACATTAATGACATTATTACAACGCTGTGGAACGCAGATATTTTAAATGTTGCTGGGAGGGATCGTGTGTCTGTTTGGGTTTCATTTTCAATGTTGACCAAGAATATTAACTATTCTCTACTTGATCTATGCATATAAACATTATAGAAAATATGCCTCTATTACCTAAATGATCATTAATTTAAACATGTGTGATTTACAGGAATATGTTTACAGTTTTCTGTGAAAGCCTAAAAGAAGAGGTTCCCAGTTTATACCTGTGGGCAGCTTCGAATGAGCATAGCAATATACCTGGTCTATTTAAAAAGAGAAAACTGACGATAGCACTGAGGTCACCGAGTGCAATCGTTGATAAAGTTAAAAACAGCCCTATAATGCGAGACGGCTCTACTATCGAATCATATTCTAATATTTCACCTGTTCCCAGTGAGGGGACGAGTATCAAAGAGCTGCCTCATCAAGATCATCAGGAAATACTCCCCCAGGACTGCGAAAAATGCGGACAACAAATCGCGAATTTGCTGAAAGAATTTCGTGTCGGTAAGACAATGCCATTATGCTTTTAACATTTCATTAATAATGGTTCGTATTCATTCAAGATATCTGAAAAACATTTAAATCAACGCATTTGATAGTATTTTATTTTATCATTTCTTTCAGTACTATAGTATCTTAAAAAACCCATTAACAGAGTCCATCATGAGATAAATCACAAAAGATATTATAATATAATTGACGGTGATGAAAATGATGACGTTGACGACTATGGTGATAGTGGTGGAGATGATAATGATAACGATGACGACAGCTATGGTAGTGGTAGTGGTGGAGATGATGATGATGGTAGTGGAGATGATGGTGGTGGTAGTGGAGATGATGGTGGTGGTAGTGGAGGTGGTGGTGGTGGTAGTGGAGATGATGGTGGTGGTAGTGGAGATGATGATGGTGGTAGTGGAGATGATGATGGTGGTAGTGGAGATGAGGAGGAGGAGGAGGAAGAGGAATACAGTGCATATTTTGGTCATGAGATCCTGGGGGTGATCTATGTTTAAGCGATTAACTCAGGTGCACTCAGTCTTAACACACTAATCCAATTTTTCAGATGTCAAATAAAATAATTGATTCTAACGAAAAATGGAAAGGCGGTTTATAATTATTTGTGTGTATGAACATTAATGGATTATTTTGTCTGGCATTAGCGAGTTGCCTATTAAGAAATTTACATTGGTGTAGCTCAAGAACGGTACACTGTATTTGCCTTAGCATGACGTGACAAAGTAAAACACAAAGGCCTGCTCCTATGCAAAGATCAAATGTAGGCAGCACTAAATTTCTGACAGATTTCATCTCTAAACTCCTTTCTCTCTTACATACATTCTCAACTTACAAATCCTGCAACAATTACGTTAGCCCGATACACACACAGCATAAGAATTATAGCATCGATCAAAATTCACAAATATAGTGTACAATATAATCAAATTATTGACCATAGAAATATAAGCATTCTCCAATCCAAAATGAGAATGCAACAAAATAATTGATATAACATAATTTAGAAACAATTTAGTAGCAATTTTCTTCTACGTTCAACTCAAACCGAAAATACCAAAATTACAGGGAACCTGGAACAGTGATAATATACAATGTCGATTCCACATAATTGTCTTCTTTATATATTTCTAACTTATTTCAATTGCTTCTGATAAATCTCATAATTTTTTTAAGTCAGTAAAATGCTATTTATAGTAAGGAATGCTCATCTGTATTCACACAATTATGTTCAAATTAAATTACCAATTTCAATCTCTCTCAATTGTTATACATTATTCTCCTGAACTATTGTCCTACATCTAAGGGACCCGCTACAACCAAGGCATCTGTCTACAGGCTAAAAGTCTAAAAGTAGAAATCTATGTTTAACTCAAAAGCAATGTTGGATTTACAGAGTGAAAAATCTATGTTTAACTCAGAAACAATGTTGGATTTACAGAGTGAAAAATCTATGTTTTAACTCAGAAACAATGTTGGATTTACAGAGTGAAAAATCTATGTTTAACTCAGAAACAATGTTGGATTTACAGAGTGAAAAATCTATGTTCAACTCAGAAACAATGTTGGATTTACAGAGTGAAAAATCTATGTTCAACTCAGAAACAATGTTGGATTTACAGAGTGAAAAATCTATGTTTAACTCAGAAACAATGTTGGATTTACAGAGTGAAAAATCTATGTTTAATTCAACAATGTTGGGTTTCTACACCACATACAACATTATTCGCCTAGTCCATTAAAATTTCCAGTGAAACAAAACTTCACCCACACGTCCTTGTGAGTTTGAAGGATAGTGGCTTACCACTGGTATTTGTAGGCAACATATACCTGCCAAATCTCTCAACCACGGGTTTGAAATTATTTATCTAGTTATGCTTCACTGCCCTTCCAGGTCAGCTGCCCAGTGATGCGGCCATTAAAGCTCATTAGTTTTAATTCCACTCTTGCTTAACTCTCGCACACCCATACTTTTATCCTTTCAACCAGTTACTTAATCAGCTGAGATTATAATATCACTTCTGTGCCAACATTGGCAACCCAATACTAAATGAGTTCATATTTATTTTATTACTGTAATAAAATTTTCTTCCTAAAATCCAAACGACAGAACGTTGATACATTTAAGAATTAAGATTGGTGCACGCACCTGAGTGGCTGCAATCTTACAGAGAGAAGTCCTGCAGTCTAGTTCATCATTTGACAGACCTAAATGAAATTTTCCTTAACAATTTTGAATTGCTTTCATTAACTAGTGCGCAGTTCGAATGAAAAGAGTGAGGACAAAATACTTTTAGTTCTCAAAAGCAGCCACCACCATTGGTATCAATTACTGGGCACTGCACATTAATCGTCAATCAGCGAAATATAACTGTAGCAAGAGTTGAACTGGATCTGTAGGAGCATATCCTCCCTTTTAGCACAGAATAGTCTAACCATAATTATTGTATGAAATGGGTTCACTGCTAGAGTCACTGACACACCCTCAAAGACATCGAAAAGAAGTAAGCCACCAAAGCAGTGCCTAAGTCTAATGTTTGGTTTTTCTCGCAGGCTGCGAACCTGACCAGTCAAGTCACGCGACAGGGGCTCTACAGTACCGCGACGTCCTGGTGATCTGCGAGGAAGTAGTTGACGAGAAGGTCGATGAAAAGAAGCCAGCAAGCGGACTGGTCCAAGGTCTGCGGAAATGGGAATGTGAGGGATATAAGCAGTTTCCTGTCCGGGTGGTGGAGAAGGAACCCAAGGATGACGCCATCAAAGACACGGCCCTGGCATTGAGCAACATGGTGACCGTGTCACACTACCTCCACGTGACAGGGCTCGAGAGGAAGGTGGTCGTCCTGGCAGGTGATTGTACCTGGAAAAATATGTATTGGGAGCTGTATGATGTATCTCGCAGTACAACACACTTGATATTCATTAAGCAAAAAAATTAAATGTCGCCCACTTGATTCGCACTGTTTCAATTAATTATTTTTTTTAAAATTTGGTTGTCACTGCTTTTGGACTGCCGCGAAGATACGATTTTTTTTACAAATTGTTATGTATTGTTTTATTTTTTGTGGTATAATAACTAAATGAAATTGTGTTAAGTTTGAATGTTCGGGGTTCAGATTATAAGTTAAAAGAATTAGTTATTTATAAACTAATAAAATATACGCAGTGTTTATGACGTCAGCAGAATATCAGAAATATTTATTATTCAGATAGATAGATAGATAGATAGATAGATAGATAACTTTCTTTATCAGATGCAGTGTACATAGGAGTATTTATGTGATCTGGAGAAAAAGATAGTGTACCTCGTGTGTACATAGGAGTATTTATGTGATCTGGAGAAAAGGATTATGTCCCTCGTGTGTAAATAGGAGTATTTATGTGATCTGGAGAAAAAGATAGTGTACCTCGTGTGTACATAGGAGTATTTATGTGATATGGAGAAAAAGATAGTGTACCTCGTGTGTACATAGGAGTATTTATGTGATCTGGAGAAAAGGATTATGTCCATAGTGTGTACATAGGAGTATTTATGTGATCTGGAGAAAAAGATAGTGTACCTCGTGTGTATATAGGAGTATTTATGTGATCTGGAGAAAAGGATTATGTCCCTCGTGTGTACATAGTGTACATAGGAGTATTTATGTGATCTGGAGAAAACGATTATGTACCTCGTGTGTACATAGGAGTATTTATGTGATCTGGAGAAAACGATAATGTCCCTCATGTGTTCATATAAGTATTTATGTGATCTGGAGAAAACGATAGTGTCCCTCATGTGTTCATAGAAGTATTTATGTGATCTGGAGAAAACGATAGTGTCCCTCATGTGTTCATAAGAGTATTTATGTGATCTCGAGAAAAAGATAGAATGCATGTAATATTTAAACATTGAAATGTCTGCTTTCTGACTCAGTACAAAGTTACTGTAAAGCTGAATATGGGGTTTATGTTTTGGATTATTTACTTTCTATTTCAAAGATATATATCTTTCTTTCACTTTGACAAATTTTAATGGGGACGACATAATATATAAGACTGCTGTATCTGTTTTCTGATACTTTAGGAATCTATTTGAAAAAAAATTAAATTAATTGCTTCATGTTGAGATTTTGTTATCGTTTCAAAGATATTTCCTCAAATGTACATATAAGAATGATTGAGAGGGAAAATGTTTTTGCTAAGATACTTCTCTTTTTCTACTCAAAGTATTGTTTGTATTTTAAAAATCTCTTCCAAAATGTACAGGAAAGCATTGTCTTTAAATTTTATTATAAACATCACAGTAAGGAAGTAGAAAAATTGTAAAGAAAATAAATAATAAGTAAAGGTTCATAACGTTATCTTTGAAAAGCCTTTTTATTTGTCTAGTCAAAGTATTGTCCTATTTTAAATAATACAGTGAGAATGATTAAGAGAAAGACATTATCGCTGCAACAGTTGGCTGTATTTTATCCTAATGATGTCATCGAACGAGACATTTTGATAATTTAAAATAACGTTTCACTTAAACAATTTCCTTTATCTTATAAAAAAAAAAAAAAAAAAAAAAAAAAAAAAAAAAAAAAAAAAAACATGTCTGTGGCTTAGAACTTAGAACAATTTAAAAGAAAGAAAGACATTATAATTAATAAGACATTATAATTTTCTTTATCCTGTTTAAGACCAAGAGTGCGCGTGATCATGAGATGAATGAAAAGAAATGTATTATCACTAAAGTAAATTTTATGATTTTATCTAACCAAGGTGTGTATGAGAATTGAGAAAGATTTTGTTATTTGAAAAGACACTAAAAATGTCATAATCGACAGGATTTTTAAGACAAATTTGGAGAAATGTTTTAAAATATTTAAATTGAATGTGAAATATATTTATACAGAATGTTTTTAAGGTTTGAAAGCATACGAAATTGTTCCTGTACTTCCGGGAAAATCAGCGTGGAGAAAGGAGATTAAGTCTAGATATCAGGAATAATAGAAATGTCACCAGTTTAGCGATTATGTATTTAAAAATTGCTGTGATATTATCACCAGTTCAGATACTCTGAAGTTAAATATAACTGTGGTGTTGTCACCACCACGGGGCAGAGCAGACTTACATACCAAAAAAAGAGTAGAGTCCCTTGATTTGAGGAGACTAACATACCAAGAAAAGAGTAGAGGCCCTTGATTTGAGGAGACCAACATACTAAGAAAAGAGTAGAGGCCCTTGATTTGAGGAGACCAACATACTAAGAAAAGAGTAAAGGCCCTTGATTTGAGGAGACCAACATACTAAGAAAAGAGTAGAGGCCCTTGATTTGAGGAGACCAACATACTAAGAAAAGAGTAGAGGCCCTTGATTTGAGGAGACTAACATACCAAGAAAAGAGTAGAGGCCCTTGATTTGAGGAGACCAACATACTAAGAAAAGAGTAGAGGCCCTTGATTTGAGGAGACTAACATACCAAGAAAAGAGTAGAGGCCCTTGATTGAGAGGAGCTGATTTTAACCTATATCTAGACATGTGCTTTACATCATACGATAAGTATAAGAAATAAAACGGATGAAAATAAAGAGTGGACTAATAGAAAGAGAACAGATTTCACATTTATTAATGACTGGAAAACATTACTTAGACAAAGTCACGTGACTGCGTTGATATTGTAAACGATGGCCATTAATAATGTATTCTTACGATGTGCTGTGATTAGCGACTGGATGTATCTTCACTACCTTGTGAAACGATCTATTTGACATAGTATAACGTCTAATGGAGAAAACAGCAATGAGAGAACGGTTTCTAATGTGTCATTGTATGCATGACATCTCATGGAGTAAACATACTGCAATGAGAGAACGGTTTCTAATGTGTCATTGTATGCATGACATCTCATGGAGTAAACATACTGCAATGAGATAACGATTTCTAATGTGTCATTGTATGCATGACATCTCATAGAGTAAACATACTGCAATGAGAGAACGGTTTCTAATGTGTCATTGTATGCATGACATCTCATGGAGTAAACATACAGCAATGAGAGAACGGTTTCTAATGTGTCATTGTATGCATGACATCTCATGGAGTAAACATACAGCAACGAGAGAACGGTTTCTAATGTGTCATTGTATGCATGACATCTCATGGAGTAAACATACAGCAATGAGAGAACGGTTTCTAATGTGTCACTGTATGCATGACATCTCATGGAGTTAACATACTGCAATGAGAGAACGGTTTCTAATGTGTCACTGTATGCATGACATCTCATGGAGTAAACATACTGCAATGAGAGAAGGATTTCTCATTTGTCGTTGAGTGCATAACACTAATGGAGAAAACATCTAACAATGAGAGAAGGATTTCGAATTTGTCATTGCTTGCATGACGCTAAAGGAGAAAACATCTAACAATGAGAGAAGGATTTCGAATTTGTGTGTATGAAACCTCTCCATTTATAGAGCTCAGTGCCTGTGACCGAGTTCTCATGGTCGTTGCTATTATTGCGAGTGCGCATGCGTTGCTATGATGGTGAGTGCACTTGCGTTGCTGTGATTGTGAGTGCGCATGAGTCGCTATGATAGTCTGAAGTGCAACACATGTTGTGGCAATAAAATACATAATATTGGCTAGCTGTTTTATTGAATCAAAATGTGTGTTGTACTTGTATAGCGGCTGCTACTTGTCTTTATGCAACCAGCTGGACCTACGAGAAGAGAACCACACATTTAAACAAGAAGTGTTTTTTTGGAGGGGTGAGGGGGTGTAGGGACGGATTATCTAACTGCAATCAGTCTCGCTCGTTTAGAGAGTTGAATCATAAATTATGGTTTAGGTCATTCAGAAACAGCTTGTTAGATAAAACCCAGTCATCGACAGTCTTGACTGAGGTAATCTCTGTGACGCAACTGTCCACTTTGTCCAGTTCTTAGCGCTTTAAATAAGCAAATGAAAAACATTTTATTTACTGCACTAAAATAGCGTAAAATAGGATTAGTTTGCTCCAATAACACAACCATCTCAGACAAAGCATGCAGCTGGTAGTCTGGTACCAGTGATTCAGTACCTAGAGTAAAACAAGTTAAGTAATAGTCTACTGCAACAAGCGTATGAACGACACCCGTATAATTTTACCTTGGTAAGGTCTGGGGACCTTTATGAGACCGTTATTATAAGAGAAGATTCCGGACTAGTGGGGACATGGTATGATAAAAGTGCGATGTGGACCTAATTTAGGTGTGCCAGAAGCTTTTCAGAGTTGAGTGTCTCAGGGTGAATAGAGCTGTTGGGATGGATGTGTAAGTACTAATTATTTCAAATGGTTGCATGAGTTCAACTCCTGTGAAATTATGAAAAGCAGATAATAATTTATGAATGATTCCCATATGGTGTCTAAGGACAGTGCAGTTTGCACAACCGTGCATAGTTTACAGTGCAGTTTGCACAACCGTGCATAGTTTACAGTGCAGTTTGTAAAACCGTGCATAGTTTACAGTACAGTTTGTAAAGTGGTGTCTAGTTTTGGGTAACGTGGATACTTTATGCAGCAGAAAATAAATTTTGGAGCGGTATCGAGTTTCGGGTGACGTGTATAGTTTATGGAGCAGAAAATGGATTTTGGAGCGGTGCAAAGATTGTAGAGAGAACGCAGACTGTAAAACATTGTGTATATTGTGATGTAGCGCTGACCTTTAGGAGTAATGTATAGTTTGTGGAGCAGTGAATAAATTGAGGAGTAGCATTTTGTTTGTGGAGTTTTACATAGATTGTTCAACAGAGCTTATTTGTGGGGCAATGGTATGGAATGTTTACATCAGGGTGTTTTTTTTAAACACGAGCTGCATTGTTCTAAACTTTACTAAAGTTGATATCCACACCATAAGCACTGTACATATTTTTATATGTTTTCGCAAAGTATTTGCGAATATGTCTGTGGAGGTTGCGTGCATATATTGATGCGCGCAGTTGTTTGCAAGTCTGTACGTGTGAATGTGCGCGGATATGCATAATACAGCAGTCCAAAAGACACAACAGCTACTAGATCGTCAACAAATTATTATTTCCATTTTTACTACACGACTCTGAATCTCTTATTTTCGACAAGCAGGAAATGGCCACCAAATTACGTGTGTGCCTATTACGATAAAATAACATTCAAAATAATTTTTGTAACTATATTTTGTGGAAATAAAGACATTGAAATATAAACACATACACATGTACACATGCACACACACACACACACACACACACACACACACACACACACACACACACACACACACACACGTACAATCATACAAATAGTTGCGTGTATGTGTATGTGTACCTAATCGCATACACAAGAAAGAAAGCGTGAGACTAGGTGGATGAAAGAAGTAATGGATGAATAAAAAGATAGTTCGATGGATAACGATAAAAGGGAGGTAAATGGGCGGATACGTCTGTGCGTGCGTGCATGAGTAAGAGAGCGTTTTGATCACAGACATACACTCGCACTTGAAAAAGTGCATGTCAGCGTGAAGCAAATTCACAGTGTACTGCCTGTATCATTGCTTATGTAATTAGAAGCAGAAAAAAAATTTCAAGACAAATGCCACTGTTAATAAACCAGCCCATGTTTACCATCAGCAGGTAAGGCGTATGAACGTGGCAGCCGTTCTTGGCATTTGTCCACGCTTAGAGAATACAAACAAACCCAGTTCTGCAGGTTCCAGACTCGCGGGCTATTTCTTTTGGTTAGAGAATTAAGAGCTCTGTGCTTTACGCTGAATTCGCAAAAAATGATTCAAAGCACGATGATACTTCACTGTTTTGTGCATCAATTCGCTGTTTTACAGACAATTGAACACACGAGTATAAAGTCAGCAAATACACAGCAGTGCAACACAAGAGTATACAGACAGCAAATACACAGCAGTGCAACACAAGAGTATACAGTCAGCAAATACACAGCAGTGCAACACAAGAGTATAAAGACAGCAAATACACAGCAGTGCAACACAAGAGTATAAAGTCAGCAAATACACAGCAGTGCAACACAAGAGTATAAAGTCAGCAAATACACAGCAGTGCAACACAAGAGTATAAAGTCAGCAAATACACAGCAGTGCAACACAAGAGTATAAAGTCAGCAATTACACAGCAGTGCAACACAAGAGTATAAAGTCAGCAAATACACAGCAGTGCAACACAAGAGTATAAAGTCAGCAATTACATAGCAGTGCAACACAGGAGTATACAGACAGCAAATACACAGCAGTGCAACACAGGAGTATAAAGTCAGCAAATACACAGCAGTGCAACACAGGAGTATACAGACAGCAAATACACAGCAGTGCAACACAAGAGTATAAAGTCAGCAAATACACAGCAGTGCAACACACGAGTATAAAATCAGCAAATACACAGCAGTGCAACACATGGCCTGGCTTTGTTGGCCGTCTACTTACTTGTTTGTTTAGTTTTCAGTTTTACTGTGTGCAGTTTATTCTGACTGATCGATATTTTTAAAAGTCATTCTATCTCTCTATCTAACTATACATTTATATATCTAGATATTTATCATATCTATCTATCTATCTAACATCCCTTAATTTAAACAAATTTGTTCATGACAATGCATGTATACATTTATTTCATGCATTTAAATCTATGTAGAGACAGAGAGACAAGCGGAGAATACATATGTAAATGTAGTATTTCCTAGAGCAGGGACGGGCAACATACGGCCCGCGAAGGGATTTTGACCGGCCCGCTGACTGTTTCTGGCCGTACATGGTAATGTGGCCCGCGTCCACATCCCCGCCACCCCCACCCCCGCAATCTCCCACTATCTTACTGCGTCGCAGTTAATAGTGACTGTTAGTTATTCTTTGATTGTTTTCGGTTAGATTTAGAATTTACAATAAATTTTTTATCAGGGATTTTGCCAAGAAACATAAAGTTGACAGCCAGTGTAGCCATTTAACAAAGATTGGATACCTAAATACTTTTTCACAGAAGTCGCAAGAAAGCAAGCGGTATGTTTGATGTGCAGTGAAAGTGTTGCAATGTTGAAAGAGTACAACATTAGCAGCCATGGTAATGTGGCCCCATCCACATCCTGCTGCAATCTCCCACTACTTTCTTACTGTGTCACAGTGTTACATGCCAGTATTTATTTAAAGACCCTGTTCCAGAATTAAGATTTAGATTAATTAAATTCCAGGATTAGATTAATTAAATCTCCTCATTTATTCTGAAACAGACTGGCTGCCCAGATCTATTCTTCAGTCTGACTAAATTTAATCTCGTTGTAAGACAAGAAATTTAGAGACAGATAAACCCGTGTGACAATTACATGGACTGGGACACATTAATCAATTACGACTAATCATACTTGCATACATCACACTCTTAATGCTCGCCCCCACCCAGCCCTAATTTGGTCTTTCTCGCAAATGATCAACAAATATTAGATTTAATAAAAGATTTACAAATAACAAAAATTGAATCAAAGATTGGATGCCTAAGTACTTTTTCACAGAAGTCGGCAAGAAAGCAGTATGTTTGCTGTGCAGTGAAAGTGTTGCAATGTTGAAAGAGTACAACATTAGCCGCCATTATGCGACGAAACATGCAGGCTATGGCAGTACTTTATCAGCAGCGGAACGGCAAACAAAAGCAACAGAATTGGACAGAAATCTTGTAAAGCAGCAGAATTTATTCGGAAAAGCCAAAGTAGCCCAGAAAGCTGCTACTCATGCCAGCTTTGTGGTCGCACACAACATTGCTAAGCACAGCAAATCGTTCTGTGATGGTGAATTTGTCAAAAAGTGCATGCTCGATGTAGCTGATCAAGTCTGTCCAGAACAAAGAAAGAAGTTTGAAGAAGTCAGTTTGTCGAGAAGAACTGTGGCTCGCCGCATTGAAGCAATTGGTGAAGACCTGACATCACAACTAAAATGGCGTGTACTTCATTTCAGCTGTTTTCCCTGGCATTGGATGAAAGCACTGACATCGATGACACTGCACAGTTGCTCATCTTTGTACGAGGCATTTCAGAAAACTTTGAAATCACAGAAGAATTGCTGTCAATGGAATCAATGAAAGACACTACTACCGGGGAAGATATTTTCGAATGTGTGGAAAATGCCTTGCACACAATGCAATTACCATGGCAGAAAATGGTAAGTGTTACTACGGATGGTTCTCCATCTTTGACAGGAAAGAAAGTTGGTCTACTGAAAGTTGGTGACCGTGTTGCAGAGGTCGATTGCACCAGGGAATTGATATTTCTACATTGCATAATACACCAGGAAGTGCTGTGTAAAAGTGTGCTTGACATGAAACATGTTGTGGATCCAGTTGTGAAAATTGTTAATTTCATCAGGGCGAGAGGTCTAAATCACAGACAGTTTATCACACTTCTGGAAGATTGCGGTTCTGATCACAGTGATGTTTTGTATCATACCGCTGTACGCTGGTTGAGTTTGGGGAAAGTTCTGAGACGTGTCTGGGACCTGAAAACAGAAATCTTACTGTTTTTGGAGATGAAAGGGAAAGATACAGAATATCCTCAACTCAGAAAATCAGAATGGCTCTCAGATCTGGCGTTTGCAGTTGATCTCTTTGAACATATGAATGAATTGAACACCAGACTTCAAGGGAAGGGCACTTTTGCTCACGAAATGTACTCAACAGTGAAGGCATTCAAGGTGAAGCTAAAACTGTTTTCTCGCCAGCTCAGCCAGAATATCACAACACACTTTCCAACATTCGAAACTATGGCACCCCAGATGATGTCAACTGAGAAGTACACCAGTATGATATCTGCACTAGACAATGAATTTGCTCGTCGTTTTGCGGACTTCCAGAAACTTGCTGCTGAGTTTGATATCTTGTCATCACCGTTTACAACTGACTTTGAAAAGGCGCCGGATGCTCTACAGCTGGAACTGATTGATCTGCAGTGTGACTCTACCCTGAAAGAGAAATTCCAATCTGAAAGCATTGACAAATTTTATGCGTCACTGAATGAATCCAAGTTTGCCAACCTGAGAAAGATGGCCATGAAACTACTTGTTCTGTTCGGGTCTACATACATTTGTGAACAAACATTTTCGACCATGAACATTAACAAGACAAAGTTGCGTTCCAATCTAACTGATGTTCACGTGCAGTCTTTACTGAGAATTTCTACGTCCGACATGTAGCCAGAGTTCAAACAACTTGTTGAAAACTTTGATCGACCACAGATGTCTCATTGACTTCAGCAGCTATTGAGGTACATTACGTTAAATTCATTATATACTGTTTTTGGTCTCTATGCTTTAATGTTTACAACTTTAAAGTTTACATTAAATACGATTAAGGTATTGATTTAGTAATCCGGCCCGCCAAGGACTTCATTTTCCCATATCCGGCCCGCCGACTGAAGAAGTTGCCCACCCCTGTCCTAGAGCGTCATTGAGACAGATGAATAAGGTAAATATGATTATGGAATTTTGGACACATGGATGGATGTATGGTAGACAGAAAGCACACGTAAAGATTAATACTCTTAGTTCACAGATATACCAGACGATAGTCTAGCTTGTCCCAGGTTTTTCAGAAAAATCGATAGTTACGTTACGTCAGCCTATTGTATTCCTCCGATGTTTGCTGAGCGCGTTTCTCTCCCCTGCCAGAAAGAAACAAACTATACCAGGTACCTGTCATGGTAACCTGACGTCATTCCTCCTGGCCCTGAAGAGCACATTTCAGTGAATTATGAAAATGAAATCAGATAGAATTAACATTTTGGTCATCATCGATGAAGAATCGAAGTGTGCCCGTTAGGATAGACTAAACGGCGAGGAGCCTGTTCGGTCTGGAGGGAGAATACGTACAGGGTTAAGTGCGCTATCCTGCTGACATTCTGAAGCGCGCGTGAGAAAAGGAACTCTTCGCTAGAAGTCCGTAAACAGTTCATTATTTTCACGTAAGCTTAACAGACATTGCATTGACAGTGTATTTAGAATGTAATTACGACTGCTATTTTGACACGCTTTTAGTACACGTAGAAAATTTAAGGTGTGTAACTTCTGGCTAGTCGTACTTTCAATACTCAAAGAGGAAAGAAGGTATGTAACTTAAATTTTGGCTAGACGTACTTTCAATACTCAAAGATGAAATAAGGTATGTAACTTAACTACCGGCTAGTCGTACTAAAAAACTAAAAGGTATGTAATTCCAACTTTTGTTTCGACGTTCTTTCAGTAAACAAAGCAGATTGGTGTGTAACAGGTATGTAAAGCTCTGATCTCTAGATAGATGTCCCTTCAATAAACAAACAATCCCAGAAGATAACTCGCGAAAATCTCTCAGGCCAGAATCCACGGTGCATTTATTCTTAAAATTTTGTCTTTTAGAAATATGTATTCAGTTATTATTGAAATGAGAATCTCACATGCGATGAATTGATTAAGTGTTTGACTTGACTGCTTGATTCATTTATATGTAACAATGACTGAGAAAGATGAAAGTTTAGTAAATAAATATAAAATTTGGAAATGAGACTATTTCTATTTAAATTTCTTAAATATAATTTAATCGATATTGTTTAATGTAATGTTTTCCATAATAATTAATCATCTACATATATTTATGACATTTCGGCTAATATCATTTTATTGCTTTTTAAGAAGTGTTACTGTGGTGGCCATCACTATAGCAATTTCGAACATGGAAAGATACCGACATGCCTGGCTAGAGAACTTAAAGCGTTGGTATCCAAAACTGCACGAACAGACATACTTCTTACCGCCATTGCATTTCAATCGAGTGCCATTTGTGGAAAAGACGTTAGGCGACCTGCCAGTCAGCGTGTTGCACCAGGCAACCAATGGCAAAGACGCGCAGTCGGTTAGTAAGAAGAGAACAATGTTTTATTACTGATTTATTTCTTTAAAATAAATGTGCTCGTTTGCAATTAGTCACGTCAACCGTGTAGGGATGGTGAGATTTAAATTTTGATAGTTCGTGTGATGTTTGTTTTTTTTTCCAAAGGCAGTCATAAGTGTGAACAGTAAAGTCATTGAACTTGAGAAAGGCACATGATTGATATAAATAGCAAGTACTTCCATAACAACAAATACTGAAATACTGACCTTTCTTCTAGTTTAAAATCTCTGATCCTTAAGCTTTTTTGATGGTTTCCTATATATTGCATCTTTTCCTTCAAAGCAGATTCTGTTCCTTGAGCTCTGCTTCTTTTCCTTAAGTACTGGATCTCGTCCTTAAATAATGTTACCTGTTATTTAAATACTGGTATTTTGTCATTGAAACTTGTAACTATTCCGTAAATGTGGTATATGTTCCTTTAACGTAGTTCTAAAATGAAATATCAACGACAAAAGAATTTTTTTTAAATATAAAAGTAATATTTCAGAATTAACTTATCGGAATATATTTAGTAATTACTCAATCGTAATTAATTTAACAGTTCACAAGTAATGATTCATCTACAGATTTATACTTCCATGTTAATAGTGCAATTATGTGATGTATTCGCTATGACACCGACATTTTAATGTTGGCGATTCGATTGGTTAATTAAGGCTGCCAACACGAATTACCATTATATGTTTTTATAGAATCGATTTTTATAAACCGATCACACAGATGATAAAGATTTGGATGGATTTATAGATTTAAGACAACAAAGTATAGATCATTAATCTTATTTAACCTCTCTATCATTCAAGTTAAAATGACCTGATCATTAATCTTATTTAACCTCTCTATCCTTCAAGTTAAAATGACCTGATCATTAATAGTTAGCATCCACAAAAACGATCACTGAGAGTGTTTCCTCGTCTATGGGATCGAATATTACAAATTATTATTTGGAGCTTTCATTGAAGGATAACAATCGGATCAACTGTTATTAATTAATCCATGATTACTAATTAGAAAATGCTAAAAGTATGTATGACAGCATAGTCATTCAGGTTATTAAAAGAAATAATGATTTCGATTGCTGTAGATTAGCCATCTACTCATCATTATCAGTTAGCAGAAATAAACGTCATGAAAGGTTAAGTCTGTTAGCAGAAATATACGTCATGAAAGGTTAATTCTGTTAGCAATGCGTTAGTTAGCAATAGCACGGTCGTTATAGTTAGCAAGCAGACTGAGCCATGAAACATTCGTAAGAAAATGTAATGAAAATTATAAAGACTTTCCCAATTACACACTAAAAATAGCATCATCTGAAATACAATGCCAGTGAATTTATAAGCTTGGGTCAGCAGAGCTCTGTTATTCTTGTAACGTTTATGCAAATAAATCTATCGTCATTTTTAAAAATTTGATTGCATATAATCCATGTCAACAAATGGGATCGATTGTAGGTTATTTTATATATTAATGTCAATGGAAAAATTGACTTTACACACTCCAAAATAGTGAGATTTCCAAATGTATCTGCAATTAATTGCAACTAACAAAAGGTGCTCGTAACACAATAGATGCAATAACTATTAATAATTATGTAAAAACGCCCCCGTATACACGGATTCTAATCCAGCATTAACCTGTCTCCTGTTAATAAAACTTCCGATGACCCAAAACCCCTGTAAAAATGTCAGCCAGAGGATTTGCGCATAAAAAAATAATTAATCAATACATAACCGTACAATGTCATAAAGCATGGTGGCATGTGTTGACATGTGACGTTTAGCAATGGAGTGACCTTTATAGGGTCAACAATGTGACGATCATTATAGACGTCAACAACGTGATCAATAGTTTTCTTAATCAGTGTTAAAGGAGATATAAACAGGATCGATCGTTTACAGGTAGTAATGGATCAATAAAAATTTACAGACATGTTAATCATTAAAGGAGTTAGAAATATAATCGATATCATAAAAAATTATATATTTTTATACATAAGTAATGGATGATTGCTTAGTTCAGTAATGGGACTTTGTATTATACGAGCATAAAACAATCTATCGATTGTCATATGTTAGCAATGGATCAAACATTAAAACAAACAAATCAATAGCTATAGTCTAGCAATGAAAACGATTTATGAAAAGATTTTAGCATTTGGACCGATTGTAATAGGTTATAAATGAACCGAAGTTATATGTTGTTATTGATTCTGTCAATAAAAGCAATTAATGGCCTTACAATTATGGTTTAATAATGAACGGATGTGTCGTTAAGATTATAAGTGGAGTTATCGTTAAAGTTATCATTGGATCTGTCATTATAGGTTTTTAATAGATTTATTGTTGCAGGCTAATATCAATAAATCTATCGTTAAAAGTTTGCAACGGATCTTTAATTATAGTTTATAAGTGGACATATTATTATGAGATTATTAATAAAGGATTTATCGTTACAGATTAAAAATGGTTCTACCACTATACAGTTATAGTAATAGTAATATAATCGATATCATAGCTTAATTTTGATCTGACATCAAGTTCACTGTAAATTATGTTGGAAGCTGAGAATCACTCTACATTCTGATATCAATGAGTGTAAGACAGATGCTTTTGCTTACCATTCAAGTGCGCAAGTGCTAAAAGACCCGGATGATAATAGAAACAAATTGCGTCCATACAGATGATAACAGCAGGCCTGATAACCTTAGATTAGCTTGACCCTTCATTACCTTTTGGCAAATAGACTGATTTGTGTAAACTAGCGAATAGGTTCTATCAATATTGATTAAAAATAGGACCCGGGTGTTCTGTTAACAATGAAATGGATCATATCGAAGGTGGAAATGACATTAATCTTTGTAGAATCCTCGAGAGTTGACAAAGTACATGTGGTGAATTTATAAGTGTGTGTTCCTTTATCCACATACCTGGAGTGAGTCGGGTCCGATGTCATAGGTCATACATATAGCTCTACGGTGATGTGTGATTTTAACTATGTAGCAGCTAAAATATTCCACACTCATTTACCTTGAACTAGTACACACAAAAAAGCCGGCATACGATCATGCGTGTTGCAGCAATTTTCCTTGTAACTGGTTTCGTTTTCTGTTAGCATTCATAGGGCTTAGGACCAAACACTCATCAGCCACCTTCAAGCGGACCCCGACTCCCGACTCTGAACCGATGCCACCAATTGAGAAACTTCTCCCTGATGAACACTAATAAATGGTCTAGAAAACAGTTTAATTGTAGTAAGAAAAAAAAAGGAAAGGCTTTGTATTGAAGCGAACGTCTATATTTGGGTCGTCGTTCTTTGAGCAATCATCACACACACGCACACACACACACACACACACACACACACACACACACACACACACACACACACACACACACCACACACATCAAAATACACACACACACACACACACGTTATACCAAGAAATGTTTCTTAGTGCTATTTATATAACTAATGTTGCAAATTTGCTTCATTCTCAGCCGTCTTGCAGCCCACCATCTAAGTCCATTGTCCTTGATCAGCACGTGCGTTGTGACTGCGCTCAAGAGCTCGTGCTCTTTGGACTGCGTAATATGGCGTCGACACATCAAGAGGTCATGATGGTCGTTTCACAGCTGCAGTACTCGAAATATCTTAATAAATCCTCCGACGTCGGCCTTCCGATTCCTAAAGATCTGCCCCAAAAATTTCACACGGGTGACTTCGATGTGTTGATTATACACCGGAAGTATGGCTTGGTCGTCTTAGAAGTGAAAAGCGTGGGGTCTAATTTTTGCAAATTAGGTAAGACTCGTGAAGAAGAAAAGGACATCGTTAGGGAAAAGGTGCAAAAGGCTGTAGAACAGCTGACAAAGGGAGAAACCGTGCTGAAGCATTGCATGTCAGACCTGAAAGAAGTTGACGTCATAAGTACTCTTGCCGTGCCTAACATCACGTCCGCAGACCTGTTGGAAGCATTGCAAAACAGTGATGAGGGGAAGGTAGGAAAATATATTTAAATATAAATCCCAGAATGTTATGCTGCGCGTATATTACTGTTTATTATATAAAGATGTTTTATGTAACTTCTAAATATAGTTCCGTGTGTGTGTGTGTGTGTGTGTGTGTGTGTGTGTGTGTGTGTATAACCCTACCCACAGACCTAAGCACACCAAACATGCTTAAAAACCAGCCTTATATCGACCCACAGCATTAGGCAGACCAATATGTGGTTAAGGAGATAGTTTAGGAAAATTATTCTTTGCCTCATATTCATGGTAATAATTATGTTAATCAAAACGGAAGGTAGTGAATAAAAAAAATAATTTATTTAAGCATGGTAAAGTATTCTTTGCATCAGCAATATATACTGAAAACAAAAACTAGCGAATACCAAAGGATTCATTTATGTAAGCAGGCTTGCACGATAAATTACTCTTTGCCTCATTCACACGGCATAACCGTACTTTAATGATATAAAACTTGGTGAATATGAAAAGAATAACTTATGTAAGCAGGTTTGCATGTTAAATTACTCTTTGCCTCATACACACGGCAGTAACCGTATTTTAATGATATAAACCTGGTGAATACGAAAAGAAAAACTTAAGTAAGCAGGCTTGCATGCAGTAATGCTGTAAAGATTGATTCCCATATCTCAGACAAATCACACTCGTTAGATTCTTTCATGCTTTGAAGTAACGGCATTTCTAAAATTTTAAGTGTCAAAAACCACGGTAGGTTGTCTCGAATATGACACCATGTAAAAATTAATAAGAACTATTTTGAAATAAGACATAGCTTAAAGCAAGTAATTTGTAACTTGAAATAAATTACAGCATTTAAATTTTTAACAAGAATATTAAGATTGTACATTTTCACGATGAATATTCATTGGGTCAGAAACTGAAAAGTAGAGCAACGTTGAATTCAGATATATTTCTATTTCTAAAGCATACAATTAAAATGATAATAATAAGTTATCTTCAGTTAAAAGACAGTTCGTATAACTAGTCTACTAACTTGTGTAAATTTAAAAATAAAGGAGAAATAAATGCCTGCAGGACAGTCCTACCTCACCACACGAGGTATTAATATGCACACTCAGATAAGCATCCGATATTGAAACGAAATTTTTAAACAAAAAATTGAAGAGGGGTATCAAAAGCAAAATAAAAATTCATTTCTTGTCATATTTATGTAGATTGAATAACAACTTAAACCTATGTCTTATCCACCTAGTTTGTTATTGTTCTATGATTTGAATTTGAGAATGCTTATGTAATAGAACCATTATTTCTATGTTCATTAATTTGACTACGTTGTACATTGGAAAGTTTTATTGATGCTTATTTTTTCTTGACGTGTGTGTATCCTGCTAACGAAATTGTTGCAGGATTTGTAAGTTGATAATGTTTGTAAAAGAGAAAGGAGTTTAGAGATGAAATATGCCAGAAATTTAGTGGTGCCTTAATTTGACTTGTGCAGAGAGGCAGGTCTTTTTGTTTATCTTTGTCATGTCATGCTACGGTGACTACTGTGCTCTACTAGATTACATTGGTGTGTGAATCCGGTGTTGTCATCAACTTATCAGTAAAACATGTTGATGTAAGATGATTCCTGTAAATTCTGTTCAAGAGACAATACAGTGGAAATGGTGGCTTGAGTTTGGTCTTAAGAATTCATGAAGATTATTTTGAATGTTCCTCATGGTGTGTTGAGTACTTCACACGAAGATTCTGAAACATTTCTCCTGATGTGTTTGATACCACATATGAATTTCTAGATATTCTCTGTGGTGTGCTTGAGAACGTAGCCTGCATAAGAAAGTCAGTGTAGCAAACCACATGATTGTGAACATGTGCAGGTGACAGCTGCCTTCTATGAAAAGGTTATGTGTATTGACTATATTTTTATGAAACTCTACTCTCATTTCTATGATGATATCCATGAAATTGATTATATATTTAGGTTTATTGACTGCATGTGTCTATGGTAGGATAAACTGAATGATTGTGGAGAGTTAAATGAACATTGTTGTGAAGTGATGTAAATGTCAATGCTCTATTCATTATATTCAGATGCTGATTATTTGATTGTTGATTTAATAAATTTATTACTAAATTTATTGACCTTTCTACACACAATGATAACCATATGTTGGAGCGACAGTCGGTGGATGGGGGGCTCGCTAAGAAATTGTGTAACGGTAAATGTCTTTAATGTTGTGGAAGAGAGAAAACGTTTACAGCGACCACATATCTGCCAAGTGAGAGAGACGAGTGGTGTCTTCTGGAGAATTATTAATAACATAAATTAAGATTCTAATCACTTGTGATTAGTTATGGGTGATTAGTAGTAGTAGTAGTAGTAGTATCATTATTATTATTATTATCGTTATTATTATTATATTAATATTAATAATAATATCATAACCAATAACTAGTGTGGCCTAGGCGTCACAAATACCTACATGTTATCTGATGAGTCGTTGTGAATTCCTGGCTGGTGTTAACAATGTTTAATTAAGTTTTAAGAACGTTTTAATGGGTGTCATCATTATTTTACTACGTGCTGTCAATAGATGTGTAAACTTCAGTTTTACCTTTCTAATTGTTTTCTACTTAATTTAATTGTGGGCCATCAGTACTTGATGGGAATCAAGACTTGACTATGAGATATAGAAACCTGGCTATGAGTTATCAATACTTAAATATGGAATATCAATACTTGACCATACATTATCAATGCTTGAATGGGTTTTATCAATAACTATGTGTTGTCAGTACCAGACCAGATGTTTTAAATACTTGATTATTGTTTTCAGTAGATGATTATATAGTAAGAATATCCCTATAGATGTTATTAATACTTGATTTATGTTAATTATTTCCTAAATAAGTGTGATCGGTGTATGACCAGGTATTGTCAAACAGCTGACTGTGTATTATCAGACTGCATTTTAACTCATATTATTGCTATTGCTTGATTTCAATTTAATTTAATTCACAATTAAGTCAGTTTGTGTCAGGTCACTCTTTTCTCTCATTCAGGATTGACTTTACCATTTATACACTTTGTGCGGCATGCTTTATCGTCTACAGAAATTGTGTGACATACTTAGAGTACAAGAATTACAAAAGGCTGTGGAATTGAGCATGTGCAGTGATCAGGTAAAGAATGTGGACAAGGCCTGGGAATGGTTTAAGCAGTTGGTTGCTACAAGTTCCAGTCGCTCTCCAAGACCCGAGTCTTCAGTGCGTGATTTGTATGAAAATATATTGGCCAGGTACGCGTACATTTATATAATTTATTTATTTAGGAGTTTATGGCTGATAAATGCATGCCGATGATCTAAGTTTATAAATAGATAGATAGATAGATAGATAGATAGATAGATAGATAGATAGATAGATAGAGAGATAGATAGATAGATAGATAGATAGATAGATAGATAGATAGATAGATAGATAGATAGATAGATAGATAGATAGATAGATAGATAGATAGATAGATAGATACATAGATACATAGATAGATAGATGCCTTGGACAAGTACAGATATTACTAAATCCAACGGAAATGAATGTCAGATAGATGTCCACACTTCCAGTACAACATTTAAAAAGCAACTTCCGAACCATATTATAGCCATGAAAAACAAAACTGATATATTTAAAGATGTAACAAGTAAAACAAGTAATTTTTTATTGTCTGTCACAAAAAAATTAAATAAAAATTAATTAATGTTCATCAACTGATTTAATACTATCATCAAGTAAATTAATAAACGTAGCTATTATCTTCCCAAAGTCAGCTCTTAGATGACATACTTCACTCATGACGTTACTACTCTGTCGTGACAAAGTGGCACTTTGCCACATAGATAATTACAAGATTTAACTTTTGATACATTGAGACGTAGGAAATGAATAATACAATTAATTATTAATTCCAGAAGATTTGCTCACTTAAAATTTCACTCTAAATATATTCAACCATAACATAATGATTTAACTATTTGAAAGGATTTGTGGTCCCGCAACGACAGTCGATGTATACTGCGTCAATGCCCCAAGACTCGAACTCCGGACCGAAGGCGAAGCCATAGCCGAAGCGGGCCAGCGGATGGTGAGACTCCAGCTTTATCCGGAGCAGTTTGGACTAGTTCACGAAAGAAAGTCTCGGGTGTGTCTCACAGGTCCGCCCGGCACCGGAAAAACGGTTGTTCTCTTTCTGAAAGGTCTAAAGTGGTTGGAGGAGGGTCATAACGTACATGTATTAAGCACATGGTACAAAAGCCCTGCCTGTTCCTACCTCATCGAGCACCAGCTAAATAAAATGAAAGAGGAGAGAGGCGGGGCCCTTGTCTACCGGCATCATTACGATTTCGTGAAGGAAGGAGAAGAGAGGGGCAGGAAAGAGGATGAGGTCAAGAAAGCAGTCGACGAACTATCGAAGTTTGCCGTTGACGACAGCCTCTATGTCATCGCTGACGAGCCTGGGCCTGACGTTCGGTTGGCTTTTGTCTTCATCGGTCTCTTAATGAAATCGGTTTTTCTGTCTGTCTTCCTGACTGCTTGACTATCTGTGGTGTCAGAATATTCCCCTCCCATGTACTTGACAGTCAGACATTGACCTCGAAGATAAAGACTAACGTGAGTCATATTTTTATTGACATAGAAATATGTTTGTGTAACACGTTTGTTGTCAACATGTCAACAGTAGTTGTAAACGAAAATGGAAATCATAACTAGTGCGCGAATATAGTTCTCCCAGGCCTACCATTTATCTTCACGTCGTGTCTGGCTACCTATTGGTAATATACGTCACAGTCATTACTTATCTACAGCTTGACTGTCACAGTCAGCTAACTTAACTACAGCTTGACTGTCACAGTCAGCTAACTTATCTACAGTTTGACTGTCACAGTCAGCTAACTTAACCACAGCTTGACTGTCACAGTCAACTAACTTATCTACAGCTTGACTGTCACAGTCAGTTAACTTAACTACAGCTTGACTGTCACAGTCAGCTAACTTAACTACAGCTTGACTGTCACAGTCAGCTAACTTAACTACAGCTTGACTGTCACAGTCAGCTAACTTATCTACAGCTTGACTGTCACAGTCAGCTAACTTAACTACAGCTTGACTGTCACAGTCACCTAACTTAACTACAGCTTTTCCCAACAATCCTATTATTACAGATATTACTTCTGCTTTTACATTCTACAGTTTTTGGATTTCTAATCTAAGATCCCAATATTTTTCTATTTTTTTCTCTTTCTTTTGTTTCATTATTATTATAATCAGAGGTGAACTCACATTTGTAATTTGTTGTCAGGGAGGATGCACTTCAGCTGTTCGTGGAATACAAAAAAGATTTCAAACAGACTCTATGTCGAGAGGAAACAATAGATCTGTTGCAGAATCACTGCTCACTATCCGCAGAAGATGCAGAACAGAAGTTTGAGGACTTTAAAAGTTCCAAAGATTTATTGTCTCTTGAAGAATTTCAGGACCTGTACGTTACATTGAGAAAGGAGTATGTACTTATCTTGTTCTTGTAATTAAAAATATTACTTCAGTTGTTGATTTCTTGGTTTTGATGAATAAACATTTTTTGTCAGTGTTTCTGATTAGAAAAAGAGCTGTGAAACTTTATTTAAGTTTGTTAAAATAGCACTGCCATTTATTTGATGAAATAAGGCTTGGATAGGTGATTGATGTAAAAAGAAGTCGGATAGCTATTTCGTGTAAAACGAACTCAGATAGTTATTTAATGGAAAAAAGTAAATAATGGGCGATGTTAATTGGTTCTGACAATAATGTGATGGAACACTGGCGCAGCGTAATATTTGACAGAATCAAAACTGTGCTAATTATTTGATGGAAACAAAACTGTGCTAATTATTTGATAGAAACAAAACTGTGCTAATTATTTGATAGAAACAAAACTGTGCTAATTATTTGATAGAAACAAAACTGTGCTAATTATTTTATGGAAACAAAACTGTGCTAATTATTTGATGGAAACAAAGCTGTGCTAATTATCTGATGAAAATAAATCTTTAACCTTTGCTAGTTATTTGATGGAAACAAAACTGTGCTAATCATGTGATATAAATAAAGCTGTGCTAATTATTTAATAGAAACAAAGATATGTTAATGTATTTTGGTAGAAACAAAGTTGTGTTAATTATTTATGGAAACAAACCTGTGGAAATTATTTGATGGAAAAAACGCTGTGCTAATATTTATTGAAGCAAATTGTACTAATTATGTGATGGAAACAAGGCTGTGCTAATTATTTGATAGCAACAAAGATATGTAAATTTATTTGGTAGAAACAAAACTGTGCTAATTATTTGATAGAAAAAATGTTCTAATTATTTGATAAAAATAAAATTGTGCTAGTTATTTGATAGAAACAAAGCTGTGCTAATTATTTGACGGAAATAAACCTTTAACCATTGCTAGTTATTTGGTGGAAACAAAACTGTGCTAATTATCTGACAGAAATAATTGTTTTAATTATTTGATAGTGTGACAGAGAATGTGCCTCTCCCTATTTTTAAATTTAAATTGTTAAATAAATTGCTAAATTGTCAGAGTAACCCAACCTTGGGCACAAGCCAGTATTTTTGAAAGCATCTGAGTTGAAGTAAATAGCTTGAGGCAAGAATATTCTAGATTGCTAACGTAATGCAAACTGAGTGAGTAGTTTTCTATTGTCCAATGATGTTGATTTATGAGAACGACACCATCCAATGTGCAGAGATTAAAGAATTCATTTGCTGTAGAAAATTCTACTCTCTCATCACTTTGAATTTGGATAGGAAAGAAGAAGTTCGGCTTTGAAAGGCAGATGCTAGCTTGATGGTGAGAAACTGACTGATTGAGAAAGACTGGACTTTAAGAATATTTCATGCATTATCACTATTGACATGATATACTTGTGCTTTATATAGAGATGTACTATGTGAGTTCAATTTTTATTTCTACAAACGCTTGAACTAAGATGTTTGAGTGTAGTACACTAACACCTGGTATTGTTTTGATATGCTGTATTTATTGTACCACCTGTGTGTATCAGGCTAATGAATACTGTTGCAGGAAATTGTAAGTTGAGGATGGAGTGTAAGATAGAATGGAGTTATATTGTGATGATCAGGAAACTTAGGTTTGCTCCTTAATTATATTTTGCAGTGAACAAGTGGCCTTTTGATTTTGAGTTTCAACTTTTGAGTTTCACCTTTTGAGTCTTGAGTGTTGAGTTTCAAGCTTCAAGTTTCAAAAATTCATGTGTTCACCAGTTATAAACCTGAGTGAATGGGGAGATGCTGGGAAATGTCTGTTGTGGTGTGTGTAAGCATAAGGGAATATTCTACACACTTTCGATGTATCAGAGCAAAGTATGGCATTTTATTTAAAATTATAAATTAGTTTATTATTGCAGATATTCTTAATTTTAGAATTTGTATGTGAATGAGAACATCAGGCCTTTGGTATGCATTAGGTAGTTGTACAATTTTATATTAATTGTAGATTCGCTGCTACTATGAGAATGACTTTAAAAAATGTTGTCATTCCGTCTCTTAGTATATGACGAATGAACAGAACACTGCATTTCAATTCTGGGGAGTAAGCAACTACACTCTTGAATGTTAATCATTTATAGTACTTCTGGTCTTTTCAAACAAACAACTCAACCGTTCTATCACTAACAATGTTTATTTATTAAAGGCCACTTCTTTCAGTTAAATATAATGATTTTGAGGTTTGGATGTGCGAAATCTAAACTTGGCAAAATGCATTTTCAGTCACATGTTAAAATTGCGTCAGACTAGTTGACCTATTATTGTTCATAAGTAATTATTTCGTGGCGTATTTAATTAATTATTCTTATCCTTATTTTTCTTACAAATAAGAAAGACACCACCATCCCTGCAAAAATAAAAAAATAATTTTAAGAGAATAATCTGATGTGTTCATTCTTCACCAGAAACATGTTCAAGGTCTTCTGCAAGGACCTCACCACGAACGTACCCAAGTTACATCTGTGGACTGGTTCAATAGAGCGTAACAACATACCCGATGGCTTTGAAGAATGTGCTCTGACAAGACCCCTGAGGTCACCACCTGCAATTGTGACAGAGGTGGAGCACAGTCCAATAATGAAGAAAGGGAAAACTGTTGACAGCTATTCTGAGTCCCCTGTTCCAGCCCCTACTTACGGGCCACATATCAAGAGGTTATCCCACAGAGGTCATAAATCGAAACTTCCTCAAGATTGCCAAGAATGCGGAGAGAACATAGCCAGTTTTATAGAAGCAAAATTTAATGTTGGTAAGACCTTCTGGGATTGTGGAAATCTTTCATAGCCTACGCCACGTCATTTCCACGTTTCTAACAGGAAAAATATTTATTTTCCACTAGTAATAATAATAATAATAACTATAGTGTAAGTAGTAATAGTACCATATAAATCGTATACAGATTGTGTGGTTAAATTCCACATAAGTACACTTTCTTATTCTGTTTGCTTACATGGTCTGGTACGTGATTCGTATGCTACTATATTTTGAGGAAGCAAAAATTGTTTACGGTTAGTGTTGTCAAATAACTGAATATACCTCTGAATAACACAACTATAGCTAGCAAGAAACATTCTAAAATAGGCAAGATATTTCACCACCAGTCAGTGTCTGTCTTTCTCTTTCTCTCCTCTCTAGACAACAATAATCATACTGATCTCTATATCTCTAACCCATTCTCTTGTTTCTAGAGAGCAACAACCATACGAAACAGCTGCTATCTCTATCTCTTCCTTTTCTAGATTTATAGACGGTAATAATCATACACTGCCTCTGTTCCCTTGATATCTTTCTCTTCTAGCCTGTGAGTCAGCAATAATTATGAAAGTACCTTGAGTCTATCAGCATAGCTCTCTCACTCCCAGACTTCAATGATTATACAGTATCCCTGTTTCTCTAGTTCTTTCACTCCCAGATTTCAACGATTGTACAGTACCCCTATTTCTCTAGATTTTTCACTCCCGAACTTCATGATTGCAGTAATTGTACAGTGCGTTTTTGTTTCTACTGTTCTTTCATTCTCAGACGGCGATAATTGTGTCACACTATTTTCTTCCTAATACCCAAACGACAGAACGTTGATGCATTTAAGACTTAAGATTGGTGCACACACTTGAGTAGCTGCAATCTTACGGAGAGAAGTCCTGCTGTCTAGTTTATCTTTTTGACAGACCTAAATGAAATCGTACTTAACAATTCTGAATTGCTTTCATTAACTAGTGTGCAGTTCGAATGAAAAGAGTGAGGACAAAATACTTTTAGTTCTCAAAAGCAGCCACCACCATTGGTATCAATTACTGGGCACTGCACATTAATCGTCAATCAGCGAAATATAACTGTAGCAAGAGTTGTAGTGAATCTGTAGGAGCATATCTTCCCTTTTAGCACAGAATAGTCTAACCATAATTCTTGTATGAAATGGGATCACTGTTAGAGTCACTGACAGACCTTCAAAGATATCGAAAAGAGGTATGCCACCAAAGCAGTCTTTAATTCTGATGTTTGGTTTTTCTCGCAGGCTACGAACCTGATCAGTCAAGTCAAGCGACAAGGGGTCTACAGTACCGCGACGTCCTAGTGATCTGCGAGGACGTATTTGACGAGAAGGTCGATGAAGAGAAGCCAGCAAGCGGACTGGTCCAAGGTCTGCGGAAATGGAAATGTAAGGGATATAAGCAGTTTCCTGTCCGGGTGGTGGAGAAAGTACCCGGAGAAGACGCCATCAAAGACACGTCCCTGGCATTGAGCAACATGGTGACCGTGTCACACTACCTCCACGTGACAGGGCTCGAGAGGAAGGTGGTCGTGCTGGCGGGTGATCTGACCTGGAAAAATGTGTACTGGCGGCTTTGCGACATATCCCGCAGCACTGCACAAGCAATCCTCATTGACCAGGAAAGTGACAATGTTTTTGCTGACGATGTTTCTGTCCCTGCTCAAGCTGTTGTTGAAGCTAATGCTGGTGCTGTTGTTAATAAGGCTGTTGCTGATGACGCTGCTGGTGATGACGCTACCTTACATCAAAACTAATCTGTGTCAATGTACGCCACGGTTAGTAATAGTCATCACTAATGCATATACTGGCTATTAATGTGGTGCCTAAAATATGATTCGACAAGCAGACAAGCCATTATATGTAATTGTTAATACTGTTCACGCATGAAGCATGCCATGCTTAACACCGTTCACGTCTGATACACGTTATGGCTACTACTGTAAATGGTATGTTTAACACTAACCATGACACAGGCTGATCCATATATCATGGCAGTATTTGGTTATATTTATCAAATCTAATACAACAAGTGGCTGATATCGTTAATACTAATATAGGTAATAGTTAAAATAGTTCCATAATAACGCATGAAATGTTGAGGATTGTCGTGACTTAAGCATGTAATGGCTGGAATCAGTCGATATGGTTAATGACTGTAGTAGTTACAATTGTCTTGAATGGCATATGCAATGGTTAAGACTAACCTGTCTCATGATGCTTTTAATGACACTGTTCTGGTCTGGACATGGCTTCTTCTCATAGTGTGGATGTTTATTAAAATGTAATACAAATTCCTGTTTTATGAACGTGTGAGAATGCAGGAAGAGCGATTAAGTTTTTAGAACACTTAACTAACTAAAAATAACTATTGTAGGAGGTGTTTCAATCACGTGATCCTTCGTTGATTAACAGTAAAGAATATGAACACAAAAGAATGATTTTTCACTTGTAAGAAACAGAAAGATGTAAGTGTTTAAGAATCCTCCAAATCAAAACTATAGATACAGATTGGAACAAAAAACAGTTATGTTTTATGAACCCTAGAGATGCAAAATATAGATACAGATTACAAGCAGAACCAAGATACAAGTGTTTAGGAACCCTCCAAATCCAAAATATTGATTCAAATTTCAAGACACACCAAGATATAAATGTATTAACCCTACAAATCCAAAATATAGATCAGATTGCAAGACACACCCTGATAGAAGTGTTTATGAAGCCTACAGGTGCAGAAATTAAATACAGATTATAAGAAATTCCAATAAATAATTGTTTATGAAATATACAAATACACAATATAGATACAAATTACAAGAAATAATTGTTTATGAAACATACAAATACAAAATATAGATACGCTTTGCAAGAAAAGAAAGAAAGAAGTGTTTATGAACTCTGCAGACCAAAATGCAAATATAAATTGTCTTACATAGTCTTATATTCCAACTGTTGAGCTTAGCTACTAGACTAGTTAAGACTTTCGTCCAGACTAGCTTTGGTCTGAAACTTGAAGGGGGCGGATGTCTTTAAAACTGCTTGTCATTTTGTGTTTAGGATGTACATGCACTTTGTCCTAGGATAAATTTGGTTCTGTATAACATCGCTTGCCATTTAATTGTATTATATACTTTGTCCTATGATAAATTTGGATCTGTATAACATCGCTTGCCATTTAAATTGTATTATATACTTTGTCCTACGATAAATTTGGATCTATATAACATCGCTTGCCGTTTGATTGTATTATATATTTTTCCTATGATATGATTGCATTATATACTTTGGTCTATGATAAATTTTGATCCATATAACAAAAAATTTCATCCAGGTATTCCATTTCAGTCTCAAATCAATGTTTCAAACACAGGACGCGTACAGTAGTTTGTTGTCTCTTCTCATTTGACACAGTGCTTTAGTCGTAGGCCATACTGCGACAATGCCACTGATTTTTTTTTTTTAAGTCCCCACCGTTTGATCATCAAAGGGCTGCCTTTGTCCTAGAACTTGAGAAAGTTCAAAGGGCAATGAGGCAACATCTTTGATGACTACAGCAATTTTTATTTTTACCGCGGCTAACACCTACACCGATTTATTACATATTATAGCAATTTTTAAAATCCCTCAATAGCAAAGTTTGAAAGTATTAATATTATTATTATTGATGATGATAAAGACAATGAAGAAGAAGATGAAGATGAAGAAGAAGAAGATGATGATGATAATGGTGGTGGTGGTGGTGGTGGTGGTGACGATGACGATGGAGATGATGTAGGGTGTTGCTTTTATCTACGAAACCATTCATTCAATAGATAAGTAGTATACGACAGATCCAATTTTCAATGACTATTATCCGAACTCATATGACTCAGTATTAATGGGTTATATGTCAAATTTTATTTCTTACAAGAATATATATGTATTTTTTAAATCAGAGAGTTTTTAAAAAAATAAAGAAGAGAACATTGCTTTATTGATACATTGCAAGGGGAATTGAATTGACAGCCCATTTTAATAATGTTGATTTGTTACTGCTACCTTCTTTTGTAGGACTTACGTTTGGTTTTCTTTCTCAATTTGCTTAAATCGTGGTTGTTGTGTGTTCTGCAAAATAAATTAATAGACAACATAGCAAGGTTAACACACTATACTTAGAGGTTGCAAATTAGTGGGACTCTTTGTATTGAATCACTGAAGCAGTTTCGTGTTAGTTCTGTTTTGTTGTGGTCGTACCTTCGAGCGAACAACAGTTCGTTTGTAAATCACCAATGGACTTGAGTTGAATTCACTTATCCACACGTTTAATTATTATTATTAGTGGCTGCTTATTGATTTGTTGGATCAGTTATTCGTCTGCTTATTTCTTTATTTAATTTATTCATTGCGTGTCGGATAACGTCATGGGAGAAAAACTGAAGGGGACAGCATCCACAAAGAAATTCATTCACCGCTTAGATTATGTATTACTTCCCTTAGCTTGATCAGATTCCTTCAGGAGCTAGCCATGTGCAGTATTGCCGTGGTGTGAAATAAAAATAGAATGCGGTTGTCTCCTCTGTTTTATATTTCACCATCGAATGTACCTTCATCTGAACGCGAAGTTCTTTTCGTTTTCTTAGATATTGAAACAATAGTTAAAAATTTGAAAATAATAATAATTTGTTGAAACTGAATACATTGTAATTACATGTACATACATATTAAATTGTGTAAATTTACTAGATTATTCTTCAGCAAACTGTTATTGTTAGCGTTTATATATGCAATTACATGTAAATGTGTGCATGATTGCACTTACGCACGTGTGTATGTATAATTGAATATATACGTATGCATTTATGTATGTATTCGTGTAAATATATATGATTTTATTGTATGATTTCGTGTAAATGTGTGATTTTATTGTATGATTTCGTGTAAATATGTATGATTTTATTGTTTGATTTCGTGTAAATATATATGATTTTTATTGTATGATTTCGTGTAAATATGTATGATTTTATTGTTTGATTTCGTGTAAATATGTATGATTTTTATTGTTTGATTTCGTGTAAATATGTATGATTTTATTGTTTGATTTCGTGTAAATATGTATGATTTTTATTGTATGATTTCGTGTAAATATGTATGATTTTATTGTATGATTTCGTGTAAATATGTATGATTTTATTGTATGATTGGATTTATGTGTGTACATAAGTATGTCTACCTGTGTGTAATATTCTGTTTACGTGTACATGCTATGCATGTATAAATGGATGTATCATGTTATGCAGGCATTCTTTATATGCTTTCATCAGATTAACAGGTAATATTTTCAATTTAGATCCAATCTGAATTAGGAAATTGCACCTACTCCTTTTGTGTTGACAACTTCTTAGGGTCCCTGCCATGATACATCTATTATGTTTCCATGCAAAGAAAACAGCAATTCCCACATACTGACCTCAATGTTAAATGCTTTCATTTTATGGTTGTACAGACGTGCTTGCCTAGCTTTATTTTTTGTGTATATTCTCGGCAGCTATCTGACTCGAAGTATCAAAAATAATGGTTTGCAAGTTCAATGACATGCTCATAGGTGCTTTTTACGGTCTCTGCTAGCTTGCTCTCCATCAAATATTCTCGTAATCTAGACATGGGTCCACAAACAATCCTACGCATGAGAGATCGAAGGGCAAAAATTGGGTCAAACTGGATCTAGCAGCCAGAGCTGTTGACGTGACAGTCAGCGTCTAGGTGAGTACTGCGCATGTCCCGATAACAAATCTCTGAACTGTAGACTAACTCGTCTGATACTTGTGCTAGTCTATAGGTTTTAACGTCAATGCCTATGATGTGGATGCTTCGGTAACAAAATTCTAAGCTACACTCTATTTCGTCTTCGACTTGAGCTAGTATTTAGGCTTTATTCACTGAACCATGTGTAATTCACGCCTGCTGGTTACCTTTGTATTGGACCTGTACATTTTTCTTGCTGTCGAAGTCTGTTGCGTTTGTTTCTGTTGGTATTGGTGGGGGTGGGGTGGGGGTAGGTGATTGTAGTGTTGATGTTACCCGTGAGAGTTGCTCCTAGGATCTGTGTTTGGTGCCGGTGAATTGAAATGGAAAGATGGCTATCACTGATTTTACACCATTCAGTCTCCTATTTCGGACCATGACGTGAAGTGTTACAGTAAAGCAAGTCGTATTTGTTCAGATACAAGTGACGTATTTACTGAAGCAAACAATGACGTATTTTAATCTGTTGTTTTTAATGCATACTCCTATACTATATTTAAAAAAATATATTTTGACTGCTACCAGAAGTCCAGGGAGAAAGGGAAAACATAAAGAAAAACTGCACTGTGAAGTTAGAGTAGTCTTCCCATCATTTCTTTTTCCTTTTCCGGATCATCATGTTCGTCACCGCAAAGTTTACGCCCCCTCCCTATAATTTTTTAATGGGTCCAACCAATGATGCTCAGACATCCTGGTTAGTTTGATATTATTTTGGTGATGAAGAAAGTGGTTTTCCTAACTACACTAGCGTTTGATCAGTTCAAGAAAAGGGAGATTACTAGAGTTTTGAGAAACACTTTCTTTGAAGACACCCCGAGCTACAAACTTCACCCTTTTGATGTGCGAACGAAAGAAAATGGTTCAGTTTCCAGGGACCAAGGGAATGCAGAATACGCTGTGACCTGAGATTAAAAGTGAATTAAAAGATTAGGTATATACACGTGAATAAAACCTCTTCTGTGAGATCAGATCGTTTTAGTGACCACTAAAAACCCACACTGTAAACAAATCATATTTGTTTAATTTTTTTTTTTTTACTTGTGCTGCTTATTTGCTCATTCGCAGATTTTATGTTTGTTTTGGTCGTATTGTTTTATTTCCTTCGTATTGTTTTAAAGTTCGTATTTTAACAAATTAATAATATATCGAAAACACCCAAGAGACATAATGTACAAGGAAATAAGATACTGCAATTCAAACAAATGCAGAGTCAATTATTTGCTATACCACAAGACATAAATGTGCTGATATTCAAACAAAAGCATTGTTAATTTGCTTTTTAAAAATGCTGATCTAAATATTGCCTTCATTTTTATTTCTACAACACTGAACATGTTTCTTTCGATTGCAATAATGAGATTAATAGTTCCTACATTTCAAGTAATGATACAACACTGAAATAAATACTGCTTACATATGTATAATGATACAGCACAAACTTAATATTGCCCACGTACGTAATAATATAATCCTGAAATAAATACTGCTTAAATATGTGTAACAATACAACAAGGACTAAAAATTGCCTACATATATAAAGATACAACACTAAGCATAATGTTGCTTACATTTGTAATGATACAACAATGAACTTAATGTTGCTTACATTTGTAATGATACAATACTAAGCTTAATGTTGCTTACATTTGTAATGATACAACAATTAACTTAATGTTGCTTACATTTGTAATGATACAACAATTAACTTAATGTTGCTTACATTTGTAATGATTCAACACTAAGCTGAATGTTGCTTACATTTGTAATGATGCAACAATGAACTTAATGTTGCTTACATTTGTAATGATTCAACACTGGACTTACTGTTGCTTGTAATAATTCACCACTGGACTTAATGTTCCTTACATATGATTTGATAAATCACTTAACATAATATAGCTTACATTTGTAATGATACAATAATGAACTTAGTGTTGCATGTAATGATACAACACTGGAGTTAATGTTGCTTACGTGTGTAATGATACAACAATGAACTTAACATTGTATGATACAATCTGAGCAAAATATTGCTTACATATGAAATGATGCAACCCTGAACTTAACGTTGTTTGAAATAATATAACACTGAACTTAATTATGCTTACCTATGTAAAAATACAACACTGAACTTAACATTTCCTTAATATTCCTTTGATATGTTACGATATAGCACTGAGTTTATCATTACTTTCACGTTCACCGATGCAGACGGAGAACTTAAAATTACCTACAAACATAACGACTCATCCCTAAACTTAATATTGCTTTAATATTTAAGCTAAGGTATAAGACTGGGCTTAATATTGCTTAATACGTATTCTACAACACACAGCTTTACATTGCCTTTGCCTATATATATATATATATATTTCTACAACACACAGCTTTACATTGCCTTTGCCTATATATATATTTCTACAACACCGAGCATTGCAATTCTTTGTATGTGTTGCTTCAGCACTGAATTAAAATGTGGCGACACTCTATAATGAAAAACAATTCAGAAAAAGTACCTGTTTTAGAATATGGAACATGATTAATTGTATATTGGTTGTAAATGTATACTGCATCATTAGCATACACGTCTGTTGACGGATTGCTATTTTAATGTCAATCATCAATCCTTGTCATTTGTAGAAATAATTTCTAATTCTAAAATCAATTTCATCGAGTCCTTTTTTTAATGCATTCATAATAAACTATCAAACAACCAAGTCAGCAAGGTATAAAATATCACAACAGTTCCGTAATGCAAGTGTATATTCAAGACATTTTTTTTTCCTAAATACCAAGTTCTCAAGGGAGGGGGGGGATAAATTTCTACTTTCATTACTTTCCTTGAAAATCATTAGAGTGATTAGACCATTTTATCTCGTGAGTCCTGACGTCAGAGTACAGACAACTCACTAAAAAGTAAAAAGGAAACAGAAAGGGAATGTTTCAAAATGGTGGCTATAAATAGAACTTCTGTACGTGGTAGACCTTGAGCAGTGGCGTTCGAACAATTAATCGCGGTCAACGTCGTTTACCTGTCCGTGATCAAACACTGCCGCGACGGACTGCTCGCGCAAATGGTCGCGTTGCGCCTAGGCCCCCATCTCGTGGCGCACAAGATAAGACAACTCTGAAAACAAATGGAGGAGAGTTAATGGGACGATAAAGATGTGGGAGAAATGCCGGACTGGTGCTCCCTCACAATACGAGAAGTTAAGGAAGTTGTTGGCGCGACGCGTGACTGGCGAGGGCAAGTGTGCACCTCTGCCCGCTGCGCGACAGATTGGTGTCGAGTTTATCTCGCAAGATCCATTGGATCAAACTGATGACATCGTGGTTATTTCGTCAAAGGGCACAGTCTGATGATTGGTTCGATCGGAGGGCGTGACATCTCTGCATTACTCGGTAAGTGATCTCCTGTCTGATCCACTGCACATAATCAATGGCGTCAAATGATTTCAAATAGCAGTCACGCCAATCGGTTGTGCATTTCATTGGATACAGAGACCGTCACATTAGGCGCCATTTCTGTATGTATTTTTGCCCTCAACCTCGATCCGCTAAGATGTTTTAATCTTTGTTGATAAAATGTCATGTTGTGTCACGAAATGAGACCCTATCGTGGGTTTCAGAATCATTAATAAGAATTAGTGGCAATTCATGTTCATCATGATGTCAGTGGTAGCCGTGATGGCGATGGTAAAGGTGGAGAGGAGGTGATCACGATGAAGGAATGAAGACACTAACTATTTTACTTTTTTTTTTCAGCCTAGGTTGTGTAAGTGGGATTAATGGAGATCTTAGTAGAACATTGGCGGAGGTAGCAGTAGTTTGATGGCGGGGATAGTATTATGATGGTGGGAATAGTACCTTGATGGTAGTGGTAGTATTATGATGGTGGGAATAGTACCTTGATGGTAGTGGTAGTATTGTGAAGGTGGCGGCCGTAAAGTGAGGGCTGGGTCAGTTTTGTGATGGTGGGGTTAGTGTAGATCTTAGTAAAAGAACATTGGAGACGGTAGCAGTAGTTTGATGGCGGGGGTAGCATTATGATGGTGGCGGCAGTAAAGTGAGGGCTGGGTCAGTTTTGTGATGGTGGGGTTAGTCGGATAGCTTGGGTAGTATTGTGAAGATTACAGTAGTATTTCGATGCTGGCGGTAGTGTTGTGATGGTGGTGGCCATTTAGTGATGGTTGTGAAAATTGTATTATTTGGTTTGTGCCAATAGAATGATGACTGAGTAGTATTGTAATGGTATTAATAGTGTGAGATAGCTGGGATAATACTGACAACGTGGTGGCTGTATAGCGGAGCCTGGTGCAGTATTGTGATGTATGGATAGTATGGGATAGCTAGGATAATACTGACAACGTGGTGGCTGTATAGCGGAGCCTGGGGCAGTATTGTGATGTATGGATATTTTGGGATAGCTAGGATAATACTGACAAGTTGGTGGCTGTATAGCGGAGACCGGGGCAGTATTGTGATGTGATGCTGGTTGCCATGTAATAATGGTAGCGGCAGTACAGCTATGGTGTGTCTTAATGATGGTGGAGGCAAAATGGTGTTGACTTTGGAAATTTCGATGATGGTGCATGTAATGGCAGTCATTTTGGATAGTGAAAATGACAACAGGGCCGGTGTGTTGACGATTATAACGTTGGTAAGGGTGGTAAAGTAAGAGGATATGGTACTGGCAGAAATGGTGGTACTACTTGTGGTGATGGTAATGGCCGTGATAATGTAGATGACGGATAGAGGTTTAGTAACTGTGATAGAAACGCATGTGTTGGTGACAGTAGCGGTGCTTATGACGATGATAACGACTATAGCGTTAGTAATATTAGAGGTTGTGATGGTAATGGTCTTAATGGGGATCTGGGGGCAATTGTGGTGATGGTAGTGGTGGCAGTGATGGAAATGTGCTGGTAGTAGTTGTAATAATTGTGGCAGTGACACTGATAATAGCAGCAATAATCGTGATGATCCGCATTAGAAGCAGCCGCACAAAAATCAGTTATTTTTAGATCTTATTAACCTTAGCAACAAATGGTGGTAGATTCATTCCTGCTCTTTGTATTGCATTTATTAACATTACAGCCAACAGTCATTGCTAGTACTTTTATTGCATTTATTAACATTATAGCCAACAGTCATTGCTAGTACTTTTATTGCATTTATTAACATTATAGCCAACAGTCATTGCTAGTACTTTTATTGCATTTATTAACATTATAGCCAACAGTCATTGCTAGTACTTTTATTGCATTTATTAACATTATAGCCAACAGTCATTGCTAGTACTTTCATTGCATTTATTAACATTATAGCCAAAAGTCATTCCTGCTATTTTTATTGCATTTATTATTATCATAACTAGCATTAAGTTATATGTATCATTACCGTCATCATATTATACTGGTGGACATCACTGTCAAACGACGCATCATCATTAGAATGGTTATGGAAGGAAACGTCATACCGCTAACAGTAATGATACTGTTGTTTATATCATCGTTAACATCGTCAACGATATTTTAATTTATGGAGGGAAGTGGTCTCATTACAACAGATTCCAGACATGCACCGCGCTTGTAAGATGACTTGGCGTAGTATACGTCGTCTGCATTATTTTAGGTTACAGAAACTTGCATGTACAACAACGCTACCATTTATGTCGCTAGTCTCTATTGACCAAGACCGTGTGCCGAGTTAAATTTAGTGAAAACACCAATCATATTCCGAGTTAAATTTAATGAAACCACCAATCATATTCCGAGTTAAATTTAATGAAACTACCAATCATATTCCGAGTTAAATTTAATGAAACCACCAATCATATTCCGAGATAAATTTAATGAAACCACCAATCATATTCCAAGATAAATTTAATGAAACCACACAATCATATGCCGAGCTAAATTTAATGAAACCACACAATCATGCGCTGAGATAAATTTAATGAAATCACACAATCATATGCTGTGCTAAATTTAATGAAACCATACAATCATATGCTGGGATAAATTTAATCAACCACCTATACGTATTAACTGTTTCTGCTCATGATAATTTGTCAACGACTTTAAAATATCGCTGCGTCATGACGTAAATATTTTTTGACACAGACGCCGACCGAATGTCAGGCTCTTTCCGCCCGCAAAACGCTTTTCATTGAGGAAAGTGAGAGAAGAGAGAACGAGAACTTAGAGAAAAGGATGCTTCTAAAAAAAAAAAAAAAAAAAAAAAGTGATCAAGAAACTTCCACTTCCTCTTCTCACTTAACGCGAGAGAAACTTCAAAAGCGGGTCAAATGTTAAAACTGCTGGGGCCATCGAGTCTCGCACAAGTCCATCTCGGCATTCTCGCTGTCACTCACCTTTGTACGGCAACGTTCCTTATGTAGTTAAATGGTGAACAGTTTCATTTTTAAGTTTTTCTTTCATTCTTTCTTTAATTTCTTTCTTTCTGGTGTCTTCTTTTCTTCTTGTGTCTATCATGTATATTATCGTGTTTATAATTATGTTACATAAATCTTTTTTTTTTACGTGTTAATTCTTTAACACTTAATCTTTAGGTACAGTAATGTAAATGACGCATGTAAATAAATTCCAAAATTTCATTTAGTCTTTTGTTAATAAATCTTATAGATTTTGAATTCTAAATGGTGTTGATCTGATTCACTAGTCTTTTACTCTCTATCTACTCTCTATCTCGGCATGCATTTAGCGAACGCACATATCTACCATACCTTGTGTATTTCACTGATCCTTTTCATCTACGTCACACAATGGAAAGAAACTGACTTATATATGGCAACTGAAACTGACTTATTATATATGGCAGCTGAAAGTCCAGTTAAGATCCCCTTCCTTAGCATAACAGTCCTTTTCTTCTGTACATTCCCTTATCAGATCTAACTACTTCCATTATGGCTTATTGTTATAGCTTGGGCGTAATGCTTAGAGTGTGAATGATAATGAATTATTAGATAAAGAATGCTATAAAGCACAAACAGTCAACAACAAAATGTACAAACTATGATATTAATAATTCATGAATAAATGAAGACGAAATAACAATATTTTTAAAAACGCATAAATTGCCATTTGTCCCAGGATATTTCTATCCTTGCTGTCCCCTTACGTGGTGTCTATATTATCTATGGCAACCATAAGCTTTAAAATTATCTTCTTAGATGGGTTAGGTTGTAATTAGATGTGGGCTGGCTTTGACTGGAGGACAGAGGTCATTCCATAATTAAGCCAAAATTATTCCTACAAAAGGAAAGATCTTTTATTTTGTATTATTTCAAACATTTATCTCGTCTGTATGTTATAAACTGTGCGTGTGTGGCAGGAGGAATGTCCTTGAAATACCCTTGAACATCTTCATCGCACGGTCAGTGTTCATCGTCGTGAAAGAGAAGCAAATCAGTCAGTTAATCTCGTTAACTGAAAAGTATTCTCATTTCGTAGTGATCTACTTGTCATTCTTTTATCCCTTATCAATCGACATTCTGTAGTCGTAGTGAACATGATTTTTGTCGCAATTAGTCCGCTAACTAATATTCGCCCTCCTGACCTCTGCTTGTGCACGTCTATCACATAATGAGGCGAACTAATTACTCTTGTCCTAAGCAAATTCCATTTCAGTAGTCATCTTGTAAAATTCAAAAAAACAATTACAACTTCTAAACATCCAGTTGATTAGTGAACGTTATCCCACTTAAGTCACCGGTCAATGGTGTTCCTTAAAAAATAGCTTCAGACTGTTGTCATGATTCTTTCCATACAGTCGATACTTGAACTTTGTTGTCTCACTTATTCGTACAACAGTCATTCTGTTGTCTCACTTATTCGTACAACAGTCATTCTGTTGTCTCACTTATTCGTACAACAGTCATTCTGTTGTCTCACTTATTCGTACAACAGTCATTCTGTTGTCTCACTTATTCGTACAACAGTCATTCTGTTGTCTTAACTCAGGTCCACAAATATAACAGCCATTATTTTGTCTCACTCATGTTCACAGATATGACAGTCGTTGTTGTTTCAGTTGTTTCACTCATGTCCACAGACATGACAGTTGTTCTTTCGTCTCACTTATGTCCACAGACATGACAGTCGTTCTTTTGTCTCACTCATGTCCACAGATACAACAGTCGTTCTATTGTCTCACTCATGTATACAGATACAACAGTCAATCTGTTGTCTCACTCGTGTATACAAATACAACAGTCATTCTGTTGTCTCACTCATGTTCACAGACATGACAGTCGTTCTTTTGTCTCACTCATGTCCACAGACATGACAGTCGTTCTTTTGTCTCACTCATGTCAACAGATATTACAGTCGTTCTGTTGTCTCGCTCAGGTCTACAGATATTGGTTCTGTTGTCTAGATCGGTCCACAGATAAAATTTTTTATTCTCTTCTGGTTTGTATCATCGGATCCTTTAAGCTTTACTCATCTTTCGCCATTCTTTCACTCCAATCGACCACTATAACCAGTCAGACTCCCATAACTCGTCCTACCCTTATAACTATTTGGACCCCTATAACCAGTCCGACTCCCATAACCAGTCCGACCCTTATAACTAATTGGACCCTTATAACCAATCAGACTCCCATAACCAGTCCGACCCTTATAACTAATTGGACCCCTATAAACAGAATTTGTCCTTTTTCCGTCACTGTTCTCAAAATACGATGAGTAGGGAACTCTTTGGACACCTTAGGTTTGCATTCTTCCAAAAGGGAGGTAATGCACACTACTTTATAAAACATGTCAGGGTGGGTGGGTGTGAACGACGAAAGGAGGGAACGTGCAGTGGATGGATACTACTATTTCCCAATTATCCAACAATTTTCGTGCTTTAATCTCCTTCACATGGAAAGGTGATAATAAGGAATACAATCACCATGATATTTGGCCAACACATTATCAGCGCTGAGCCAACAATTTCCACTTAGGCCGTGTCGGCAACTCCCTCCAAGCACACAGCGAATGCCAAGACAATTCAGGATTTGCTAAGCGTCGCAGAAATGCACTGTTCGTTAATGTCGCTTCAAGTGTCGTAAAAACGTTTTATTCTGTCGGCGCCGGCAAACACTGCTTGACGAAAGGGGTACAAACTAGCGATACTTAACAAAGTTACTTCCCAGAAAGCGACCTATCAACGGGTAGAAGAAAAATCAATTTGAAAACAGTGATACTTGCTATTTGACACTGTGAATTTTGGCTCGCTCATGACAATTCTTTGTGGTATTCTTTCTGGTCACTGTATTGCAGCTTTAAAGATTTAAAGAATTACACAAACACATCGTATAAATAGAATTAATTTGTTGGCAAACATTGGCCATAAGAAACAAAAATTGGCCACTCTAAGAAGACAACACATTTTTGTGATCAGTACACAAAGGGGAGGGAAAGAGGTGGGTGGGTAGGGAAAAGTACTGCCATGACAGAACAAATTATTTTTCTTCTATATGCTTATTAACTCTTTCAGTACAAAAAGGTCAGTAGTACAGCGATGGTTTATCAGAACTACATCTTAACCGAATGCACAATTAAGGGGCGAAGCGGTCAGAAACGGATGTGGAGGGTTTATTCCAAATTTCACTCTTAAACAAACCATAAACAAATAATTAAACCCTTCTGATATTCAAACGAGAATGTACAATCTGATGACTAATGTACTCTCTGCACAAACCCACTGTTGGCATTTGCTCGATTCGTTGAGTCAAACGATGGCATCTCGAATTATCATACAGCGATCACACTGACGAGTTATCCAAAAAACCGACTAGTGTGAACTCCTCATTAATATATTTCTTAGAGTGGCTTTAGTAAAGGAAATCCATAAATGAAAAAGCTTTAGCTATGACAAATAAAACAATATTTAAGGGCTGTATAAAATACTATTTCGCTGCTTTGTATTAGGACTAATGAAAAAGCTTTCGCTATGACAAATAAAACAGTATTTAAGGGCTGTATAAAATACTATTTCGCTGCTTTGTATTAGGACTAATGAAAAAGCTTTAGCTATGACAAATAAAACAGTATTTAAGGGCTGTATAAAATACTATTTCGCTGCTTTGTATTAGGACTAATGAAAAAGCTTTAGCTATGACAAATAAAACAGTATTTAAGGGTTCTATTAAAATACTACTTCTCTGCTTTGTACTATGACTAATGAAAAACAGCGTGGAAAGAGTTAATGATTAAAATAACAGTGTCGCCCATTGTTTGATTGATTATATAAAACAGTGTTATGGATAATGTTACAAAAGTAATACAGTGCACTAAGGGATTATATAAAGAAGTGTTACTGTGCGTTGTTGTATGATTATATAAAACAGTGTTACCATGCATGGCCTTAGAGATTATTTAAAATAGAATTTCCGTGTATTATATTTGAAATTATATAAAATAATGTTACTGTGCACTGTCTTATGGAGTATATGAAACAGTGTTACTCTGCATTGTCTGAGGCATAGTACAAAAAATATAAACAGCGTTACTGTGAATTGTCTTAGGCATAGTACAAAAAATAAACAGCGTTACCGTGAATTGTCATATGCACATAGTACAAAAAATAAACAGCGTTACCGTGAATTGTCATATGCACATAGTACAAAAAATATAAAACAGTGTTACCGTGATTTTTCTTAGACTTAGTATAAAATATATAAATAGTATTACTGTACATTGTCTTAGAGATTATAAAGCAGTGTCGCATTATATTGTTCTACAATATCACGAAAGTTTTCATTAGTAAAGAAATTGAGAAAATCAGTACTGGTTCCATGCAAGAAAAACCTAACAAGTCAATAAACAAACAAAGGAGAAATAATAGTTCTTCACACCCAAGTACAGTACTAAGATCCAGTCTCTACTCACATTAATTAATCTGGCGTATATTGATTACATGCTAGAAGAGAGCGATGGTGGTGATTAGTGGGGAGGGAGGTGAGAGAGCAACGGGTGCAATGCATGGACTGGAAGGAAATCTATAGGTTTGTGACAATTTCAATTTTGAGAGCCGTTCAAACGATCTATCAAATAACTGATAACAAAGTGGAACTAACATTAACTTGAAAAAAATACTGGCGATTTTAACAATATAAAGAAATTAGATTTAAAAACAAAACTTTTCTGAAGACAACGGTTTACACTACACATGACATCATGCGACAATCGGCAAAGAAAGAAAAGCAAAAGTTTATTATAGAATGATGCTATATGTGTGTTATTATAGACAGCTTTAATAAGTTTATGTTATCATAATTACAGAACAATTCTACTGGTCTTAGTAATTGAAACATTTAACATTCATAGTTACATAACAATTGTAAACGCGTTGGTAATAGACAGCTTTAAGAAGTTTATGTTATCATAATTACAGAACAATTCTACTGGTGCTGGTAATGGAGAGTTATAACATTTTTCTTTTTATCACCATTGCATAACAATTCTAATATAATGGTAACAGAGAGTTTAACAAGTTTATATTACCACTATTATATACAATTGTGTATTTATTGATAATGAAGACATTTAACATGTTTATATTATCACTGTTATAGAACAATTCTGCATTTATTGGTGATGGAGAGCTTTAACGATGGTTCTACATAACTTCAACGATAAAACAGCAATAGTCAGAATAACTGTAACTTTAAAACTGGCACGTAAGAATAGCAGCAGTAGTAGTACTTGTTGTTGTTTTGTTGTTGTTGTTATAGAAGTAGTAGTTTTTATCATTAGAATCATCTTTAGTAGTAGTTGTTGTTGCAGAAGTAGTAGTTTATATCATCAGTAGTAGCGGTATTTTTATCTTCATCACCATCATCATCATCATCGTCGTCATCATCATCAATATTATTATTATTATTGCAATAAAGCCTCCAATCGAAATTTAAATAAACAACAGTACGAGGAAAATAAATGTCAACATTATCTTTCAATCCCACGATTTTTTAAATTAGGTTTTATGAAAAGTGTGCAGTGTGCAGTGTGCAGGGTGGGGTAAGTTTGAAAAGACCGCCTATAAATCGGCGAAGGTTTGAACTAGACATCAAGAAGTCACACACCACTGACTCCCGTGTGCTGAAATCAATGAATTATAACCTTATTAAGTAATATTCTGAATAAAAACAGTTTTTCTTTTTTTTCTTGCTTTCTTTTCTTGCTTTTTGTCTTTAAGGAAGAAATCTGTAGAGAAATCTTTTAAAATGAGTAAAATTATCATTAATTGTAATGTTTAATGGTGGCAGACAACACTTCTATATTGCTATACATTACCTTTTATAGTAGCGCACAATTATATTATTTATTATTGAGATGTTTTCAGCCGTGTCATTTCAAATCCAACGCTAAGCTAGAAAGAAAGGGACATTTTGCGAAACAGAATCAGTTTCGAATAATGTGTCGTCATGCCTACTGCCACGAGTTATATATTTATTAAATCCATTTCAGCTAACAAATATTTCCAAGGGAAATCACTCCGCAATGCCTGTAAATTTCTTCCGCAGTGACTAATTCGATCTTAAATGGGGTTTCTCAGTGAATGCTTTCAGGCGTTACATTGTTTCTCAAACGTCACACCATTGCCCAAACGTCATATTTGTCCCGTATAAATAAACCTTATGCCATTATGACGTAGGCAATGTCAAACTCACTCACACCCTCACGCAACTATCTTAGTTGCCCACAATTTAATCTAGGCTATACGTCTCAATAGGAGAGAGAAACAATTACATTTTGATACAAGTACGTATACGCCATACGGAGGCCTAAATATGACAATTTCCGGTTTACAATTTCGACCAGAAGTTATTAACTCCTGGACAAGAGGCAAACTTTACAGGTGAGCGGCGAAGTGATGAATACAGAGCGAAACAATGAGCCGTCCCCAATGACACTATCCCTCGCAATATCGGGTGGCATTTGGGGGCAAAGAAAAGCTTCGGTTCTGGATTTGGCCTAACACCACGTAACAATTCGTCACGCTTGGTCGAGCGTGCGCGCAAAGTTCTAGTGACAGGTACATGATCCCGTTAGTCGTGCCGAGATAATACGAGTGCAATTTACGTTGCACTGGAGTATTGATGGGTCGGTTTTATTGCTGAATTGAAAAGAGACTTAAATACAACAGACAATCACTTGCACTTTAGTGCTTTTCATTTGTTTTCTTTCTGTAAATCTTTGTAATAACTGGTTTTGATTATAAACTTTTATTAGAAATTAATTTGTGTTCTTTAAAATACTTTTGCATTACTGTTCCGTGTTGTAAGGAAATTCTTTTCGATTTTTTTCCCCCATCTGCTCCGTATTTGCATGAATTTTTCATTTCTTCTTTTCCAGTCAGTTTTACGATCTTCCTTACTGATTGTCAATCCTTCTTTCGTTACATTCAGTCTTTTTCTATTTTTAATTTAATTTTTTATTTTCTTTCAACCTGTTTATTTTCTTAATTTCAATATTTTGATTTCTCTCCCCTATTTCTATTCTTAATCACATTTCTTCATTTCTCTCAACCTATTTCTATTCTTAATTTCAATATTTTCATTATTTTCAACGTATTTATTTTCTTAATTTCAATTTCTGTTTTCAATTTTTGTCCAACCTATTTTTTTTCCTTTTCAATTTATTTCTTTTCTTCCTTTCACCTCTTTCATTCTTTAGTACTTTTAATTTATATTTCTTTATTTACTTATTTAATCCATATTGTGAAATATTTAATTGTAGTAATTTATTAATTTTGATAAACATAGTGAAGCGGGTCTCAAGTTTACTATTTAAGATGATATTGTCCAATGCAATATGTCAGTTATTTCCTAAGTAAGTTTAAGTTTCAAAGTATTTTCTGTTCTTACAGTGTGAACCCTTACTTTAGCAAAGATTAATTATAATGACATCCCCGTTTTCTTTTTTTTTTTTTTTTTTGTTATTACAGGCAATTGTTTACTTGTCTTTCAATTTGTTTTCATTTTTTTTCCAGTTCTTGAGGTATTGCAACAAATTGGATGTGTTCTGATTACCACATATAGTAGCAAGTAAATTGAAAACCTATTTAACAACAACACACGCACAAACACACACATATTTGTATAAACAAACATTTTTCTTCAAGATTTTGAGAAATTTCTGCGACCAAATCTCGAACATTCAGACAAAGCCACTTATCCCCAAAACTAACCATTTGGTATCTATGATGCAGAACTGCAGAAACGGTGTCAAAATACAGTTTAGTTTAAAACTAGCCAATACTATTTGTAATTGGTTATTTCTACGTCGGATTGGTTGTTTGACGGTTGCTTGCTTGGTTTTGTTTGTTTATTTGTTGACATTTTTGTTTAACAATTTGCTTAACCCTCTAACATAAATTCATACCTATATTTTGATTTCACCACTACGTATAATTTCTTGTCGCTCAATACAGTCCGAGAAAAATGGAATCGTGTTGTGGGTTTTATCGTTTGCCTAGATTATTATCGGGAAAATAATTATTATTAACTCGTTACTAAATCCTTTGCAATTAACCTCGTATACCACACCAATCTCATTGTACTACCCTTCATACAGACTTTGTTCTTGTTCTTCTTCCTTACGATCACTTCTTTTCTCCACAGGAATATTGCGTGGAAACTTTTCATCTTCTTGATGTTCTCAGTTTCTGTAGATTTCCTGTGGGGCCTTCCTCCTTTCTCTGTTCTAGGAGGGTAGTAATGTTTAAAAAAAAAAAAAATAGAAGATATATGGAAGTTATGGAATTAGCTATCCACTTGCCTGTCATTGTTTACATTTTACTTGCATGCTTTATTCTTGTGTCAGTTATTGTATTAAAGATCATACTTTTAGGGATCATACAGACTTTGTGTTTGTTATGTGTAATTATTACAAAGCGCTTAAAGCTTTCGTAATATTAACTGCTTATTAAATCTTACTTTTATTGAGACAATTATCAGCAAGATTTTTAAAAAAATATGTCGATTTCTTCAAGTATTTTATTTAAATGTTTCAGAAATATTTTCTGTGATATTATATACAATGGCCGAACAAAATAATAACTAATAAAGAGAGTTAGATTCTGCTGATTCACCGTATTTGCTGGAATTGTCGGCAAACTATAATAAAGACCTGGTATATAATTGCTCGTGCACACACTTTTTACTTAAAACTACAATGGTTCATTTTCATTTATAATTATTTTTCGATAAAGAGCAAAATTTGCATCCTCCCTCAGAATATAAGTGAGAAAACTGACGAAGGTATGTGATGAAGCTTAGCGATAAGAAAATGACAACCGCATACCCCCACCCAGCCCGGTACCTCGTTCCCCTTCCCACATACTTCCGGTGGCTTCCTACAGTTTACTGGCTCCACGTGGTCAAACCTGGCCTTACCTGGCTTCCGACAATGTAGTTCCTACGTCAGTCATGATTTTGCCACTATCTCAGTCCCTATTTAACTCTTGCAGTAATGATTTTGTTATAAAACTTGACAGCCAATAATACTAAAACAGTTTTAAGGCAGAAATTAATGAGATGCACACAAAGACATTTAAAAATGGGGAGGGGATATGATGTCAGAATTATATATATAAAACACGAAATCACAAGTATTTTATGGCGAGACAAAACGAAAGAACGATATATAACAACAAAGAGACAGACAGACAGACAGACAGAGACAAGGAAAACTGAGCAATAAAAACTTAAACGTTTCAATCAAATCAATGCACGTGCGAATCGGAGGATTATAGACCGGCTTGAACCTGGGATCAGGCAAATATGTTGGAGTCTCATTAATAGAACTACGTAATCTCGCGCGTGGACCATTATGCGGCGCGCGCGTTCACGTGAAACGCTTGCGCTCAGAACTCATGTTACTTTCACCGCTGTTCGATGTCAGTGGAACGCAATCGCGTGATAGGTTCCGCGCGCACGGCGCGTGTTTACGATCGCCGTCAAGACGCATTACATTGGTTGATATCTTTTACGTGGTCAGTAGGCCGCCGCTAATGACCGGATCGATGAGAGATCCATACGTATTGAAAGCGATTGTTACAAAATTATAAACTTGAAGCGCGCGCGCGTGTATGTGTGTGTGTGTGTGTGTGTGTGTGTGTGTGTGTGTGTGTGTGTGTGTGTGTGTGTGTGTGTGTGAAGAGACGGATTGAGATGGGCAGCAAGTAATTTCTGAGATGACAAAATCGCAACACAAGTCAAAGAAAATAATTTGAGACATCTTAACATGCGCAATAGTAAGACTATTGCATCATAGGCCGGCAACAGAACACTAATACACATGCGTACTGGCGCAATTAGCTAGGATCGTTTAATAAGAGCACAAGAAATTGTGTAATAACACTGTATGGAATAGTGTTAACAGCGCTAATTGGAAAGGTATAGTAACATAGGATGATAGAGTGTCAATAACGCTATGTGAAATAGTACAATATTACTGAATGGCACAGAGTTACAGCGTTATGTAGAATGGCTTAATAACGTAACCAAACCCAGCAATTAGAGCGTTACCATATTAACACTATATAACATACGCTTCACAGACCCAGCTTAGAAAACTGTGTAATAACTTCATGACCATGTAACCACGGTGTAAGACGTAAAATAACACATAGAAAACTGTATCAATGCACTATAAAGTGTACAACCGCAGCACAACAAACTGTGTATCCAGAACATGAAAGTACAACCACAGCACAACAAACTGTGTATCCAGAACATGAAAGTACAACTACAGCACAACAAACTGTGTAACCAGAACATGAAAGTACAACCACAGCACAATAAACCGTGTATCTACAACATAAAAGTACAACCTCAGCATAACAAACTGTGTATCTAAAAGACAAAGGCAAAACCCACAACAAACTGTGTATCTACAACATAAATGGAAAACAGTAGCATTACAAACTGTGTACCCAGAACAGAAGTACAACCACAGCACAACAAACTGTGTATGAAGAACATGAAAATACAGCCACGTCACAACAAACTGTATATCCAGAACGTGAAAATACAACCACAGCACAACAAACGCTATACCTATTTGTAAATGAAAAACAATGGAACAAGTGGTATACCTATTTGTAAAGGAAAAACAATGGAACAAGTGGTATACCTATTTGTAAAGGAAAAACAATGGAACAAGTGGTATACCTATTTGTAAAGGAAAAACAATGGAACAAGTGGTATACCTATTTGTAAAGGAAAAACAATGGAACAAGTGGTATACCTATTTGTAAAGGAAAAACAATGGAACAAGTGGTATACCTATTTGTAAAGGAAAAACAATGGAACAAGTGGTATACCTATTTGTAAAGGAAAAACAATGGAACAAGTGGTATACCTATTTGTAAAGGAAAAACAATGGAACAAGTGGTATACCTATTTGTAAAGGAAAAACAATGGAACAAGTGGTATACCTATTTGTAAAGGAAAAACAATGGAACAAGTGGTATACCTATTTGTAAAGGAAAAACAATGGAACAAGTGGTATACCTATTTGTAAAGGAAAAACAATGGAACAAGTGGTATACCTATTTGTAAAGGAAAAACAATGGAACAAGTGGTATACCTATTTGTAAAGGAAAAACAATGGAACAAGTGGTATACCTATTTGTAAAGGAAAAACAATGGAACAAGTGGTATACCTATTTGTAAAGGAAAAACAATGGCACAACAAGCGCGTATTAAAATCATAACCGTGTAACAATGTTTTAATACCGCGTATCGTTACGTACCATCCTGAGGAATCCCAGCGAGATACGACAATATTAAATTATGAATTTGCCTGTACTATATAACGCGACAAATTAGCAATGGTATAACCAGACACTGTTGTCACATCACATAGTGACAAAGAAGTAAAAGAAACAAAATTATATGTAATATATAACCCGACAAATTAGCAATGGTATAACCAGTCACTGTGGTCACATCACATAGTGACAAAGAAGTAAAGGAAACAAAATTATCTGTAATATATAACCCGACAAATTAGCAATGGTATAACCAGTCACTGTGGTCACATCACATAGTGACAAAGAAGTAAAGGAAACAAAATTATCTCTAATATATAACCCGACAAATTAAAAGTGGTATAATAAGGCTGTAACAACGTCATATCCTGTATTGAAAAAAAAAAGATATCGCCATGTTTCCACATAATACCATTTGAATAACATCATTCGAAGACTCTGTTTAGGAAATCAAGATATATATGTACAAACATCTTTAGACCTACGAGACATGGTACGAGGTACAAACCACATCATCCCTCAAGCACTCCACACGTCCCCACAAAGATTACATGTCCCTGCAAAGATGGTACAATTACAGCAGTGCACTTGTCCTCATAAAATGTTCGTTTACAGTGCTCCACATGTATACACAAAGATTGCGTATTCACGACACTCCGCATATCCCCACAAAAATTGACAATCACAGCGCTCCACTTGACCCCACAAAGATTGAACATTCACATCTTCCACGTGTCTCCTCCACAAAGATTGTACATTTGCATGCACTCCACATGTCCACACACAAAGATTGTATATTCACAGCACTCTATATGTCCCAATAACACATTGATCAAACGAAGCACTCCAAATGTCCCCTCAAAGATTGTACATTCGCAGCACTCCACTTGTCGCCACGTTCTCGCAAGCACAAGTCACAAAACACTGTTCGCAACACTTCATAATTGTTCGAAAAGTCATGTGATGTGTGCAACACCAAATCACAAGACATTCTGAGCACAAATTATTACAGGCACCACCATGTTTGATGACTCAATATAAGTACCAAAAATCTGCAAAATCACAAGACTTCGTTATCACAACACATCATGCGCACCACCACATCTCAAGATAGTACAATCTCAACACATTATATGTACCACCACATCTCACGATAGTATAATCTCAACACATTATATGTACCACCACATCTCACGATAGTACAATCTCAACACATTATATGTACCACCACATCTCACGATAGTATAATCTCAACACATTATATGTACCACCACATCTCACGATAGTATAATCTCAACACATTATATGTACTACCACATCTCACGATAGTATAATCTCAACACATTATATGTACCACCACATCTCACGATAGTATAATCTCAACACATTATATGTACTACCACATCTCAAGATAGTACAATCTCAACACATTATATGTACCACCACATCTCAAGATAGTACAATCTCAACACATTATATGTACCACCACATCTCAAGATAGTACAATCTCAACACATTATATGTATCATCACAAGTAAAGAAAGATAGACATATGTAACACCATACAAGTAAACATAGATATAACCACTTAATATGTGCCACCACATGTAATGACATATCAACATTATACGTAGGCTACCACAAGTAAACATAGACATAACCACATTATATGCACACCCCACCCCCAAGTAAAAATAGATATAACCACATTTTATGTACCACCACAAGTAAACATAGTATAATGACAACACACCATCAGCTAAATAGCGATAAAGCATCATTACCTATGTTTATTTCACATATTGTTTTATGCGTCATACAGAAATAGCCTTTGCACTCACTCTCTCTCTCTCTCTCTCTCTCTCTCTCTCTCTCTCTCTCTCTCTCTCTCTCTCTCTCTCTCTCTTGCATTATCATCAAGCCAGCCTACAGGGAATGCTGGGAGGAAGCAGAAGACTAAACTACCATGAGAGGTGGATGAATGGACACAGTTAATAAAAGAATTACGAATTATTCAACCCTCATGCCCTTCAAACTCGAAATCTAACACTAATCTTTCTTTACGACATAATACTGTCCTTTACCTGGGCAATCAAATTAAGTGCAGCATTTAATGAAAGGGCGCGCATGGTGCCGGATTTAGTCAACTCGGCACTGCCGCTTTACGACCCCTCAGACGGGCGAAGAGCCCTCGCCAGCGGCCTCCTCGCTTTGCATCTCAGACATCGGTGGCAGATGAGGTCTGGTCCGGATTGTGGGTTGCAGCTGCTAATTGTTTCTATCCCATAATATCCCCACGCACTAAGCCTTTCTTCAGTTTTGCTTGAAGGGACGTAGGACCTTGTTGCAATTTGTCACACACACACAAACACACATGCACACACACACACACGCACGCACGCACGCACGCACACACATACACACACACACACACACACACACACACACACACACATACACAACCTCTATACCCAGACATTGCGGTTGTCAAATCAGGGTGGATAGTCGAGTTTTCGTAGCATGTATATTTACATGCTAATTAATTGTAAGAAACTATCTGAAAGGCGAACATCTAATGACATTTTGTCCAACGTCAATCTTATGATCACTATAGAAGGAAGCAACACACGACGTAACAGTAGCAGGATGCAAATATTGTCTGCAGTGTAACGGTTGTAATGTTTAAACGAAGCATAGAAACAGAGCGGAAGGGTGTGGTTGTTATGGCTTTATAAACAAATACTAACTTGGAATGAACTTTACAATGAAAATTTCTATCAGCATATTTAGCTTTAGCAGATATGCAGTGTATGCCTGCCGGTCCATTATTAACCTCTGGCAGTTCTTCCCACCTTTAAATACTGCGCCATTTTCCCCACCAAATGAGAATGTGGTCACATGATGTGTGCACGTGACAGTTAAGACCCCAGTCAAGATTTCATTTACTTTGTCTCGAAATGTGTTCACCTGCACTTGAGCAGGTGAACACATAATAAACAATTTGCATTCATTTTGCACTTACAGTTTTGGTAGATGTGACCTATTAAGCTGATAGACTTGACCAATTAGACTCTGCAGTTCACACTCATGTCGCTGGGAGTGTTAGAGTAGATTTGACTAATTAGACTGATAAATTTGACTAATTAGATTTATAGGCCTGATTAATTTTTAGATATATATTTGACTAATTAGACAGAGGTATTTGACTAATTAAAATGATAAATTTGACTAAACAGTCTGGTAGATTTGACTTATTCCAGTGACATATTTCACTAATTAGACTGATAGAATGATTAATTAGACTGATAGATTTGACTAATTGGACTGATAGATTTGACTAACTGGACTGATAGATTTGACTAACTGGACTGATAGATTTGACCAATGAAACAGATTCGACTAAGTAGACCAGGGTGATCCAACCTTTTCAACCCCGAGGGCCACAAAACCCTCAATTTTAAAGTTCGTGGGCCATTCACGATAAAAAAAAAGAGAGAAAATTTAATTATACCATTTAATTAAAGAAATATTTTTCGTGTGAGGGCGGGTCACAAAATAGTTTTATGCGAGTCACATTTGGCCCGCGGGACTGCAGTTGAAACAGGCTGAATTAGAGTGATAGATTTGTCTAATTAGACTGACAGAAGATAATCATTTTTCAATTGTATTTACTTACGCATTACTTTTTAACTCTATACGTGTTGGCCTAATATGTTTTTTACTTTTAAATATGTACACCTTTCATTTCTTTTTATACCTGTAGGCCTATTGTTTTGGGGGTTTTTTTGGTGTACCTTGTTTGAATTTATCCCAATGTTTATAATATTTTCAAATACTTTTACATGCGTATAATTTTGATTTATTTTTAATATATTTGTTATTCTTAGCTTTTTCTTCATGAGTAAAATGTCAATTATTTATATATGAGTAAAATGTGTAGTTGCCACATGTGTACATTTTCTTGCATACATATTAAAGCCTTATGTTGCAGTAATAGCTGGATGGGGGCTCGTTAAATATAAATAAAAGACGGAGTCTTATTACTCTTTAGTACGAAGTTTCCATCTGCAGAAACATTATGGGACAGTAAAACGTCCATCTTATTATAGTGTAAAGAGTAGAGTTTTACGACATCCTTATAATCCGCCAAGTGTGAGACATGTTAGCCTTGTGGGAGACTTATTAATAACTATAAATTAAGAGTCTCGATTATTTGAAAATACTCGTGTGTTATTAATTAATAAATAATAATCATAACGAATGAAGGGTGCCCAGAGGTGTCACCCTATCCATCTCTCTCTCTCTCTCTCTCTCTCTCTCTATATATATATATATATATATATATATATATATATATATGTCTTTGTGTGTATATTTGTTAGTTCATTGTGTGTGTGCGTGCGTGTGTCTGTGTTGAGAAGTAACGAATTATTTGTCTAATGTATCGTACTTATAGACAGAGTAGGCAGAAATAAGAGAGGAATAGGTTTACTCCATTGTCAAGTAATATTTATCGGGGTTTTTTTTTCCAATTATAAGATCTTCACTTTAAATTTCATGCTGCTATTCTCTTTTGTCCCTCTCTCTCTCTCTCGCTCGCTTCTCCTTATTTCTCCTTCCCCCGCTGTCTATTTCTTCCTCACTCTCTCTAACTCTAGTTTTCCCTCCCTCTCTCTCTCTCCTCTCTCCCACTACCTGCTATTTCTACCTCCATGTCTCAGTTATTTTTCTCAATCTCTCTTTTCTTTTCCCGTTCCTCTTCACCTGCTTTGTTTTCATTTCCCCTTCACATTCTCTCCATCTCTCCTCTTTCTTTCTCTCTTTTAATCCTGGCTTGCGTGAAACGTATTATATCTACGTCATCACTTTAATCACAGATTTCTAATTACTGAAAGAAACGAACCCAGAACTGGGGCATGTCGAAAATATATTATGTGCAACTCAATCGCTTTGGGCGTTGTCATTGTCGGGTGTCTGCACTTCGTCTCGATAATTATGTCTGAGGCAATCACGAAACTCTAGAAAATTCCCGGTTTAGATTCGAGCTACTGTTACAAATCTACTATCAAGCCACCAAGAGCAGATTACGATTAGATTTCTAAAAATATTAGTTGCAATTGCAGTAGTAGTAGTAATAGTATATATATTGTTTCTCATGCGACAGAGAAAATATTCCCTCTCCCCCCCAAAAAAAAAATAAAAATAATATTGTCTTTAAAAATATAAGCTCGCTTTGGCGTCCGTTGGTTTTGGGGCTTTGTATTTTGTGTTTTATGCGTTTGTAGTTTGGGCTTTGTATTTTGTGTTTTGTGCGTTTGTAGTTTGGGCTTTGTGCTTGCATTATGTGATTTGTACGTTTATAGTTTATGTTTTGTGCGTTAGTGGCTAGTTATTACTTTCTGCGTTAGTATTTAATGCTTTGTACGTTAGTAGTTAATGGTTTGTTCTTTAGTAGCTAGTTAATGTTTTGTGCGTTAGTGACTAGTTAATGCGTTGTGCGTTAGTAGTTAATGATTTGTGCGTTCTTAGCTAATTAATGCATTGTGCGTTATTAGTTAATGTTTTTTGCCTTAGTAGCTAGAATATGCTTTGTGAGTTTTCTGTGTGTTTTCAAAGGAGAGTATGAATTCGGTGCTGATGAGCAAAATAGATTCAATGAATTAAGCTGAATTGTGCGCCAACGTCAGAAAATGCCTGACATAGCTCTATATAAGAATTGGTCTATTCTTAGAATAAAAATTCTTCCAGGGAGTGCTAAATTGGCGAAAGGAATGGATGTACGCAGAAGTACCATAGTGCATCTTCGAAATGCAAATGATCGCTCTCTATAGTCTGAAGACAATAGGATTAATTTAGGTATTTGCGTACTGAAGGACAATCATAGGTTCACTATAGTTACATGCAATGGAAAATTGGTCACACCTGCATTGAAATCATTAAACATTTTTATATTTTTGTTCACATTAAAACATTTTTATATATTTTTCTTCACATTAATTCCGTGTGTAATTCTTTATGTATGCATATGACTTATAAGTAGTTTAATATTGTTATTACTAATACATACGGCAGTAGTGGTGGTAGTAGTAGTAGTAGTAGCTAATAATAATAATAGCTAACCTACTAATACTTTTGCTAATAATGTACTTTTTTTAAAACAGTAATTCTCAAATGTTCTCCGAGCACCAATGAAGAAAGGATCTAAATTCAGTATTTATAAGAAGTGGTGGAGAGTTCATCACATGCAAAATTATAATGACTTTAGCTGGATGTTAATCCATAGCTTTCTGCTTGTGAACCTTTAGCTGGATGTTAATCCATAGCTTTCTGCCTGTGAAACTTTAACTGGATGTTAATCTATAACTTTCTGTTGGTGAAACTTTAGCTGGATGTTAATCCATAGTTTTCTGCTTGTGAGACTTTAACTGGATGTTAATCCATAGTTTTCTGCTTGTGAAACTTTAGCTGGATGTCAATCCATAGGTTTCTGCTTGTGAAACTTTAGTTGGATGTTAATCCATAGTTTTCTGCTTGTGAAACTTTAGTTGGATGTTAATCCATAGTTTTCTGCTTGTGAAACTTTAGCTGGATGTTAATCCATAGGTTTCTGCTTGTGAAACTTTAGTTGGATGTTAATCCATAGTTTTCTGCTTGTGAAACTTTAGTTGGATGTTAATCCATAGTTTTCTGCTTGTGAAACTTTAGTTGGATGTTAATCCATAGTTTTCTGCTTGTGAAACTTTAGTTGGATGTTAATCCATAGTTTTCTGCTTGTGAAACTTTAGTTGGATGTTAATCCATAGTTTTCTGCTTGTGAAACTTTAGTTGGATGTTAATCCATAGTTTTCTGCTTGTGAAACTTTAGCTGGATGTTAATCCATAGTTTTCTGCTTGTGAAACTTTAGTTGGATGTTAATCCATAGTTTTCTGCTTGTGAAACTTTAGCTGGATGTTAATCCATAGTTTTCTGCTTGTGAAACTTTATTTGGATGTTAATCCATAGTTTTCTGCTTGTGAAACTTGTGCCTTTCCCTCACGATCACCTGCTCACCTGAAACAAACCGTCATTCCATTCGTAAGTCCATCTCTTTCTCTTTCACTCACAGTCAGTCTGCTTGTAAATGTATTACTAGAAGACATTAATCTGTATGCTTTATAAAATTGTAATAATTATTATCCACAAGTTAACATGAGTTTCTTCTACTGGGCAGATCACAGTCAGACTTCAACTGTTGCTTCTCATCAAAACATGATGACGTCACTGATTCTCGAAAGCACTGGGTTTCTTTATCAAGTATCATCTTCTCCTGAGTTGGAGAAAAATTCACTTAATTAATGAATCAGTAGCGTCTTAAAATTGCTAGAATACCATTGGTCTTGATTTATATGCCACTTAGTGGTCGTTGCCTACCGTACACTAAATGAAAGCAAAAGATAGTTATCAACTAGAATTGTTCTTTAAAAAGAAAACATCACTCTTTTCATAGAATACTGCTCATGAAAAACATATAATTTTAACCCTTTATTTAAAAGTAGACAATACGTATTTTCATTGAACGTGGTGTACGAAAATAAAAGTGGGTGGCTCACTAAATTAAACATATTTTGTTTAGTAAAATGGGCACATCCACCCTGGTGTAGGAAAATAAAAGTGGATGGCTCACTAAATTAAACACATTTTGTTTAGTACAACGGATACACTCATCTGGGTATATCAATATGAAATATTGGTTAATTGTCCCCCCCCCCTACCCGTTTCTGGAAGCTAACCTGACTTCACAGACACATGCTGCACAAATAATCAAACAGTTGCAAGGACACACAATGAAGATAACACATAACAAACCGTCTAATCCTAGGGTAAACACATAAAATCAAATAGCTGGCTCGGAGACTCCAGACTCAAATGGTGGATGCTATCCATATCACTAAGCACTAAGATGCATATGATGTAATGGGATGATACAGAAGAGTTGAAATTGAAAAGTTTAAACAAATTTAATAAAGAAAAGCGTTAAAGTAAGGGAAAGCTGCGAGATAAAGGTTCTAAAAAAAAAAAAATAAGTCTCTGCAGTGTCACGGCTATAAGGAGTTCTAATGTATAATGTATGGCCCAAGGG